>BSBK01012088.1:0-131707 GCA_027943335.1 Chamaecyparis obtusa
ATGTATATATGTATATATATGTATATATATGTATATATATGTATATATATGTATATATGTATATATATGTATATATGTATATATGTATATATATATACATATATACATATATATACATATATATATGTATATATATTTATTAAGCTATAGTATGGATTCATTTTATAGAAATGTATATTATGACCCTCCATATCATGAAGATATTGTCCCTCAACCCTCCTATTACAAATATTGACCTTAACCTTATCCTAGTTTTGGTTCAAATTCATCGGCAACATCAAATGACAAACATCTTCCATTAGCTTGTGTCCCTCTCTCCCCTACTCATGTCCTAGACAATATGGATGATAGTGGGTTTAGGGGTCGGATTATGGACCTTGGTGGTAGGTTTACAAACCTAGGCTTGGTTTTCAATCAAGTTCCATACATTCCCCTATATTTTGAAGATATGGGATGTAGTAAGTTGAGAGATCTTATGTGGGGTTGGACCAAGAAGTTTCATGAAATCAAAAGGAAGTAAGGAGTTGATATGTAGTTGGAGGAGCTAGCTCACTGGGTCTTTTTTCTATCCTTATTAGTATGTAAACACCAATATTTTGATGATATTAAAAATATAGAACAAAAGGAGGAACATAGAGGAAAACATGAGGAAGAGATAGAGGCCCAACAAATATAGTTTGAGGAGAAACTTTCAAGTCAAATTTTTGTAGAAGATGAACAAATAAGGCTCTAGTTAGCTCATTTGTAGATCCAATAAGTAGAGGTAGCCCATTTCCCAAAAAAAATCATTCTAAGCTTTAAGAATCCCCTTCCATCACAAGAGCCTCCTATTGTAATTCCTCCACTCTCTGTGCAAGAAATATCACCCTCTTAGCCTTCTATACCCCATACCATTTCACTCTTCATGAGTGGAATAGTTGTATGGAGTTTTGATGGTCCAAATATGTCATTTTGGAAGGAGTTACAACCTTTTGTTTATGAGTTTCCATTTTAACCAATTAAGGTAGTACTAATAACCTTGTTGCTGAGGACATGGTTCAGAAACCTGGTTTGAAAAGAATGAGACATCCACATCCTTATAGGATTGGCTAGTTGCAAGATGATCATGCTCTGGAATTGAGAGAATAGTACTTTATTGATGTTTAGATTGGCTAGTATAAGGATCTTGTGTTATGTGATATTGTGGAGATGAATAGCTATCATATATTGCTCGGTAGACCATGGAAATTTGATTGCGGAGCTATGTATGAGTGTGTAAGGAATGTGTTTAATGTTGAGAAGGATGACAAGAAGTTTTCCCTGATGCCTTTGCTGGATACAACACTCGGTAGGAGAAGCCTGAGTATTGGTAGCCGAGTTGAGTTGGTAGATCCTGAAGGTATGGATGATCAGTGTGAAGGAAAGACCTGTGTGTTTTTGAGAAAGGACTTGAAAAGATAGAGGAAGCTGAAGTGGAAGAGTATACAAGTTGATAATATGTAGGACTTGTATGTGAAGAACCAGTTCAAGATTTATGTGATGAATCCTGGAAGATGTTCTTCTCACATATGAATATCTTTCAAACCTGGGGTGTCTGATGTAGAGGCATTCTTGGTCCTTGGTAAATCTACATGGTGCTTTGTTATTTGGCTAGTGTTACTCGATTGCAGCCTTAACCAATGGTCTCGGTTATTGAAGGAAGCTCGGTCACTGAAGGAACATAGTGAAACCTCTGGTGCTCAGTGGAACTAGTGCTAGGTAATGCTTGTGTTGCTTAGTGTTGCTAGCTTGGTAAGTTGTTTCACTATTGCTCAGTTGTTTCACTATTGCTTGGTAGTTGGTCTTACCAACTGGAGTTCTTGAAGATTTACTTGGTCAACTTGTATTGCATTTAATATTTGTTTGTAGGAGTTAATTGTTTCATCTAGTTGACTTGTGGCTGATGATTAGTATTTAAAGGATTTTCAGGTAGTTGTTTAGGAAAGGAGATTGGAAGTTCTAAGAATCACCAGTAGAGGTGAAGGATAAGTGAAGTTATGGAAAAGATCCTGCAAGATCTTGCAGATCAGATTATTATCTAATATTTTGTAATAGCAAAGCTAGTGGTTGAGGCTTGGAGACAAGGAGATTGCTTGGAGGCTTGCGAGGTCAAGTTTAGATCTACCTTAGGTTTCCATCATTTTCTGATAGTTTTCAAGACTGAACTAGCTAGATTTGGATTGGATCTTGTTGATCTTACAGAATTACTTCTTGTTTGTAATTGGCCCTGACCCAGAAGGCCTTCCAACTAGGCATGTTAATGAAAATTTGATTCAAAGTATATTTTGTTTTTGTGTTGTTCTAAAGTTGCAAGGCTGGACTTTCCTTAATTGGATCCTCCATCCCTCGATTTGTGACTAATCATCATCCATAATTCGGCTAGATGAAATAATTAACTCCTACAAACAAATATTAAATGCAATACAAGTCAGCTCTCAAATCACCTTACAAATATTTAATTCAACATGTCGACCTCCAGATCCACATAGGAGAATCCAAAAAAAGATACCAATAATAAATGCACCAAGTTGGCCAAGTAAATCTTCAAGAACTTCAGTCGGTAAGACCAACTACCAAGCAACAAAGAAACAACTGAGCAATAGTGAAACAACTGACCAAGCCAACAACACAGGCATTACCAAGCACCAGCTCCACCAAACACCAGAGGTTCCACTGAGTTCCTTCAGTGATCGAGCTTCCTTCAATAACTGAGACCATCGGTTGAGGCTGCAACTAAGTAACACCAGCCAAATAAAAAACTACCATGTAGATTCACCGAGGACCAAGAATGCTCCTACATCAGACACCCCAGGTTCAAAAAGATGTTCATATGTGAGAAGAACATCTTCCATGATTCAACATGTAAATCTTGAACTGGTTCTTCACATACAAGTCCTCCATCTTTTCAGCATGCATACTCTTCCACTTTAGCTTCCTCTATCTTTTCAAGTCCTTTCTTGACAACACAGAGGTTTGTCCTTCACACTAATCATCCATACCTTCAAGATCTACCAAATCAACTTGGATACCAATACTTAGGCTTCTCCTACTGATTTTTGTATCTAGCAAAGATATCATGGAAAACTTCTTGTCATCCTTCTCAACAGTAAACACATTCCTTACATAATCATACGTAGCTCTATAATCAAATTGCCAAGGTCTACCGAGTAATATATGACAATTATTCATCTCCACAATATCACATAACACAAGATCCTTATACTAGCCAATCTAAACATCAACAAAGCATTGTTCTCTCACTTCCAGAGCATGATCATCTTGCAACTAGCCAATCCTATAAGGATGTGGATGTCTCATTCTTTTCAAACCAAGTTTTTGAACCATGTCCTCAGCAACAAGGTTATCAGTACTACCACTATCAACAATAACATCATAGATTTTACCTCCAGACTTGCACCGAGTCCTAAACAAGTTACTCCTTTGACAAGGTTCCTCCTTTGTACCGAGAAATGTTCACCGAGCTAGCAAGTTCTCAGATTCAGGTTCATTCTGAATGTTTTCATTCACCACAATATTTTTTCAGTCACCAAGCTTCTTCTGTGTACACTCAAAATAATATGTCCTTCCTCTCCATAGTTATAACAAGTACCCTTAAAGATAACTCTACCTGTCTTCTTCTTTGGTTCTATATTTTTCTGTTCATCTTCTGCATCAATCGATTTATCCTTCACAGAGTGATCAATCATTTCCTTCCCTTGAGAGTTACTATGTTGTTTCCTCTTCAACTTATATTCTTCCTTCAGAGCATATTGATATGCATCTTCAATAGATTCAATCTTCAGCATACCAAGCTCATCCTAAATATTGAATCTCAAACCATTCACATACTGAGCTACCTTTTCTTACCAAGTTCTCTGTGTCTAGATCGAATAGTAATTTTGTAGAACTCCTCAGTATAATCTTCAATAGATAAATCGTTCTGCTTCAAATTCTTCAACTTCTTAAACAAGTCAAGCTCATAGTCAGTAAGTATAAACTTAGTTTTCAACTTAGTCACCATCAACCTCCACCGATTGATCTTCATTTCACCTTCATCTTCTCTATCTCTTTGTAATTATTTCCACCAAAGAGCAACATGTCCTTTCAATTTAGTCTGTACCAATCTCACCCAAAGAGGATCTTCAATTTCTTCCAGCTCAAAGAAATCTTCAAGTTCACCAATCCAATCAATCAAGTTCTCGAGTTTCAAAGTACCAGCAAAAGTAGTAACTTCCATTCGGTATCTATTACTTAACCAAACTCTAGATCTATGCAACCAACCAATTTTGTCTTCACTAGATCTGTCTCTTTGGTCATCACCACTAGATCTAGCAACTTCAAATTCATTAGCATCTTCCTCATAACCATCTTTAGTACCAACATTCTTAGGTACACTAGCAATAACTCTCATGATCTTAGTGACCATGGCATTCTTCATCAGTTCCATCTCATATCTGAAATCAGATTTCACCTTCTCTATAATCCTAGATTCCATAGTATCATAGAGATTTGCAATTACTCTAGGGTCCAATCTTCTCAGAGGAAACCTTAAAGATAAGAGAAACCCTCTACAAAAAAACCCTCCACCAACCACCTTGTGACAATCTCCAAGTTGTATGCAAGTCAGATCGCAACCTGTCACCTTGCGAACAACTAGGGCAAGATTCCACAAGTTCAATGCCATAGATCTGCAACTCAAATCATACAATCTCTTTTCCATCAAGATCAATTTCACAAGATCAGCCTTGCTAGGTCAACTTTTTCTCCACAAGATCAACTCTATTCTGATACCACCTGATGCAAATCGAGGGATGGAGGATCCAATTAAGGATAGTCCAGCATTGTAGCTTCATAACAACACAACAAAATACACAATAATACAATATACTTTAAATCAAATTTTCATTAGCATGCCTGGCTGTAAGGCCTTCTAGGTTAGGGCCAATTACAAATAAGAAGTAATTCTACAAGATCAACAAGATCCAATCCAACTCTACCTAGTTCAGTCCTGAAAACTATTAGTAACTAATGGAAACCCTAAGGTAAATCTGAACTTGAGCTCGCAAGCCTCCAAGAAATCTCCTTGTCTCCAAGTCTCAACCACTAGCTCTATTATTACAAACTATCAAATAACAATCTGATCTGCAAGATCTCGTAGGATCTTTTCCACAACTTCACTTATCCTTCACCTCTACTGGTGATTCTCAGAACTTCCAATCTCCTTTCCTAAACAACTACCCAAACAACCTTTAAATACTAATCATCAGCCATAAGTTGACTGGATGAAATTATTAACTCCTACAAACAAATATTAAATGCAATAAAAGTCAACTCTCAAATCACCTTACAAACATTTAATTCAACATGTCAGCCTCTAGATCCACATAGGAGAATCCAACAAAAGATACCAACAATAAATGCACTAAGTCAACCAAGCAAATCTTCAAGAACTCCAGTCAATAAGACCAACTACCGAGCAACAGAGAAACAACCGAGCAATAATAAAACAACTGACCAAGCTAGCAACACCAAGCAACACAGGCATTATGGAGCACCAGTTCCACCGAGCACCAGAGGTTCCACTAAGTTCCTTCAGTGACTGAGCTTCCTTCAATAATCAAGACCATCGGTTAAGGCTGAAACCAAGTAACACTAGCCAAATAACAAACCACCATGTAGATTCACCGAGGACAAAGAATGCCCCTGCATCACCATTTCACTCTTCATGAGTGGAATAGTTGTACGGAGTGTTGATGGTCCAAATATGTCATTTTTGAAGGATTTAAAACCTTTTGTTCATGAGTTTCCATTTTATTTAAAGGAAACAAAAGAGTTAAAGGAGGATACTAAGAAGTTTGTATTCATTCAACTCTCTTTGCAAATGAAGACTAAGAAAAAAGAAGATGATCCAATCCTCTTATTTGAAGAACTTTCCTCTATTGTTGAGGGAGAAGAATACAAAGAAGTTGTTCATCTCCTTGAGGAATAAATCTTGTTTATTGATCCTTTACTACAACCATAGGACCTATTGCAAGGAAAAGAAGGATAAAATTAGTTGTTGCAATAGAAAGTCTGTTAGGAACAACTATCCACCAATATAACTGAGAGGGGGGGTGAATCAGTTATATGATAGATTATTAAACTTTAAACTTTAAGAGTAGTAATTCCAAATCAAATGAACACATTCCAACACAATAACACAATATTTTTGTCAAGAAAACCCTATTAAAGGTAAAACCCTAGTGGGAATTAGGACCCACAAATGATGTACTGAGAGTATAGTATCCCCATTAAAAGATAAAGCCTTGTTACGAGCTGATTAAAACATTATAGTACATAGTCCTTGTTAGAGGACAGACCATGTTAGGAGTCAAAGAAAAGAGTAGGATCACTTCCTAGTCTCACTGTCCAAAGAAGGTTATGTCCACCTTCAGAACTCACTATTCGCAACACAAGTATATATAAGGAAATACACAATCCTTGTGAACTGTCTAATAGAAACTATCTTTTCTTGATTATTTCCAATGAATTATATACAATCCTTTTCTCTACATCTAGTAGATACAAGATTGAAGCTTCCACAATCCTCTTTCACATCTCATTCATGCTACATACCTCTTTTCAAAGAAAATATCTTACATATATACATTATTACATTTTACATGATCAGGTTAGCCAATTAGGCTTTCCTAATATACAAATACTTGCATAACTCCTTGCTAAGATACACATGGTATCTAAAATAAGTATATAATAATTAAATTTCAATAATTAAGGACCGACATCCGTAATCCATGTTCTCCATTTATAATACACGCTACATCTTTGACGTTAGCTTCCAAATAGGTCTCCTCTAGAACACACACCACACTTGGCGTCATCCTACTTTCCATGACTTGCTAAGATCAATGAACATTCCTTAGTGTGCTATCTTACATCCCTTAAGCTCACATACACTTGATCCACATTACTTGTAATATATACTCAAAATACAAAGACTTACTCTGCCAGTTTTCACTATCACAGTCCAGTAACCATTCTTCCCCAAATATTTTGTAACTCAGCGAATACATAATATTACATCATGTGATCTTAGATATAAGATCACAACTACTTCCTATACATAAACCTTTGTTCTCATAGTCTGAATCATCTGTACAGTATCCTACACTGTAATAACCAATCTATTTTCCTCATAGAAACATATGTTGACATCAGTGACAAAATACAAATGAAAACAATATAAATTCCAATTCCAACACCAAGATAACATAGTGATTAAACATATTAAATGCACCAGCAATATCCAACAATCTCCCCCTTTGGCATTGATGACAACATATGAGAAAATCCATCAACCCAAAATCATGTAACCAAAAATACTCTCATAGCACAACTTCTCATAGTATCTCTCCTCATATAGTCTCCCCATATAGTAGGGATTTTCTCATAGAATCTCTCCCCCTTTGACAACAATGGCAAAGGGTACCATAAGTTATCAACTTTTCTTCTACTTTTTTCTTTATCAACCAAGTGTTGCATCACCCACGTGTATTTTTTAAGCTTCCAATGATCACTCCCCCTAAGGAGTAGATCCATACATCAAGTCCAGATCTTGATAGAGCTCTGAATACTTCTGGACTGATACATCCTTGCATCATTTAATTCTCACTAGGAGGGGCCTACACCCCAAGCATACCTCTAAGATACTCAAAGGCATCTTTTGGCAATGGCTTTGTAAAGATGTATGTTATCTATTCTTTTGTACTAATGTATTCCAACCTTATTTCTTTCTCTACCACCTTGTCTCTCAAAATGTGATACTTGATAGAAATATGCTTAGTTTTAGAATGCATTATTGGATTCTTTGACATATTCATTTTACTGGTGTTATTACAATGGATAACCACTAGTTCAACAAAAATTATTCCAATATCTTTCAGCATTTGTTTCATGCAAACAATTTGAGTGCAATTAATAGCAACAACAACATACTCTGATTCAGCAGTAGATTAAGCTATACAATCTTTCTTTTTACTTAACCATGAAACCAATCTTTTCCCAAGGAAAAAAGCACCTCCACTACTACTCTTCCTGTCATCAATGTTTCCTTCCCAATGCCCATCAGTGTAACTATATAGTTAAAAGTCATCATTTTTTCCATACCATAAGCCATATTCCATTGTTCCTTTCAAATATCTAAATATTCTTTTTAGAGCAGCCATATGTGTTTCTTTAGGATCTGCATGATATCTAGCCACAATTCCAATAGCATTAGCAATATTCGGTCTAGAGTGAGTCAGATATTGTAATCCTTCAATCATTGTTTTGTACTTGGTCTGAAAAATAGTTTTGGTCTCATTAATATTTGTTAATTTATGACTAGTCACTATGGGTGTACCAACAGGTTTACAATCTTCCATTCCAAACTTTTTCAACATCTCTTTAAGATACTTAGTTTGAGAAATGAAAATGTCATTCTTGCTCTGATTTATTTGTTGTCCAAGAAAGAATTTCATTTCACCTATCATGGACATCTCAAACTCATTCTCCATTTCTTTATAAAATTTATTACACATTTCATCATTGCCTCCAAAATTAATATCATCAACAAAAACTTCTATTATCAAAATTTCATCTTGACTAGTTCTTAGATACAAGTTACTGTCCGTGTTACCTTTTCTAAATCCAAGGTGAAGTAAGTATTTGTCCAACCTTGTATACCAAGCCCTTGGTGCTTTCTTCAATCCATACAGTGCCTTCTTTAACTTGCATACCATGTCTTCATCTTTTGTTAGAAGAAATCCATTAGGTTGTTCTATGTATACCTCCTCTTCAAGATCCCCATTCAAAAGTATAGATTCTACATCCATCTGATATACCTTGAAGTCTTTATGTGTAGCATAGGCCATAAATAGTCTCACAATTTCTATCCTAGCAACAAGAGCACCTAGCAACAAGAGCAAATTTATCTTCAAATTCTATGCCTTCTTGTTATGAATAGCCTTTGCATACCAATTTTGCTTTGTTTCTTACAATAATTCCTTCATTCATTTGTTTCTGAAAACCCACTTAGTTCCTATTATATTTTTGTCTTTAGGTCCTAGGAACCAATTCCCAAGTGTTTTTTTTTTATCTGATCTAATTCTTCTTGCATGGATTTGATCCAAGATTCATCTCTACAAGCTTCATCAGTAGTCTTTGGTTCAACTTGAGAAATCAAACAAATTTCTTCTCTTATTTTTTATCTAGTCATTATTTCTTGACTTGCATTACCAATAATTTTATTTCAGGATGGTTTTTCTTTACATACCTCAGAGTCTTAGGAGTCTCAGTAAATTCATTTGAGTCATCATCATAGATCTCATTTTCACAGTTAGTCTCAACATGATCTTTTTCATCTGTAGTAGCAGCTTCTTTAATCTCTGAATTCTGATTAGAGTCATACATTCTTTCTTGAATTTGAAACTTTTCATCTATCCTTACATTGTTACTTTCAATCATCTTTCTCAATCTCAAATTAAAACATTCGTAAGCCTTTCTTTTAGTGGAATAACCAAGAAAGATTCCTTCATCACTTCTAGCATCAAATTTTCTTATTTCATCATCCCTCTTGATATAGCATTTGCTTCCAAATATTCTGAAATATTTCATAGTAGGAGTATGATTAAACCATAGTTCATAAGGATTTTTATTTGTACCTTCCCTAATTTGAATTTTGTTCAATGTGTCTACTATTGTCCCAATAGTTCTCCTCCAATGTACATGAGATACATTTTCTTCAAGCAAAATTATCCTAGCAGCATCCAGTATAGTTTTGTTTCTTCATTTTTCTATCCCATTTTGTTGTGGAGTCCTAGGAGCAGATGTCTGTGTGTATATTCCATGCTCTTCGCAATATGAATTGAATATATATGAAGTAAACTCTCCACCTCTGTCTGATCTCAAACATTTTATTTTTAAGCCTAATTCATTCTCTACTTTTTCTTTGAATGTCTTGAATTTGTCAAATGCTTCTGATTTCTCTTTTAAGTAAGCGATCCACATCATTCTAGAAAAGTTATCAACAAAAAATATAAAATACCTTTCACCATAGTATGATCTTATCCTTGTAGGTCCACATAGGTTTGTATGTATCAGATCCAAGATTCCTTTTGTTTTATATGATTTACTTTTATAACTACTTCTAGTTTTCTTTCCCATAACACATTCTCTACACATAGTGTTAGATGGTTTTACAATTTTAGGTAGGTCTCTTACTGCATTAGTCAAGCTTGTCTTCACAATGTTATCAAAATTGACATGACAAAATCTTCTATGCCATAGCCAATTTTCATCTATCTTCGTAACAAAACAAGAAGCTTCAAATGTATTTAACTCAAATACATTACCTCTAGATTTAGTACCGGTCGCAATCAATTTTCCCATCTTACTTCTGATAAAACACTTCCCATCAATGAATTTCAATTGATACTCTTTGTCCATCAGTTGTCCAACACTCAATAAGTTATGCTTAAGTCCATCAACAAGTAGTACATTATGAGTATTAGTCTTTCCATCCAAAGAAATAGATCCTATTCCTACGATAGGCTTAGGAACATTGTCTCTGAATCTTACAACATCACCATCATACTTATTTAGTTTAACAAACTTGTTTCTATCTCCAGTCATATGATGAGAGAAACCATTGTCTATAACCCATTCAGATTTCTTATCAACATGTGACACTAAATATTTTTCCTCATGTAATGGTTTTTCATCTTTAATAGCAATAAATCCAATCTCCTCATAATCACAATCACCATCATTAGAAATACCTTCACTAGCATAATAACATTCCTTTTCTTTTGAATACTTAGGTTTAAAGAACTTAGGTTTGTGTTTAGGAACTCTTGTAGGACATCTAGATGCAAAGTGACCTATCTTATTGCATGAAAAATATTTCAAAGGTAACTTTCCTACAAATTTACCCTTACCACTCTTTTCTCTCCTAGTGATTAGTACAACAAGTTTATCTAGCTTTATTTCTTCTTCTTGTATCTATTCTCATTCATCAACATACTCACCAAGCTATTCTTTTATGTTCTCACTATTGGTGCTTGGTATTGCAGATATTATCCTTTTATGTGTAGATGCTTTAAATATTGTTTCAACTTTAGGTAAAGAATCTCCCAATTCTATAGCTTCAAAGGTAGTTATCTTTGCAATCAACATCTCTCTACTAAAGTTTGCAGTCAAAGGTATAATCTCTTCTATAGCCTGAACTTTAGTCTTGTAAAAAGGTGATCTGGTCATTCCTTCTGTTGATTGTGGATCTGAAGGTCAACTCAGTTTGGTACACTCTGATCTTAGGATCTTTTCAATGACTTCTTCCTCATCATAGGTGCCTCCAGAATGTTTTATTCCAATTACAACCTTTGTGACTCTATGTACATAAGCCTTAATATTTTCATCATCTTTCATTTCTAACTTCTCCATCCTTATTTTCTAGTTTTGCAACTTCACTTGCTTGGTAAACCTATCTCCTTCATAAAATGATTCTAATCTTACCCAAATCTTGTGCGTTGAATCTAGATCTTTCACCTCAGTAAATTCTCCTTCAAAGAATGTGTTGATCAGTGCTTCCCTTGTGACCATGTTATGTGAAAATGTTTTTTTTTCTTCATTAGTAGCTTGATTTAATTCATCATCAACCTGCATGGTTACTTCATTCTTTATGATCCTCTAGTAATCAATACCCAAACATAACAAATGTGTTCGCATCTTGTTTTTCCAATTGTCAAAATTCTCAGGATCAAATTTTGGACTATCCTTCCTATAGAATGTCATCTCCAAGATCAACTCAAGTTGTTAAGCTTTCTCTCTAAGGACTAGTAGCTCTAATACCAATTGTTACGAATAACAGTCCACCAATATAACTGAGAGGGGGGGTGAATCAGTTATATGACAAATTATTAAACTTTAAACTTTAAGAGCAGTAATTCTAAATAAAATGAACACAATGAATTCCAACACAATAACAAATATTTTTTTTCAAGGAAACCCTGTTAAAGGTAAAACCTCAATGGAAATTAGGACCCACAAATGATGTCCTGAGAGTATAGTATCCCTATTAAAAGATCTAGCCCTATTAGGAGTTGATTAAAACATTATAGTACATAGTCCTTGTTAGAGGACAGACCCTATTAGGAGTCAAAGGAAAGAGTAGGCTCACTGCTCAAAGAAGGTTATGTCCACCTTCAGAACTCACTATTCACAACACAAGTGTATATAAGGAAATACATAATCCTTGTGAAATTTCTAATAGAAATTGTCTTTGCTTGATCAATTCCAATGAAGTATATACAATCCTCTTCTCTACATCCAGGAGATACAAGCTCGCAACTTCACAATCCTCTTTCACATCCCATTCATGCTACATACCTATTTTCAAAGAAAAGATCTTACATATATACCTTGTTACATTTTACATGATTAGGTTGGCCAATTAGGCTTTCCTAATATACAAATAATTACATAACTCATTGCTAAGATACACACAGTATCTAAAACAATTATACAACAAGTATATTTCCATAATTAAGGACCGACATCTATAATCCATGTTTGCTATTCATAATACATAATACATCTCTGAAGTCAGCTTCCAAATAGGTATCCTCCAGAACACATGCCATAGCTAACGTTATCTTGCTTTCCACAACTTGCTAAGATCAATGAACATTCCTAAGTATATTATCTTACATCCCTTAACCTCACATACACTGGATCCACATCACTTGTAAGATATACTCAAAACATGGAGACTTAATTTGTCAATTTTCACTATCATAGTCCAATAACCAGTCTTCACCAAATCTTTTGTAATGTGGCGAATACACAATATTACATCATGTGATCTTAGATATAAGATCACAACTACTTCCTATACATAAACCTTTATTCACACAGTTTGAAGCATCCGTACAGTATCCATACACTGTAATAACCAGTATATTTTCCACATAGAAATATATGTTGATATCAGTGACAAAACACAAATGACATTAGTATAGATTCCAATTCCAACACCAAGATAACGTAATGATTAAACATATTAAATGCATCAATAATAGCCAACAAAGTCCTCTATGATATAGAGGATAAGAAAGAAGATCCCAAGGATAGCTTTGTCCTTGAGGAAGCATATGTCGATATGCATGAGGTTGCTTTTCAACCTATGCATGGTTTTAGTGCCTACCCTAGAGATACTATTTATTATGTTCAGATTTGACACCATGGACTTTCATATGATTAGTACTTGCTTTACGAGATCTGTTACATTTTTTTTTTAATAGATATATTTATCATGTGGGATGAATTTTTATGATTAAATTTGATTGTGATTATGATTATTGGTTATATATATATATATATATATATATATCATTGTTATTTCTCAATGATGCATGTGTGTGCAAGTACTAGGCATAAACTCCACCTAGCTACATAGGTCTGAGTGTGCCTTAAATCCTTGAACTAGTTGTTGTTGTTCAGAGATGAACCAAAGTTCACACATGGGAAAACCCTATGGCTTTTGGTATTGTTGACCCATCCCTTGATTTAGTTTTTGGGAGGTTTTTGGTTTCTTGTATCTTTTTATGTCGATCTCATTTAAGTGATTATGAGGGGTGTTAGATTATGATATTTATTTTTCTCTCTTTATGTGTCAATTATGTATACAAAGCATGCATACATGAGTGCACATGTATATACATACCTGTATATATTCAGTTATTAATATGTTTGTAATTATATTCTTATGAGTGTATTAATTATGGTTGTGATTTTATGCATAAAGTGGATTTAGATAAATAAAATAAATGCATAGTGAATAAATGGAAAATTATGGAATATAAAAATAAATAAAACTAATTACCTAGTCCTAAATTTATTCCTACTCTCTCTCTCTCTCTCTCTCTCTCTCTCTCTCTCTCTCTCTCTCTCTCTCTCTCTCTCTCTCTCTCTCTCTCATGACTTGTTAGTGTAGGGGGTGGGGGTGGAACTTGGGACCTCCTGTTTGTGAGGGGTCCCAAGTACTATTGGGTTAGTGACTTCCTTGAGAAACATACCCAAATATATGATATTAATATTAGAGTTAGCCGTTTTCATTTTTAATATTGATGAAAACTATATAAGTGGTTTCAATTACTTTATTATCTTGGAAAGGGGTAAGTTAGTATGAGGAGGGTAGGTAAAAGTTACTTACCTAAGGGGTAAAACTAACTATAGTTTAAGTTAGTATTATTATAATTATTAGATTTATTTAATAAAGTAGGTGAGGACATTTCTTTACAGGAAGCAACGTCCTCAACCTCTGGAACTACCCGGAGGCTTACTTATAGGAAAAATTCCTGAGCATAGAGGATAGGAATTTTGGAGCTGGGAAAGAAGGACTTCTTAGGAAATTGCCTAAGGATTGGGAGAAGGCTAGGCTTAGGGAAAGTGTTGTGTTAGGTACCTTCGTCACAAAATCCAAGTCGGCTTTTAAAACTAGAAAAGTCTTCCATGTGTGTCTCTCTCTCTTTTCTCTCTAATTGATCATGGTGCTCTTCTTGTGTGTTTCATTGTCGCTTGAAGGTTAGAAATCATTTTAAAAAATAAAACTATAACCTTAGCAATAATCTATGGAACATGGACAAGAAAACCTATAGTTAGGGGATGGGTTTTCATACTATATTTATTCTAAATCCGAGAGAGAAAGGTTTAAATATTAAATATTATGGAAACTGACTTTGTTTGTTTTTCTGAATTTTAGGACTAAAAAATTATGCATAGGCATAACTAAATTTAAAAATAAAAATAAAACAGTAATAGTAATGTTAAAATAATGAACGTATTGAGTTGGATGTTTTTATAAGGTTCTGAATTATTTTAATATTTAAAGATCGTCGAGTTTAACTTTATAATATCTTATTTTGAAAGATTTCTTTAATAAGTTCTTTGTTAAATTAAATAGGGGAGATTATTAGATTTTGAATTTAACAATGTTATATATATGATAAATTTTTTATGGCAAAAATCCTTTAAACTTATAGTAAAAACATAGGAGAAATTATAGGAGAATAATAAGGAAGAAAGATGGGAAAAATCATAGGAGAAAAAAATAATTAAAAAAATAGATCAAAAGAAATAAGTTAAAAATGGAACATTACTTTATAACATAAGAAAGTAATAACCAAAGGTATAAAAAAATTAGAAGAAAGAAAAAGGGTTTAAATAAATAAAAGACAAATGTTTTCTTTTATTAAATTTTATTTAAATTATTTCATGTTTTATTTGTTTAAAATTTTAAATTTAATTAAATTAAAATATAATAAATTTAGCCTATTTATTATTATTAAATTATCTTATTACAAGTGATGTGGAAATTAATTAAAAATTATAATATAAGAGGTTAACTTTAGTTTATATTAAGTTTGAATGTAATTAAAGTTTTAACTTAATTAAAAGTGAACAATAAACTAAGTGTATTAAGTTTGTAATAAGCATAAATTTTATAAAGATTAGTTTATGTTAAATTAGGAATCTATTTTTGGATATCATAATTAAAAATTCATAGGTATGGATGTTAGGTCCTATGTGTATATTTTGATGTTTGTTAATTCCAACTTTATTGAATTTTTGGAAGGATTATAGCGTTATCTTGTATTATATAGGTGTCTCTAGGAGTTGTACCTCCCCCTACACTTACCTTTATGTTTTCCTATTTGGAATCATTGTGATAGCTCTACTTTTGTTGTGTATCATCTTTTGTCTTAACGGTTAGGGTTTGTCTTGGTGGTACAAGCCCCAAAAAAAAACCAAAAGAAACCCTAAGGGAGGGATGTCTACAAGAATTTATAAAACCTTGATGACCTATTTGTGAGTGGGATTCCTAGGTGCCCTAGGTGAGTGGCTCACTGTAGGATCCGAGCCGAGGAGGCTAGAAGAATAATCTTTGGGTGAGTTTAGAAAAGAAAACCTAATATAATTCAAAAACTAGTTGGGGAACAGGTAAGGCATTAATTAAACTTTTAAAAAGATAAAATATTGGATAATGACCCGCATAGGTCATGTTGGAGTATCAAGGTCATTATAGCTACTAGGGTAGACTACATAAGGGTGCCAGAGTACATGAATTCTAGGAAGGATCCCAACACATAGGACTATGCGATGACACTCACTTGATCAACATCTTAGGGAGCTCCTCTCTTGTGCTTTTATTTTGTGGAGAATTGTTATTTTCTTAAGTGTTGGTTTTGATTTAGGTTGTATGTTCCACAACCTTAGACTACCCTAGTTCCCTTGTGTGAATAATGGTTCTATCTCCTAGCATGGAGGAGTGGACCTTTGTGGATCCACGTGGTTGGGTGGTGATTCTTTTTTGAGGTATCATTCATGTGTGGCAGACCATGGAGCATCTGAAGTTGTTGCATATCTTTCTCTCTATTTTGATTATTGTATCATGTGAAGGATATTGTAAAATGTTATTCAAACTCATGTAAGCCTATACAGACTTGTATTGTGAAATAAATATTGTAAGCATCCATGCCTTTGGGAAGGGTATCTTTAGGAAAATGATGGGAAAGGAAGTCAAGCTATAATATTTCTGGTTGATGACACTTTTTAGTTATGTATGATAAATATAATTATTGATGGGTCTTGAATTCAGTCTATTGAGGTTATTTCATGTTGTAAAAGAAAGAAGAAAGAAAACAAAATAATTTGTTATATCATACTTACTCTCTCTCTCTCTCTCTCTCTCTCTCTCTCTCTCTCTCTACTTTCTCTTGTATGGTTAAATGAATCAATAATTTCTACTTTTCATTCATGTTTTAACTTAAAGCATTTCACAAATGTTAAATATGGATTTTAAAGGGATAAACCTACAGGGGAACCTATTAGGACTTAATACTTAGTTGAAATTAGTAAGTACACAGGATTTTTTTTGCATATTTCTCTTTTTTTTGTTATATCCTTCCGGGTTCCCTGGTGGGGCTTGACATTTAGTATTAGAGCCTTAGGTTGCTACAATGGGAGCTCTAGGGCCTATTGTGCTTATATTATAAAATGTCATCATTAGAAGAACTTCTCTAACGTAAACTTGTGAACTCCCCAAGATGCCTCTAGTTACCTATAGAGAAGCTAGGGGTGGAGCCCAAAATACTCCTCCCCAATCTCAGTGAGAAAGCTCCCAAGGGGACTACGAGGATGCTCAGAACCAAAGGACTAGGGAAAATGACAATAATAAAAGTCAATGTTTAGAGGGGGCCCAATTAAGGAAAATGATGCAACAAATCTTTCAAAGGTTGGATCATATAGAGAATAGGGTGAACCAAGATGAAAACTGACACCATCATGAACACCGAGAAAAGGGATAAAAGCCCTAGGAGAAGTAATTTTGAGGAGGAAGAAGAACCCCCCAACATAGCATTCATAAGGGATTTTCTCAAAGCAAAGATACTACTCTTTTATGGAGATGAAAGCAGGTCAACAGCAGAGACTTGGTTTTTCAACCTAGAACATTGATTTTCTATGCACCCCTTTAGTAGCAACATTAAGGCTAGATGTGCAATAATGCACCTACGCAAAGGATCATCTTCGTGGTGGTGAGAAGAAGAAGAGAGGCTTCTAGTTAACATGAACAACATCACATGGAATTTTTTCTTAGAAAAATTCAAGGATAGATACCTATCAGAGCAATGGAGGCAAAGCAGGGCACATGAGTTTCACTTACTAAAGCAGAAATCCATGTCAGTTTTGGAGTATTAGCAAAAAAATTATGATTTGAAACCCTTTTTAGGCTACAAAGAAGATAGCACTATGATTGTTCAACACTTCATTAGGGGTCTAAATGATCAAATTTCAAGTGGAGTTGCAATACTTGAACCCAGGACCCTTAGGGATGTTGTTAACAAAGCATTCTTGATAGAAAGAAATGCAAGGTTGGGATTAAGAGGATTTTCTAGAAGTTAGGGAAATAACTCCATTTCTAAGAATAATCAAAATCAGGGTGTATCCAACTCCAAGAGTTATCCTTCTAAAGGGGGACAAAATTTCTGAAAGGGGTTCAACAATAGATTTCAAGGTAGGGGCAAAAATCAATATAATTAGGATCATGCTCAAAACCATAAGTTCAGTAACCAACCCTCTCAAAACTCTCAGAGAAAGAATGTAGGGAGCTATCAACAATCAAGTGCTCATCCTGCCAATTGCACCTTCAAGAAAATTAAGTGCTTCTCTTGTGGTCAATATGGACATATAGCAGTTAATTGTCTTCACCGCACCAACACTACATCTTATAGAAGCAAGCAGCCTCTAATCCCATAGTTGGAGATGTTGACAGGTCCCATACAATCTTTTCAGTAGTTGATCAAAGGCAGGATAACTATTAGGGGATGGTGATTGAAACATTAGGTCACAGATGGGCAGTTGTCTTTAGAGCCAGTGCATGTTCTACATCAACATACCCTAACCTTTAGGGGTCGCAACATAGAGAAGGTAAGGGTCCAATGGGACCCAAACGATGAGGCATCGATGACATGGGAGGAGGCCAACAGACTGAGATTTACTTATCCCTATTGGTTTAAGGGCTTCCATGAGTAAGCATGTTACTAGGGGGAGGATGTAGTGCCTACCCTAGAGATACTATTGATTATGTTTAGATCTTACACTATGGAATTTCATATGATTAGTACTTTCTTTACAAGATATGTTACATTTTTTAGTCAATGGATTTATCATGTGGGATGATGTTTTATGATTAAATTTGATTGTGATTATGATTATTGGTCTAACCTTGCTAACCCATTTTATGATGTATATGTATCCTTCTTGGTGTGTGTGCCGAAAGAGGGGAGGTAGTCATAGCCACTCCTATAGGAGATCCACATGATGTTGTACTCCTCCTTCCTTGCTTGTTATTGGTTATATATGTGTGTGTGTGTGTGTGTGTGTGTGTGTGTGTGTGTACATATATATATACATATGTATACATACATATCACTACAACATTTGGGGTCAAATTTCAATGCCAATTTGTGACAGCACTACCATTTGTGTGTGTTTTTTGTATTTTTTTGCAAGTACCCCTGATGTCATCATAATAATGATGGTGTTCTCATTATTTTGACACCCTTGTGATTATAAAAAAATTATAGATCAAATTCATTTTGAGTTTATCGCATGAAAGAAGCCACTGCTCTGCAGAAGCCAACCCCATTCTTGGGAAGCCGTCGGGGCCTCAAATGTAATAGTGCATGGAGACTCTATTGAAACATAGGTATGTTCTCATTTTTTCTACTTGAGCTTAAATTTGGTTTTGATTTTGCCCTTGGTATTTATTTTAGAGTATAGAACCAAATTGATAGTTATGAATTGGTTCTATACTTTGTTTGTGTGTTGATTTTTGTATTCCCTTGAATATTGTTAATAACCTAGAAAAGTACACAAAATATGTGCATTTCACTATACCTCTACTACCTGAGGGTTTATTTTCTGTATGAGAAAGTTGTCTCCTGTGATGGATAGTAATCTAATTAGACCATAAATCAAGCTGGGAGAGGGACAGAATAGAGCGGAAAGCTGGCTATCGTCAAGCTAAGAAATATCTCAAGAAAAGGGTGAAGAGATCCTAGCACCCATTCGCCATAGATAAAGTGGGATCACAATAGGTGGGAAAGGGTTCCACTGTCAGAAGAGCACCCATATTTCATATTATGAAGGCACTCGACCAAGAGTGCCCTCTCCTCTATAATCAGCTGGGATTTCAAGAAATCACTCAAAGACTCACCCTTCTTAGGAAGACTGACTCTTCTTAGGCATTATTAACAACAAAAAAATACCTAGGGCTTTCAAGAAATCACTGAATTTTTGCACTGCAATCTTGTAAATAGAGGAAATTATAGAGAAATTACTTCTACCAATTGATAGAGAGAAGATTACTTGTTAAACCAGAGTTTAGACCCTAGTTGGTTGTGTACACACATATTTACAATGTGCAGAGATCCTTCAATTGGTTTCATGGATATAGAATGAAATAATATCTCACACAATTTTTAATTTAACATTTGTGGGGCTACAATTTATGTCACCATTAATTCATACCTACAAATTAATTTGGATTACATAGTCATGAACAACCTTAAATCATCACCATTGATCTTTATTTAGTGGACAACCATGATTGATCTAACCATTTTTTACTGGGTGACATGAACACTTGGGCTTCCACAATTAAGATTTCAAATTGGATTTCACCCTTTCAAAATCATAGGGTAACCATCTTATTTTGTTCTTCAACATCCCAAATACTAGAAATAAGGAGTACTCTTGAGCCTTTATCCATGTGGGACCACATGGATTTATTTGATTATTTCCTTTATGCCCCACTAACCCACAAGTATTGTCTTCTTATTACTTGGTAGTGTTTGGGTATGTGGGGTGACCATGTTCATTTACCATATCTTCATCCTAAGCTCTCATGGTTTCATCCTTATTAGCATCAATACTTTAACCCACTCCTGGGAAAACAAGCTAGTTGATAGGTATATACATATTGAAATAAACACTGATGGAAATTATTGGTGACATAGAATAAATATTTATTGTCACATATAAAAGAAGGTTACCACTCATCACTCACATGTCAAATTTTATATTTGAAGGGTTGTTCTACCATTGACATCATCCTCTTATTATGTCACCTCATTTTTAATGATATGTGATTTATGAAATTATTCCTTCCCCTAAGTTCATAGTATCATATCATACACATTTTATTATTCAGATCTTGGCACATTTAATGGTATGAATGTGCAACCACTCTAAACACATGTCACATCCAATATATTATTCAAATGTAAATAAGTGTTGGGGCTCCTCTCTAGGAATTCCATCTCATTTTTCACTTACACATGAGTCAAACAAAACTCTGATTTCTTTTTAGAATTAAAAGCATTTGCAAAGATTTTTTCTTGTGGATTTTTAATGACATGTACTAGGAAGTTATTTTCATTGCATTAGTGAGTCATCCTTATGCTATTTTTGCATGTAAAAGTGTTTTCAAATTTCAAATGTGGCATCTATATTGCACATATTTTGGGTGGATATTACTAGTATATTTAAGAGTTTTGTGATGCAAAGCCCTCTACTATCCCCTAAGGGAACCCAACTCAACTCGAGGATTCTACAAGTGTCTTGGAACTCACTCAAGGATTTAGTCTCAAATCAAGGGTCAACTAGAGTGCTCTGACTTTAGACAACTAACACCTCAAACATTTTGAACAAACTCACTTCCTCAAACCTCTTATCCCAACTTCTCTTGACACCATACATCCACTCAAGGATCCCAATCTATGCCTTCTCCCAATGCACCTAGAGCCTCCAAGTCATCAAATCTTTCAATAGGGCATACACCTTTGTTATAAATCCATATAAAATATTATCATGGTCCATATACCATGTTTCATTAACCCACCAAGTTTGGTTAATTGATCTCCCACCCAACTCACACCACTAGCCCTTTAGGCTTGTAGCCTTCACCAGTCACCAATCTGCCTTTTTATCCCAATCTTCCCAAACAAATCTAGAAAATAATTAGTATTTCATATAACCTTTTGGATTCTCTAAATCCTCCCCAAGTCTCAAAGTATACTCCTTTGGACCATATAGTAGATCCAACAACCTAGTAGTCACCAAATAGGCCTAATTGAACCACATTTACAAAGTATCTTGTAAATGCACTTACTCCCTGCACCCCAAAGTATGAAATAGTATTTCATAAGGTTTCAAAACACAAGATTTACAATTTTATTAGGCTTCATCATCTATCCATTCATCTAGCCACCAAACCCTTGTTTCTAGGGTCACACAACTAGGGTCTACTCAAAATAAACTTCACAACCATCTCCAAATCAATCCAAGGGTTATAACACATCATTATGGATACAAACATCCATATTTCATCATTCAATGTATCTAATCTTAAGTTAAAATACTTCCCAAGTGACTGGTGCCAAGATAGACTCTCCATCAATCAGCAAACTCCATCTACCACTGATCTTCAAACATGACTCCTCCATATCCCTACATTAAAACAATGATGTACAAGGATATAATACAACATTATACCTCTCCCACCAATAAAATTCACAAAAAGGGTGGGAGAGTTAGTTCATTTTAAAGAGACTTCAAATCCAAACACTATCACAACTAGAAACCCAGGCACAATCAAGGATACCAGTCAATTCCCTTGCCTTGTTAACAATTAAAATAACTAAATAAATGTGTGAAAATGTAAATAACACAAAGGTAGATGATCTCACATTAGAATATAATCATAAACACATCACCAAAAATGTTTGAAGGCACTTTCAGGGCTGACTGTACCCACGGGATAGTTTAACAGTATGCAGAGAAATTATTGTTTATTGATTGAAAATATTACAATGCTCCTTTTTTACACACCCCACTCCACATATCATCCCCAAACTCATGGATCCACATTGATAAAGACTCTAACTCCCAAAAACCAACTGCAACCTCTAACAACTAACTCCAAATTGTTTGTTAACAGTCCCCAAACCGATTGTTTCAATAAGACATGACTAATATCTATTGTCAAATTGACAACCAATGTTGTAAACTTGAAAACATGAACTTAAAACCCCTTTCAAGACCTTTCTAAAGGTTTAAAACATAAACTTTATAATCTTTACTCACCCTTTAACCCTTATGAGCCGTATAGGGCATAGTTGCATTAAAATGCAACTTTACAACTTTTAGCATCTTTTGCACATTTAAGTGCAATTACATAGTTTAATGACATAAATGGCCATATCAAAACCCTAGATGGCCTTATAGGTTATTAACCTTTACATAAGTCCTTGGATCACTCAAGTGACCCCAAGGTTATGTTCAATTTTTAGATCAGAATATATGGCTTTTAAATTTTCTTATATGACCTCAATTTATAAAATATATTTAATCACAATATATAAATATATATTTATTATTGATATAATAAAAGATATATATAAATATATTAATGTCAATATTGTGTTGGTTTTATGAATGAGACTTGAATTGAATGTTCTTTATATTTATCACAATGGAGGTAGTGCACTTTTACTTGCACTTATTGATTTCTATGTATTTCAAATGCAACCCAATAATGAATATAAATATCAACAATGAGACATATCTCATGTAGAGACGTGCCTCTACGTATGTAGAGACATGTCTCTAAATGAGAAATGTTCTTTTAATATCATAACAAAGTATAGAATTGATTCATAACTATCAGTAAGTAAATTTATATTGCAGATTAAACATTGCACATAATATAAATGTTATTTACGTATTGCATATTGCATATTGCACACATTATATTACCTACTACGCACATAATATACTATGTGCAACACATAATATATTATGTGCAACACTTATAATATATTGTGTGCAACACATAATTGACCAATACAAATGGTATTAATAAAGGTGAACAATTTTATTAATATTAATCGATACAAAATGGTAATATTAATTTGAATAATATTATTTAAGTTGATTCAATTTGATGTTAACTCAATCAAATTATTATTATTATAAGAAAGGTATAATATTCAAAATATGTATATATAATAATAATACTTATTATTATTATTATTATTATTATTATATTGATGTATATACATAGATATAATTGATCTATTCTTATAACATTAATGTCCACAAAATATGTATATAGATGAATGTATATATAATAATAATACTTATTATTATTATTATTATTATTATTATATATATTGATATATATACATAGATATAATTGATCTATTCTTATAACATTAATGTCCACTATATTTTATCTAATCGAAGCTATAAACATCAACATGTAACATCACTATCCCTTATGCTATTCAATGGCTTACATTGCATCTTTTGTTTATCAAATGATCCAAAATCAAAACATGATAAAATAACATGAAATGATCAATCATGGTCCAGTACAATGCAAAGTGACCTTAGATGGTCTTGTTTCATCACCCAAGTATCCGCAGTGACCCTGGTGTAGTTCCCTTGCTCTGGAGTTGACCTTGGTGCTCCTACACCACTTTGTGTTTTTGGGCATTATTGATACATGCTCTTCTTCTTGGACTTGCATTCAGAGAAAACTCTCCATTGTGCCTATAGAAGGTTTGGAACGACGAATCTATGGCCCTTTTCTCAACTCATAGCGATGAATATTTTTTTCTTAGGATGATTGGAAAGCAGCAAAGAACATTTGGGTGATCACTGTTGAAGATGTTGCAGTGCCACACTGTCTAAAGCTAATTTCACCCTCTCAAGTAGTATCAATGTTCATAAAAAAATTATAGAATCGGTTCAAGAACAAGCATTAATAGAGACTTTAATTGAAAATTATATTAGAAATGAATTCTAAGACGGTTTTCAGCTACCAGCTATAATTCATAGATATGACTTGTTTAAGGGGGATAATTTAATTCATTAATATGACTTGTTCAAAGGGGATGCCCTAAATTAATTTGTTAATAATAAACAAAAGGTCCATTTCCCAACACAATCAAATTATACAAGCATAAGATTTTAGCAAATATTTATGCTACTTCTATTCACAATCAGAACTAAATAGGATACAACAGATGTTACAGATAATGTGGCAAGGAATGAAGATTCCTATGAGTAGAATGGGTGAGATTGCCAGTGAGCACATCAAACTGATTTGCTACAACTATTCAATTATCAGTCCTTTTTCAATGTGAAGAGATGAAAGAGTATGTAAAAATGAATTTGACCATGCAATATACCTCTGCAACTTCAAGTGAGGTTGCTGAAAGTCTAAAACTTATTCTTATCCCATGTAGTACCTACATGCTCCTAGATAGCATTCAATTTGGAGCCTGGGAGAGACTATAAATTCAGTGTCATTTTTTTCACTTCTGCTCCACTAGTTTGTTTGTACAATTGATTGACCTTTTCTTTCAATCTTGAATTTCTACATTGACCATGGCTAGGTCATTCCTTAGGCTCATCATTTCTATTAAAGTATATCCTTGAGGGGTTGGCAGTTGGTATACATTGCGGCTAAGGCAACGACAGTCTTAATAAAAAGTAATGTACATTTGATTTATTCTTAATAATAAACAAAAAGAAATCTAAATTTGATTTATTTTTAAAAGATGAAGAATTGTGTTGCCTTAGCCTCTTTGCCAAAGTGAAGAATGTCGTTATCTTGAACATGATTAATAATATTACATAGCTATATATATGTATATGTGCATATATAAGAACCATATATATGCACATATATATGTATATAATTAAGTTATTATTAATCATGATGATTATGAACACCGATATGTAGTCTTGTTGTTTATGTGCTTATTTGATCATAGCATACATATCAAATGAAAAGAAATGAGTATATATATGGTGGGGTTATGATAGCCTTCATAATTGTTATGAAAATTTGATTTAAACTGCTATTTTTCAACTCAATTAAAATAGAACTTCAGAAGAGAAATTTTGCATCTTTAAATCAATATATGTATATCATGTGCATATATAAGAACCATGTATATATGCACATATATATGTATATAATTAAGTTACTATTAATCATGATGATTATGAACACCCAACGCTACTTTCAATACTCAACTTCATTCATGCAACATTTAATAGGCTAGAGACATAATTTAATGGTCCCTAACCAACTTATCTTCTCATGACACAAGATCACATATTGACTCTCATACTAGATATGGTAAAAGGTAGATCTATTAATTGATAGTGCAAGTGTATTTATACATGGAGGAGACAGTTCTACAACCATAGCATAACTGACAATAGACTAAGTTTTAAAAAAATTAATATTTAACTATTATGCTAACACATTATAGAACATTTTGATGCTCAAGTCTTTTCAACTATAGGATACATGGGCATACTATGGATGCATGCATCACACTGAAGGATAAAATTCAAGTTAAAAGTGCATATTGAAAATCATTTTGTGCCTAGTCATAAGGAACATGAAAGTTTAAATCAAAGGTATAATATAGTACAGATAGTACAGAACATGTTCATTTTAGAAATGAAGATAGAAAATTATAGGACAATGAAGAGTAAATACAAAAAAATGATAGAAAATTATATGATAGTAAAAAGTAAATACTTAAAATAAATATTAATATCATGTAATGGTATCAAAATTGAATTTTAGTGTTATAATGAAAATAATATTAGAAAAGTGTAGTACAAATAATTAGTTCCTTGGTTCCTTAGTAATTGCTTTTTATTGCATGGTTGTCTTTGGTTTGTCATTTTGTTTTGAGTTGATTTAAACCAAAGACTTTGACTTAGTCAAAAAATGTGCAGTCTTCATTAGTATGTTGCTTTTTATTGTAATTATAATTGGTATGAATGAACAAAATAATGACAATGCAATATTTGTCGATATAGCGTCGATGACTTCGGACAATGTGCCTATGTGTCAATGTGGTGTTGGCCCATGCATGTTGAAGATGTCACACACAACAAATAATCTTGGGTGTCAATTTTGGGGTTTCCAAAATAGGAAAAAGGTCTGGATATGTAAATATATTTTATGTTTAAAAATAATGTGACAACTAATCATTTTAGGAAGAACTAACATAGATTTGGTATTGCAAGGAAATAGTGGATGTCAATACTTTCAGTGGGTCGATGAAACCACATTTAAATCTACCCCATCTACATCTATACCACATGTAGGAAATGAGTGCAACTTGTGTAAGGCTCGAGAGGCATCTAGTGCCGCCAAGATTGCTTCAATGGCAAAAGTAGAAATCATGTTTCTATGATGCCTTCTTTGTGTAGTTTGTGCACTACTTTGTTGGGACCATATGCATAAATGTGGTTAACAAAGGGCTATTGTAGATATTGAAAATTTTTTAGAATTTTAAGTAGATACGTTGGATATATTTTGATAAACTCATGAACTTTTTTGTTGTTTATGACTTCATTATGATTTTCAATATAAATTTAAACAAAATTAAAAATTAACCTTATTAAAAAAAATTGAAAAATTATAACATTTAAAAAATATATATTTATGATTTTCTATATAAAATTAAATAAAATGAAAAAATAAATTATTATATTAAAACAATTTTAAAAATAAAATAAAAAATCATACTCAAATTCCAATTCCAATTTCAAAAAGAGGAACCAAACAGAGGAAATACATCTTCTCGCTCATATTCCAGGTCAACCAAATGGTCCAAACTGTAATCCAAAAATGAAAAACCGGATTATCAAATCCATGATTTGACCATTTCCACCATTTGATCAAATCCAGCATTTCCTAATTCCCTCAACTAAATGGGGCCTAATAGAGAATGGGAAAATTTTACTATCATAGGACTCTTGACACCACCTCCATAATTAGTGTGTTTTAGTTACCTAATGTAATTGATTCATTAACAATGATTATAGACCATTCTTATACAAATATACAAATATATATATTAATTTCTGTCATAATGAAGCTAATCTTACATTATAATTTATTAACATATTCACCAGTTATGTATTTAAATTTGGCCTTATTAATCTACACTAACCGACACAATAAAACTGATGATAATTTGAATTCAAAGTGGTTAGATTGTACTTACAACTACAATGAGATGTTGAATTCCTTACTCGGCCCTCCTGTCTATGCTGAAGTAAGGGATTCCACCGTAATTTTTATTTAGGATTAGAATTAGTTCTCTGTGTCTTTTTTTCTTGTTATGTCATCCGTTGTCTGTTTCCAATGATTATATAAATATGATTGTATGCTAGTCAATGCCCAATGGAGTGGAAAAGTTCTTATTCTTATATCACCAAAACTGAAAGTTTCACATCCTTTGGCATTTGGGAGACACTTCGCTTCATTATCCCATTTGGACTTACTTGATTGATCCTCATATTTCTTTTGATTATTTGATTGATCCTCTCACCTTTCCTTACTTTGTAAATTCCATTGTTCCAATCAAGTTTTGTAGTGTTTTTTATTAGGTTTCATGTTTTTGATTGTGGGGTTCTGCATTGTTTGTTGTTCTTGATAAATTAGGCCTTGAATTTGACTTTGCCCATGTCTGAGTTTTTGCCAATTGTGGAGTTCACCTTCTTTTGATGGTATATTTCATTCACTCTATGTGGAATACTATTTTGTTCAATATTTTATTTCATCTTGATATTTCATTCATTTTTCATATACTCGGAGAAATGGATAGTTTTGAGATAGGTTTCGATGGCTATGATAAATGTCCCTCTATGTTGACAAAATTAGAGTTCACAAAATGGTTGTTCAACGATTGTATCTATCATTAGAGCCACTTCATTTACACAGGTGATGAACATGCATATTTGCCTAAGCAGTACTGGGAGTTGACCCAGCAACACATGTACTATTGTGAAAATTGTCACAAGTCCATTTGCTACTGGGTCTAGTTCCCAAGATTTTTTGGTCAAACCGACATGTTTTTCACCTGTTCATATACTAAATGATGAATGCTGAATTTTTTGTAATGGCAAAGCATCAAAACCGTCCATTTCTAGAACTTGATTTCCTATAGTCTTAATGATTTTTCTATACTCCTAATGATTTTTCTTATTTCTTATCTTTTGTCCCTTTTTTATTTCCTATGTTTGTGCTTGCTGACAAGATTTTGAACATTGTTGACAAAGCGTGTTTCTTTTTTTGATTATTTGATTGATCTTCTCACCTTTCCTTACTTTGTAAATTCCATTGTCCCAATCAAGTTTTGCAGTGTTTTTTATTAGGTTTCATGTTTTCGATTGCGGGGTTTCACATTGTTTGTTGCTCTTGATAAATTAGGACTTGAATTTGAATTTTTGTTCACTAATTTATTTCAGCTTGATATTTCATTCATTGTTCATATACACAAAGACTACACATGCTAATAAAAAATGAGCTATTTGATTTAGGTTTACTATTCATGATTGTAAATGGTCAATATTTTTTATGGTGCTCCTTGGTGTATTCCATTTAAAAATAATCATATTTCTATGGCTATGCTAAATGTCCCTTTATGTTGAGAAAATTAGAGTTGAGAAAATGGTTGTTCAGTTTCTGTATCTGTAGGTTGCAAACAAATCATCCTTCTTCCACCAACATTCTAGTCAATGTACAAGTAACGTACAAGTCATTCCATTCAAGAAAGACCATGTCTTACAATATCAACCCAGAACAAAATAAGGAGTATGCATAATTCAATGTGTGCAAAATTAGTTTTGCAAAATTGGCCATGTTGATGATGATTATGAAGAAGATTTGAAAATGTTTCCATGCGAGAAGATTTATATTTTTGTGTGTATGGTTGATATGCCATGGTTTTGTTGAGATACAGATGTTTATGTGTATATAAATGTTTATGTTTGGTTTCTTTGAGATTGTACTTGATCAGTCTTATGATGGAACATAATGGTAAGGATCTCTGATGTGTTGATTAATTTTAAGTTGTACTTGTGATTATTGGTGTAGTAGGCTACTAACTCAATGATGTCCTTGATTAAGTTAATGTAGTGTTTATGTATAAATATAATAATTAAGTTGATGTAGTGTTTATGTATAAATTCAATTCAAGTATATAAAAAGTAGGTCCTTTTAGGCATAAACTAGTTGAATTTACTTGGGGACATGACAACAAGTTATCACAATGGTTGTTTAATGCCTATATCTTCCATTAGAGCAACTTCATATGCACAGGTGATGAACATGCATATTTTCCTATGCACTACTGGGAGCTTACCCAATAACACATGTACTATTGTGAAAATCATCACAAGTCCATTTGATGCTGGGTCTAGCTCCCAATATTGCTTGGTCAAATCTACATGTTTTTCACCTATGCATATACCTTCTCTGATCAACTCTTATATGCATCGGTGATGAACATGAAAATTTGAATAAGCACTACTAGGAGCTTACCCTGCAACACATGTACTATTATGAAAACCATCAGAAGTCAATTTCTTGTTGGGTCTAGTTCTCAGTATTTCTTGGTCAATTTTGCATGTTTGTCACCTATGCATATACCTTATCTGATCAACTCTTATATGCACAGGTGATGAACATTCAGATTTTCCTAAGCAGTACTGTGAGATTTCTTGCAACACATGTACTATTATGAAAATCATCACAAGTCCATTTGTTGCAGGGTCTAGCTCCCAATAATGCTTGGTCAAATCTGCATATTTGTCACATGTTCCTTAGAAGACTTTTAATCTCACAATAGCTGAGAAACATAAATGTAGGCATCATGGTCACAATTCTTTGGAGATACAACATAATTGAGTAGTATACCTAGATGATGCAAAAAAAATAGTACTACTCCTCTGGTTCTAAGTTGACATTGTAGGATCCAAAAACCATAGATAACGATGGCTTTTGGACCCTATTTTGATTTGTTTTTGGATCCTACAGTGTCAACTTAGAACTGGAGGAGTAGTGATTGTGTTGCATCATCTGGGTATACACTCAATTATGTTGTATCTCCAAAGAACTGTGACCATGCATGATGCCTACATTTATGTTTCTCAGCTATTGTGTCCCAGGATCCCTTATGACCCTTTACGATCCCTAAGAATACATCTTAGAGGTCTTAAAGTGTAGTAAGGATTCATAAGATGCTCCTAGGAGGGGCCAGATGAGCTTCCACCTTCACATGGTTGGCCCTGTTAAGTAGAGGATGTTAAACTATTCTCAAAACAAAGAGAAGCTCAATATTTTAAGGTCTCCATGAACGATATATGTTTTTTTAAAATACAACATACCATCGCAATTATGATGGTCATCAGAGAATGACTGACACCAGAGCACTGGACACAATAGATATCTATCAGAACCCACAATAAGTCCCAATGGCAGTCAAATTATGACTGACAATAAAGCACTCGACACGATGACTATCTGTCAAAACTATCTGATGGGAAATCGTTGCTTATATAGCATTTTCGTCGCATGAACGTCATAATTGCGACAACAATAATAACTCCTGACGGTATTTTGACCATCTCTCACCATGTTGGCAGACCCTTTTACCCTGTATATTGCAACGGTGCATGTCATCGCAATTACGATGGACATCATAGTTGTTAGTGCTATCGACACCAAAACTACAATGATAGTTAGTGTTGCTTGGTCAATGGTGTGTTGTCAAAATTGCGACGGATAACCATAGGAAAAAGGACTCAAATGTACTAGTGTATACATACATATACATATACATATACATATATAGATATACATATACATATACATATACATATTGTTATTTCTCGGTGATGCAAGTGTGTGCAAGTACTAGACATTGACTCCACATGGCTACACAAATCTGAGTGTGCCTTAAATCCTCAAACTAGTTGTTGTTGTTTGGAGATGAGCCAAAGTTCACAGATGGGAAAACCCTATGGATTTTCGTATTGTTGACCCGTCTCTTGATTTAGTTTTTGGGTTCTTGTATCTTTTGATGTCAATCTCATTTATGTAGTTATGAGGGATGTAGGATTACGATATCTCTCTCTCTCTCTCTCTCTCTCTCTTTGTGTCAATTATGTATACAATGTTGGAAAAATGGTCAGCTCTCCCCTTGGGATTCATGACATGGCTTAACTACCTCCTGTGTCTTCTATAAGTCTAGTGGTTGTATCGGTCATTAAAAGGTCGATCTTTTGGTGCAACAACAACCACTACTTGTAACAAGTGGTATCAGAGCTTGGTCACAGGTTTGAATCCCCTCAGGTAACGTTGAGGGGGAGATTGTTGGAAAAATGGCCAGGGCTCCCCTTGGGATTCATGACATGGCTTAACCGCCTCCTCTATCTTCTATAAGTCTAGTGGTTGTATCAAGCATTAATAGGTCAATCTTTTGGTGCAATGACAACTACTACTTGTAACATACAAAGCATGCATTTATGGGTGCACACGTATATGCATACATGTATATATTCAATTATTGATGTGTTTTTAGTTATATTCTTATGAGTGTATTAATTATGGTTGTGATTTTGTGCATCAAGTAGATTTAGATAAATAAAATAAATGCATAGTGAATAAAAGGAAAAGTATGGAATATAAAAATAAATTAAACTAATTACCTACTCCTAAATTTATTCATACTTTATAGACTCTCTCACTCACTCACTCACTCACATGACTTGTTAGTGTAGGGGTTGGGGGTGGAACTCGGGACCTCCTTTTTATGAGGGGTCTCAAGTACCATTGGGTTAGTGACTTCCTTGAGAAGCATACCCAAATATATGATATTAATATTAGAGTTATTCATTTTCATTTTTAATATTAATGAAAACTATATAAGTGGTTTTAATTATTTTATTATCTTGGAAAGGGGTAAGTTAGTATGGGGAGGGTAGGTAAAAGTTAGTTACCTAAGGGGTAAAACTAGCTATTGGTTAAGTTAGTATTATTATAATTATTAGGTTTATTTAATAAACTAGGTGAGGATGTTGCTTTATGGGAAGCAACACCCTCAACCACTAGAACTACCCAAAGGCTTACTTATAGGGAAAATTTCCTAAGCATAGGGGATAGGAATTTTGGAATCGGGAAAGGAGGACTTCTTAGGAAATTGTGTAAGGATTGGGAGAAGGCTAGGCTTGGGGAAAGTGTTGTGCCAGGAACCTCTGTCAAAGAATCTAGGTAGGCTTTTAAAACCAGAAAAGCCTCCCCCCCCCCCCCCCCCCCCTCTCTCTCTCTCTCTCTCTCTTTGATTGATCATGGTGCTCTTCTTGTGTGTTTGATTGTATCTTGAAGGTTAGAATTCATATTTTTAAAAATAAAACTATAATAACCTTAGCAATAATCTCTAGAACATGGACAAGAAAACCTATACTTAGAGCATGGGTTTTAATACTATATTTATTCTAAATCCGGGAGAGAAAGGTTTAAAAGATTTGTTTAATAAGTTCTTTGTTAAATTAAATAGGGGAGATTATTAGATTTTAAATTTAACAATGTTATATATATGATAAATATTTTTGGCAAAATCTTTTAAACTTATAGTAAAAACATAGGAGAAATTATAGGAGAATAATAAGGAATAAAGATAGGAGAAAAATAAGGAGAAATTATAGGAAAACAAGAAATAATTAAAAGAAAGAGATAAAAATAAATAAGTTAAAAGTGGAACATTACTTTATAACATAAGAAAGTATTAACCAAAGGTATAAAAAAATTAGAAGAAAGAAAAGGGATTTAAATAAATAAAAGAGATGTTTTTTTCATTAAATTTTACTTAAATTATTTCAAGTTTTATTTGTTTAAAATTTAAAATTTAATTAAATTAGAATATAATAAATTTAGCCTATTTATTATTATTATTTTATTTTATTAGGTGATGTGGAAATTAATTAAAAATTCTAATATAAGAGGTTAACTTTACTTTATATTAAGTTTGAATGTAATTAAAGTTTTAACTTAATTAATAGTGACTAATAAACTAAGTGTATTGAGTTTGTAATAAGCCTAAATTTTATAAAGATTAGCTTATGTTAAATTACGAATCTATCTTTGGATATCATAATTAAAAATTTATAGATATGGATGTTAGGTCCTATGTGTATATTTTGATGTTTGTTAATTCCAACTTTATTGAATGTTTGGAAGGATTATAGCATTATCTTGTATTATATAGGTGTGTCTAGGAGTTGTACCTCCCTCTACACTTACCTTTATGCTTTTATATTTGGAATCATTGTGATAGCTCTACTTTTGTTGTATGCCATCTTTGGTCTTAAGGGTTAGGGTTTGTCTTGGTGGTACGGGCCCCAAGAAAACACCAAAAGAAACCCTAAGGGAGGGATGTCTATGAGAATTTATAAACCCTTGATGACCTATTTATGAGTAGGATTCCTAGGTGCCCTAGGTGAGTGGCCCACTACAGGATCCGGGCCGAGGAGGCTAGAAGAATAACCTTTGGGTGAGTTTGGAAAAGAAAAGCTAATATAATTCAAAAATTGGTTGGGGAATGGGTAAGGGATTAATTAAAATTTTTTAAAAGATAAAAGATTGGATAATGACCTGCATAGGTCCTGTTGGAGTATTGATTCATTGTAGCTATTGGGGCAGACTGCATAAAGGTGCTAGAGTACATGACTGCTAGGAAGGATCCCAACACATAGGACTATGTGATGACACTCACCTGATCAACATCATAGAGAACTTGTCTCTTATGCTTTTGTTTTGTGTAGAATTGTTATTTTCGTAAGTGTTGGTTTTGATTCAGGTTGTATGCTCCACAACCTTGAAACCTTAGACTACCCCAGTTACCTTGTGTGACTAATGGTTCTATCTCCTAGCACGAAGGAGTGGACCTTTGTGGATCCACATGGTTGGGTGGTGATTCTTTTTTGAGGTATCATTCATGTGTTGTAGACCATGGATCATCTGAAGTTGTTGTAGATCTTTCTCTCTATTTTGCTTATTATATCATGTGAAGGATATTGTAAAATGTTATTCAAACTCATGTAAGCCTATAAGGCCTTGTATTGTGAAAGAAATATTGTAAGCATCAATGCATTTGTGAAGGGTATCTTCAAGAAAATGATGGGAAAGGAAGTCAAGTTGTAATATTTCTAGTTGATGAAACTTTTCAGTTATGTATGATAAATGTAATTATTGATGGGTCTTGAATTCAGTCTGTTGAGGTTATTTCATGTTGTAAAAGAAACAAGAAAGAAAAAAAAAAAATTGTTATATCATACTCTCTCTCTCTCTCTCTCTCTCTCTCTCTCTCTCTCTCTCTCTACTTTCTCTTGTAAGGTTAAATGAGTCAATAATCTCTACTTTTCATTCATGTTTTAACTTAATGTTTTTCGTGAAATGTTAAATATGGATTTTAAAGGGATAAACCTATAGGGAACCTATTAGGACTTAATACTTAGTTGGACTTAGTAAGTAAAAAATAATATTTTGCACATTTCTCTTATTTTTTGTCATGTTCTTCTAGGTTCCCGGGCAGGGCATGATAATGGTATTGCAATAGAGAAAGATGTTTTTGATGAACAAGGAAAATTTTACAAGGAGTTGGAAGTTTTTTTCTCATATATAGATATTAATTCATCTTCTCCTTTATTAGAAGATCATGAGTTACAACAACAAGATATGGAGGTCCACATAATACTAGAGACACTATAAATGGATCATGAATTTAGTATGAATAAGAGGTACAAGAGGTCATCTCTTCACAAAAAGAGGAGCCACATTCAATCTAGCAAGGTACTATGGTTTTAAAGCACAAGAGTGAGGTCAAGATTAACCTCCAAAATCTAGTGCCATCAAGAAGATTCCCCATAAGACATCTCGCTCTGTAAAAAAATAATCCAGTTACCCCTAGTTATGCTTGTTTCAGAGCATGAGGGTGATTATCACAAGGAAGAAAAAGTTTTTCTTGCTCAAACAAATAATTTTCCAATGTTGGAGAATTGTTGTATTCTCAACATTACAAGGGAATCCCAATAAGTTGTGGTATGCATATGATTCTTTTTGGGTTAGGAGAGATAGGGTACTAAGAGGGGAGGGGTGAATCAGTGCCCTCAAAAACTTTAACTCATAAACCTTTCAGATCTATAACAAAAAACAGTAGTAACCTTGCAAAATAACTTGTATCTAATGCATGTATCATTCATCCATTCAACTTGTAAAAGTAAATAACATGAAATCAACAATATAACAGTCCCATAACACAAGTATTTTGGTAATGCATAAACCCTTGTTAGAAGGTAAAACTACGATGGGGATGACACCCACAAATTCTTCACTAGTGCAGATAGAAAAGGTTTGTCAGTTAGGGCTACAAGTGGTGATCACTTCTAGTGATCTTACCTTGTTAGGAGTAACATATTAGATCAGCTAGATCTACCTAGTGATAGGATTTTTACAACACTTCTTGACCGTGCACTTGGTTAAGAGATTTACAAAAGACTGTTAAGTCTACTCTGTTAAGAGATTTTACCAAAATTCTATTACAATTATTAGAAAGCAATAGGTAATTATCTGCTAATGACAACTCAACTTGTCTGATACATATCTATAAAGTACTGATTAGATATCACCTTTACTATGAAGAATCTCTACTCTGAACTGCTCGGTTAGCCTGCTCTGATTCTGCTCAATCTGATTTCCTTTGAATACTATTCTTCTTTGTTTGTCAACTGATAATCTTGAAGTTAGGCAAGTGCTTCTTCGTTCATACATCAGTTACATCAAAAATGATGCAAACATACAATTATATAGCATACTGCTTTATGTTTTTTAACAAAATTAGGTTACAATATCTTAGAGAAAACCCTAAGATCAACGGTGTATAAAAATAACCTAGATAATAACATTTACAAAAGATCTTCATCACATTTAATGAATATCTCAACAATAAAGTATCCTTGATCTTGGTAAAATGTTTTCTGATTCTGTTGTAACCATTTGCATAGAAAGATGTGTCATTTTTTATTACTATGTCATTTCTTATGATCCTCGATAAACATTGTATATCCTTCTTGGTGATTACACTGGTGCTCGGTGTTTATTGTCGCTCGATATCGGTGTCTGATGCTTGGTAAAACTGTTATGTGCTCGGTGTAAAAACTTGATCAACCGGCTTATGATGCCCGTTGTTACCGACTAGGTTAACATAAGTAGCTGACTGATGTCTTTGATAACCTTTGATACTAATGACAACCTTTAATGCTCAAATAGAGATAACAATTCCTACTGCCTTGCCTAGTTGCCCAAATGCATGAAAGGAGCAAAGACCTTGTCAGAAAGGGAAGCTATTTCAATAAGCCAGTTAATGGCTTTGTTTGATATTTTTGTTTGTATATTTTTGTACATAGTAGGTTAAGTTTCTTGATTTTCAAGAAGTGTTTATGCACAACTATTTCTAGTAAATGGAAATTTTTTGATGTTTTGTTTAGTTATAGTAGGTTATAGAGAGGATATAGAGAAGTTTGTATCAAAAGATGACTTCGTGCCTAATGGATTTATAAGCTACTGATATGTACACTTAGTAGGAAAGTTCCCCTTTGATTTTCCAAAAATATTGACTTTTCTACCACCATTAACCCTTGGGTTAGATTTCCATCACAAGATTCAGTTGAGCAAAGCCTAAGCATCTAAATCAATGAAGAACACTTTAGACTAAGATTTTGAAGAGACGTTCTTGTTGTCTCACCAAAATGTACACAAAGAGCTTCTTTAGTCTAATAAATAATATGTCATTGAGATATTCATGTCTCTCACTTAAATTGAGTGGTCAACACTTCTCCAGGCTCTATAGTTGATTTCAACATGAGATATCCTAGGTCTCACCGAAATCCCATATCGATATTCATTAGGGGTGTAGAGGCAATGCTTCAACAATAAATCATTGGGTCTTTTCCAAAATCATTGTTTATTGGGGGGACCATAGATTTCACAACATGTTTTATTTTTTCCCCTAATAGGAAAAGTCACCTTGACAACACCAACTTTGGTGAGAGTCTCACCAAGATTAACATGCATGCTTCATCAAGTTGTAGGAGTAAAATGTTGATGAGACATTCCTCATGTCTCACTGAAACTAGGGTCTATTGGGAGGACCATGGGCATCACAACATGATTTAAAGCATATCTTGACGGCCGTTGTCACCCTGATAGGGCCAGACATTGAAAAGAGTCTTGCTGAAATCAAGGGCTAGAGGTCTTCATTGGTGTGACCTTGTTGTTCATTAATTCTTTTACTGATGGTGGAGGTTATCCTGGTGGGGTTAAAGGTTAGTGAGAAGTCTCATCAAAATGACAGTGAATGCAATAGAATGACTAGCATTGGTGAGACTTTCTTCTTGTCTCACTGAAGGTGATGATCATCGATGTAACTATGGTGGTCGCCAAAGCATTTGGTGATGGGATGGGTTACCTTGACAAGGTTGTGCATTGGTAGGAGTCTCATTTAAATCCATTTGTCAGGAATCATCAAGGGAAAAAAGGTGATCTTTGGGAGTTTGAGAACATGCTCCAATTAATGGGCAATGTCACCTTGATAAGGTCACATTTTGATAGGATTTTGGCCAAAATCTATTGACAATAGGGCTCGTTGGTATAACAATGATGGTCTCCAAAGTATTTATCGATGGTGTTGGTCACATTGATTGATTATAACTTCAAAAAGAGTTTCTTGGGGTCTTCTCGATGATTAGAGGGATGAATATATGGGCATAACATTCATTGGAAGGAGTTCTGGGGGTCTCCCTAATGATCAATTAGTTTTCTCTACAACCTAATACATTCAACAAAGAGTGTTGTTTTCATGAGGACTCTTCCCGATAGTCAAAGCAATCATTTTAGGCACTAGTGAAGATTGAGTGTTCATCGATAAGACTCCCAAAAATGAATGACCAAACATAGATCCATACATTAACCTCTCATCTGCCTCAGTGATCAATTCAACTTCCTCTAGTGACTTTCTACTTCCAATGATGGTGCCATTATGTGTTTCTAGTCGATTCATTCAGCTACCCCATGACCATTTTTTGATGGTAGATGGTCCTTGAGCCATTTTCTATGCCACAAAGGATGATTTTTTTTCCCTCAACTACATGGGTCATTCATGTGGCTTCCTTCTATCATTTTTAAGTTTCAACTTGCACAGGGATCAAATCTCTTCTAATTTTTTCTTTCTTTTGTAACTCAACCCTGGTTAGGATTTGAACTCCCGTGTTTCAATCATAGTTATGCTAGCTCTTTAAAAGAAAATCTTATGTACATATTATGGGTTCTTCTATGGTTCTTTGTACTGGTTATGCCTTGCAACTGTAAGTTCCTTATGCCTTTTATCAATGAAATGTTTTCTCTTTACCTCTTCCTATATTTAGTTATATTGTGCATAATATCTTGCCTTCATTTCTAAATGTATTCTTTTCTATTTCCAGCTTAGATGTTGAATCAACCTTTTTTGTAGGTGTTGTATTGTAAATCCTATTTTCCTTTTAGCATTGTATGAAATTTGATCTACATATGATTTCTTGGAGATCAATTAGAAGATATATTTATGTATGTTTATGGGGTTTTTTGTTGATGTCTTATGCAATTATAGGGAGAAATATCCTTAGTTCAATTTGGTGCATCACTTCCTTTCCCTTTCAACATATCCTTCTCCTTTTTCCCTTAAAAGTAGTAGTTTAGGTGCATCCTAATTGTAAGGAACCTAAAATTCTCTTGAGACTCAACCTCACCTATCAACTCCCACACTTGGAGGTTATTTTTGTGTTTCACAAGGTTTTTTAGGTCATTCACACTCACCTAAACAAGGGTGCAACCTTTTGTGATAATAGTTTTTGGCATGCTCGATGGGACTGAGGTTTGGATCAATTTAAAGACATCACATGGTGGACCAATACAAGCTTAATTCATTGAAAATTTGGGTATTTTCTTAGTATCAACAACCTTTGGAGGCATTTCAATCAAACACCATGGAGCAAATTTACTTGTTTCAAGTAGTCCTAGTGCTAGTATGTATAAGATCATCTTTGATATTTTGTGATTTCTAAAATTTACTATGAATTTTCAGCTTTACAAAGCTATAGTATGGAGTCATTTCATAAAAATGTAGATTACGACCCTCCATATCATGAAGATACTATCCCTCATCCCTCCTATTGTCAATATCAACATGAACCTCAACCTAGATTTAGTTCAAATTCCTTTGCAACATAAAATGACTAGCATGTTCCATCTACTTGTTCCCTTCCCTCCCCTATTCATGTCTTAGCCAATATGGATGTTAGTGGGTTTAAGGATCAAATTTTGGACCTTGGTGGTAGGTTTGCAAACCTAGGCTTAGTTTTTAATTAATTTCCAAACATTTCCTTATATTTTGAAGATATGGGATGTGGTGAGTTGAAAGATCTTATGTGGGGTTGAACCAAGTAGTTGCATGAGATCAAAATGTAGCATGGAGTTGATATGCATATGGAGGATTTAGCTCACTAGGTCTTTTTTTATCCTTGTTAGTATCTAAATGCCAATATTTTAATGATATTAAAAAGATAGAACAATAAATGGAGGCACAACAAGGTCAACACAAGGAAGAGATTTCCCAACAAAGATAATTTGAGGAGAAACTTACAAGGCAAGTTGCTAAAAAAAATGAACAAATGAAGCTCTAGTTATCTCATTTGCAGACCCAAGAAGTAGAGGCAACCCTTTTCCCCAAATTTGTCATTCCAAGCTTTAAGAATCCCCCTCCATCACAAGAGCCTGCTGATATAATTCCTCCACTCCCTATGCAAGAAAAATCACCCTATTAGCCTTCTATACCCCATACCATTTCAATTTTCATGAGTGGACCAATTGTATGGACTATTAATGGTCCAAATATATCATTTTGGGAGGAGTTGCAGCCAATTATTTGTGAGTTTTCACCTACTTTGGAGGAAACAAAAGAGTTGCATGAGGATATTAAGAAGGTTATATTCATTCAACCCTCTCTACAGAGGGAGATTGAGCAAAAAGAAGAGGATTCAATTCTCTTATTTGAATAAATTCACTCTTTTATTGAGTAAGAAGAATACAAAGAAGTTGTTCTTGTCTTTGAGGAACAAATCTTGGCTATTGAGCTTTTACCACAACTAGAGAGCCCGTTGCAAGGAAAAGAAGGACAAAATTAGTTTTTGAAGTAGGAAGTGTACACTTAAATTGTGCACTTCTCTAAGTCATTACTTCCAATGGAATCCATGTATTGGAAACCTTGAGAAAGTGACCTAGAGCTCCCTAGGCATGGAGTGCAAGGGTGTTAATAGGGCTCTCAGCTAGAGCTAGTTAAGCCTATGACCTTGCTTGTAAACCATACAATGGGAGATTCAATGAGACAAGGGCAAGAATGCCAATATCTTCAAGAATCTTGAATGAGATATACAATGCAACTATGCTAGAATGAACAATGCAACTAAGCTATGAAAGGAAAATGAACGTATTACAAGTCCTTACTAATTAAGCTATGTGAGCTAAACTAGAACACAAAAGAAACTAGACTAGAAATGTAATGAAACTAAGCTATGATGCAAGAATGAAAACTAAATGTAACAAGATCTCAAAAGCTCCAATGTCACCTAGAAAACCTGTAACATAAGATTAGTATCAAAGAATGAGATCCTAAAATGAGAAGAGAGCTCTCCTTTTATAGAAAATGAGAATAATGGATGGTGGATATTAAGAGGCAAAATAGTTGATCAAGGGTGGAGTTTGAAAGTGAGAGCAATCATTGTGCACAAATCTCCTCCAATGAGAAAGAAGTGTTGACTTTTGTGCCCCATGTGAGACAAAAATGCATTTTCTTCTTTTTATAAAATAGGAATAATGCTTTATTTGTGCAACTTAGGATAAGAGGTAAGTGGTGCTTTTTATTTAATAAAAGGGGAGGGAATTCCTTTTAATTAAATAAAGACTTAAGATAAAATGGTTAATCTATAGAATATAATCGAATATATGATAGAATTAGGATTTGATCAAGGAAATTGATTTAATTTAAAAATATTGCAAAGCATTAATTCAAGAAATTGATAAATTGAAGAATGGGGCCCATAGTATAGGTGACCATTTTAGGGTGCATACATTTGCCCCTCTTTCACTAATGTGAGATCACATGTAGTTAAAGAATGAAGTTGAAATGTGAGATCGATTTGGGATCACAAAACAACCCAGATGTGTGTTCGACGAATGGGAACACATCAGGACAAAGATAAGCTGATTGAAAAAGACAAGGCCAACATCCCTGTAAATAGGTAATTGTCAAGTCTCAAAAAAGGTTTGATTGATAGGTTTGATCAAGCTGAATCAAGGATTGAAGTTTGATAGGTACTACCCCCTCATGATCGAAATCAAAATGAGATAGAGGAGAAATAGTAAATTGATAAATTTGATCAAATAAGGATCACAAAACCAAGGTAGATCATCATGAAAGGTTATGCCCCAAGGTTGAATTAGAAGAAAAGAAGTGGGGTGAAAGTGAATGGAAGATAGAAGTTTGAAAGAGGTGGAAAGAAAAGGAGAGAAGAAAGAGAATTTTCCTCAAGAAAAGAGGATGCCTCAAAACCAATCAACTATTTAAGATAGAAAATTTCAATTGAGATCACGAAAGAAGATAAGGAAATGAAGATCAAAACGTGATCATAGTTGATTAATAGTCCAAAAGAAAGATGAAGGAAAACCCTCTCAAACTCATAATGAAGCCTAAAAATGCAAATGAAGTCTAACAATGCAAGCTACCATGAAAAGCGGTTTACTTGCAAGGTCACAAAGCCATTAGACTCTAATAATCATCATTGAGCTTTATTGGTAGCGTCGCAAGATCATACAATACACACTAGTATAACTATGGGTATATGAATATGATCTATATCAGATAGGTATGTGGGAATCTCACCTAGGCACCAAAGACATGTAGGTCAAGATGACTAGTGCAGTGAGGTTCCCTAAGTTTGTTATAGCAAGATTATGCTCGCATCGAGACACAAGAAAGTCAAGATGACTACAAGTATGCACTTGTGGAAAATAATCAAGGATAATACATTGTAGATCCTAGTGTCAAGTGGAACAAGCATGAATGCTCATGATAGTTTAGGATTGATGCAGGAGCATCTCGGGTCCTTGGCAATCTTGTGTCACCAAAAAAATAAAAAAAATAAAAATTAAACTTTGTTTGTGTTGCTCGGTTCCTTCTTCAACCGGGTTGGTCAGTAGTTGCTTGGTTTCTTCTTCAACTAAGTTGGTCGGTAGTTGGTCAGTTTCCTTTGTTTACCAAGTGTTGTCGATTATCTCCTAGGTGGTTGGTTATTTCACTGGTGCTCGGCATTGCCTATCTGCTACTCGGTTATCTTGCTTACCGATGGGTTTAGTTTTGTTTTCGGTTGAGGCTGACTTATGCATTTATATTGGATCATGAAATTAATGCTGGAATCCATCATTGGGAAGTGTGTGGTCCTAGATTTGAATGTTACTTCTGTTAATTATGGATCTGAGGGCCGACGTTGCTCAGTAGCTTTTTGTATAAATGTAGATGTTTGGTAATGGTTTAGGAGAGGGAGTTTTGGGGGAGGATAGTGTTAGACCTTGGAATAGATCCTCACATGTTTGAGGACTTCTAAGATTCATTGTAATATCAGGCCATAACTAGGAAGGCCTTACAGCCTGGCATGTATGATTCCTATTAATGGAAGTTAATGAAAAGATATGGCATTCTCCCTCTCACTTTGTCATTGTTTTTCTTCCGTGTGTGTGTTGCAGGCTTGGATCATTAGGGTGTGCCATCCTTTGGCCCCTCATGCATCCATGCCTTGCGTCAAGGATTAACAAAATATATCCATAGGCAGAAAAATAGATAAAACATGTCCTCGTGCCCCTAGTTTTCTAGCCATGCATCATCGAAAACTATTAGGGAGAGAACACTTAGCAAAGAAATCATCATAGACAGCACATGAAAGTTGAGGAGAAATTGAACAAGAGACATGAAGAGAGACAAAGAGGAAGAGGTGGTAGATTTCCTAGAGGAAGAGGTAGATCTAATGGTGAAATTGGTAGATCTGAACTAGAAAAGATAAATCTAGACAAAGGCAAGACCGAGTGGAAAGGTGAAAGTTCATCTAGAGGTAGAGGCAGTAACTACCAAGGTGGTTATAATGGAGGAAGTTTCTGAGGAACTTGTTACAATTGTGGAGAAGAAGGACATAGGTCATTTGAATGTACACAAGCAAGTAAGAAGGCTGGTAGCAGTAGGAATGCTATAGTGCAAGAAGAACCATTGAATGAACCTGAAAAGGAGAATAACCTGATGGTGAGGAGAGCATTGTGGAATAAAAGAAAGAAGACCTGGTAAGAAAAAGTTTGTTCAAGACCAGATGTAGAGTTTCTAATAAAGTTTGGAAGGTAATCATTGACAGTGGTAGCTCGGAGAACCTGGCATCTGAAGAGATGGTCACAAATTTGCAGTTGAAAAGGTTAGTACATCCGAAACCCTATCAGATTTCATGGATCAAGGATGAACATACACTCCTGGTAAGTGAACAATGTTATGTGAATTTGAAGATTGGACAGTACTATGATAAAGTGTTGTGTGATATCATGCCTATGGATTGTTGTCATATTTTGTTGGGTAGACCTTGGCAATATGATAGACATGCTATATATGATGGGAGATTGCATAAGTATACTATTGTGGCTGATGGAAAGAAACAAATCTTGTTACCATTGATGGAAGAACCTGTTAGTAATGTTTGCACATCTGTAAAAGTTTGTTTGATGGAAGGAAAGAAGTTTGTTAACTCTTTGAAGAGGGATGATGTATGTTTTGCTGTGATTCCTAATAAATCAAGTAAGAAAATAGGAGATAATGTCCCTGAGGAGATTGATAAGTTACTCACCGAGTATAGTGATATCATTTCTGATAATGTACCTGATGGTTTGCCACCAAAAAGAAGTATTGATCATTGTATGGATCTAATCCCTGGAGCTAGTTTACTAAATAAGACACCTCATCAGTTGACATCTATCAAGAATCAAGAATTGAACTGACATATTCAAGAGTTGCTAGAGAAAGGTTTGATCAGAGAAAGTTTGAGTCCTTGTGTAGTACCTATTGTATTAGCACCAAAGAAGAATGGAGAATGGAGAATGTGTATTAATTCCAGAGCAATCAATAAGATAATAGTGAAGTATAGATTTCCTATACCGAGAATGGATGACATAATGGACAGTTTGACTGGAGCAAAGTATTTCACAAAGATTAATTTGAAAAGTGGGTATCATCAGATCTGAATCAGAGAAGGTGATGAATGGAAGACTGCTTTCAAGATAAAGGAAGGTTTGTATAAGTGGTTGGTTATGCCTTTTGGTTTAACTAATGCATCGAGTACTTTTATGAGGCTGATGAATGAAGTTTTGAAGAAATTCTTTGGTAAGTTTGTGATTGTATATCTTGATGATATTTTGGTATTCAGTAAGACCAGAGAGGAACATTTGTTGCATATAAGACAAGTTTTGCAGAGACTGAAAGAAGAAAAGTTGCTAATAAATTTGAAAAAGTGTTCATTCATGAAAGAAGAGATTGTGTATTTGGGATTTGTTATTTTAGCTGATGGTTTGAAAATGGATCCTGAAAAGGTTGAAGCTATTCTAAATTGGCCTACACCTGTGAATGCTACAGAGGTAAGATCATTTCATGGTTTGGCAAGTTCTTACCGAAAGTTCATAAGGAATTTTAGTTCAATTTGTAATGCTATGACTGAGACTATGAGAGGAGACAAAAGAGAATTCAAGTGGACACATGGAGCTGATAAAAGTTTTGAGAACCTGAAGTAGAAGGTTGCTAAATTGCCTATTTTGGCATTACCTAATTTCAATAAAGTATTTCAAGTAGAATCTGATGCAAGTGGAAATGCAATTGGAGCTGTATTGAGTCAAGAAGGTAAACCTATTGCTTTCTTTAGTGAAAAGTTGAATGATACTAGAAGGAAATATTCTATGTATGATCAAGAGTTCTATGCTATTGTTCAAGCACTGAAGAAATGGAGACATTATTTGATACCGAGTGAATTTGTGTTGTATACTGATCATAAAGTTTTACAGTATTTGGGTAGTCAAAATAAGTTGAATCAGAGACATATGAAATGGGTTGAGTATTTGCAAAGTTATACATTTGTGATAAAGCATAAGAGTGAAGTCACTAACTGAGTTGCTGATGCATTGAGTAGAAGGAGATCTTTGATGACCGAGATGAAAATTCAAGTTCTTGGTTTTGATGAGATGAAAGGTTTGTATGAAAATGACCCTAATTTTTCTGAGCCATGGAGAAAGTGTAGAGCACCTATACAAGATCAACATGATACTAAATGGGATGAATATTTTATTCAAGAAGGTATGTTGTTCAAAGGTATTCAGTTGTGTATACTGAGAGGAGTAATGAGAACTAATTTGATAAAAGAGAAACATAGTAGTGGTTTGGTTGGACATTTTGGCATTGATAAAACATAGAATTTGTTGAAGGAAAAGTACTTTTGGCCGCAGTTGTATAGAGATGTTCAGAAATTTGTGAAAAGTTGTGGTACTTGTCAAATTACAAAAGGAGTAAGTCAGAATACTGGATTGTATACATCGATTGCTATACCTGAGAAACCTTTGATTGATATTAGTATGGATTTTGTTCTTGGCTTATCGAAGATAGTGAGAGGTAATGATTCTATATTTGTTGTTGTGGATAGATTTTCTAAGATGACACATTTTATACCATGTAGAAAGACATCAGATGCAGTAAATGTAGCAGATCTTTTCTTTAAGGAAATTGTGAGATTGCATGGGCTACTAAGGAGTATTATCTCTGATCGAGATAGTAAATTTGTTGGTTATTTTTGGAAAACACTTTGGAAGAAATTTGGCACTGAATTGAAATATAGTTCTACATTTCACCCACAAACCGATGGACAGACTGAAGTTGTGAACATAAGTTTGGGAAATCTTTTGAGATGTTTAGTTGGAGACACATCTAGTAATTGAGATTCTATTTTGGCACAAGCAGAGTTTGCATACAATAATTTAGTGAATAGGAGTACTGGAAAGACATCATTTGAGATTGTGAATGGCACACAACTGAGAGGAATATTTGATTTAAGAGACATTGATGATGAGAATAAAACAAGTGCTGAAGGAGTGAAATTTTTTGAATGCATGAAGATGTGAAGATAAAACTGGAAGATAGTAATCAGAAATACAAAGATAGAGTTGATAGATCAAGGAGATACAAGACTTTTGATGTTGGTGATGAAGTGATGGTTCATTTGAAGAAAGGTCAGTTTCTTATTGGCACATATGGAAAGCTGAAGATGAAGAAGTTTGGACCTTGCAAAATTTTGAGGAAATTTGACAGTGGAAATGCATATGAAATCAAGTTACCTGATGACATGGACATATCACCAATCTTTAACATTGCTAATTTATATGAGTATCATGAACCTGATGAAGAAATAATAGTACTGACAGAATATCCTAAGAAGCAGAATGATGAAGTTGAACAGATTTTGAAGGAAAGAGTTGGCAAGAGCACAAGAGAAAGATAGTATATGGAATATCTAGTTAAGTGGAAGAATAGACCGATGGAAGATAGTTCTTGGATATAGCTCGGACCAGGCATACCAAATGATTCTAAGAATCATTTCAAAACAACCCCAAGTGTCTAATGCAGAAGCATCTTGGGTCCTTGGCAATCTTGTGTCACCAAAAAAAAAAATTTGAACTTTGTCTGTGTTGCGCGATTCCTTCTTCAACCGAGTTGGTCGGTAGTTGGTTGATTTCTTCTTCAACTGAGTTGGTCGGTAGTTGGTTGATTTCCTTTGTTTACCGAGTGTCATTGGTTATCTCCTGGGCGGTCAGTTATTTCACTGGTGCTAAGCATTGCTTGTCTGCTACTCGGCTATCTTGCTTACCGATGGGTTTAGTTTTATTTCCAGTTGAGGTCGACTTGTGCATTTATATTGGATCATAGAATTAATGCTAGAATCCATCATTGGGAAGCATGTGGTCCTAGATTTGACTGTTACTTCTGTTAATTATGGATCTGAGGGCCGACGTTGCTTGGTAGCTTCTTGTATAAATGTAGATGTTTGGTAGTAGTTTAGGAGAGGGAGTTTTGGGGGAGGATAGTGTTAGACCTTGGAATAGATCCTCACATGTTTGAGGACTTCTGAGATTCATTGCAATATCAGGCCGTAACCGGGAAGGCCTTACAGCCCGGTATGTATGATTCCTATTGATGGAAGTTAATGAAAATATCTGGCATTCTCCCTCTCACTTTGTCATTATTTTGCTTCTGCGTGTGTGTTGCAGGCTTGGATCATTAGGGTGTGCCATCCTTTGGCCCCTCATGCATCCCTACCTTGCGTCAAAGATTAACAAAATATATCCACAAGAAGAAAAATAGATAAAACATGTCCTCGTGCCCCCAATTTTCTAGCCATGCATCATCGAAAACTATTAGGGAGAGAACACTCAGCAAAGAAATCATCATAGACAGCACACAAAGAAATAAAGTCAAGCAAGTCTCAGCGAGTCAAGTGTTTAAGTGCATGTGTGTAGGTCATAGAATCAAACTTTGAGTATCGCATCTGCCAGTGAGAAATATCGTATCATTCTAGACTGCTGGTAGGATATCTAATAATTGTTGAGAAACACTAGACGCTAGGGAAGTGTTGAAAAACACAGTTGGGGTGGTGTTGAAAAATATCATTTGCGAGGTGTCCTAAAGACGAACGCATCCAAAAGACCAAAGCTAACACAGTTATGCCCCCTAGACAAAGACAAAGACCAATTCCAAACCAAGGCAACAAGGACAAGGCATGATGGAGAAAGGTTAAGTGTTGAGGACGTGTGCTAAGAAACAGGGGTGCAAAGGCCTCAAGCAGCGCCTGTTTCTAGGTTTTCACCACTTGGCATTTTTTTAGGATTTTTTGATTTTTTTATATTTTTGCTTATATTTTTTATTATATATTTCTGGAATATATATTTTTGCTTATATTTTTTATTATATATTCTGGAATATATAATTTTTTTGAGATACATCAAAGCACCTATTGCTAAATTTTCACTAAGATGATCATTTTTTCAAGACATTTTCTGATGATCAATAAGTATGTACAAAGGATGCCCCCAAACAAAATGAGAATTAAACTCCCAAGCAAGATCACATCGTGTAGTCCCAAAATCTAGCAAGGTAGAGAACAAGAGGGATTAGCAAGCTGGTGGAAGAGATGGAAGACAAGAGAGTGAAGGAGAATGAAGGGAAGAAATCCTCAAGGGCAAACTACTCAAGAGTATCCAAGCTAGGGAAAAATTGTCATGTAAAGCACATTTGGACAAGCAATGAAAGACCAGCATAGAATAAGTCACAAAAGAGCAATGCAAAAGAAGGAAAGGATGCAGTCCAAAGGAGTAGACATGTCAAGAGGCTTCATAGCATCATGTTTTACTCTTTTTTATTAGATCAAGACCAAAGGGGAAAAGAATAGTGAAAGGCTAGAATGAATAGAGGAAAAAATAAATATGAAAGCTAAACATGAATGGAATGAAAGAAAGATCATCGTAAGATAGCTCACAAGATAGCCAAATGTTCGTGTATAGGTCAACATTGTCAAGATCAAAGAGAGAAGATGGAATGGATGAAATATGTAGAAGAACTATGCATGATGTCTGATTGCCAAGTTTTCATCATGGTACTTATCCAAGGTGCCACAAGGGAGTGGTTTTCACCATAGGACGAATTTATTTTTCTTTACTTTTGCTACCAAGGTGCCCGTTTCCAGGTTTCCACCAAGGCACTTTTTTTAATTTTTTGCAATTTTTTTAATTTTTCTATTTTTTTATTTTTATTTTTTTAGAAGAAGGCAATATTTTTAGATAATGCTCTTTGAAAGGATAAACCATGATATTCCAAAAATTCAAAATGATATGCTCAAATATGTTGATAGGGAAAGGAAGATGGAAGAGAAAAATGGAGAATAAGGTTTTATGTAAAGCAAGTGAGGTTGGAAGATATGCGGAATAGGCAAATGAGAAAAAAGGATAGAAGGTAGAAGGATAATGAATGGAAGGATTGTGAAAGAGTAGATGAAAAAGAAGGAAAGATCAAAATCAACACACACCTTGAAGGGTGGCGAAAGGATGGAGGAAATGTGAATGAAAGAATACGCAAAGGAATATGGTGAATGGATAGCAGAGGTTGTGGTTTAGATGCATGGAATGGAATAATGGTTTTGGAAGAAGATGAAGTGAAAGTCTTTGGAAGCTTGAATGTCAACTTCACTTTTTGCTTAACATCATACTCTTTCAAGAGAGACTTTGGAATCCATATAGCCCTAGGCTTTTCATTTTTTTTTTTATGATTTAGAGATAATATCTTCAATGATGGATTTTGGAACCCATACTTGTCTTGTAATTTTCTTCTTAAATATCTCTTTTGACTTTATGCCTCCATGTCGATTAGAGAAGACATGGTGATCTTCTTTTTTTGATGAATTCTTGTATTGCTTCTTTTTCTTGTATTGAACATTCAAGTTACTTCCAAAGAACTTGGGACTTGTGGAAGAAGAAGGAGGATATGACTGGTTTAGATGGGTGGGTGAATGAAAAGGATTCAAGGGCATGCATCTATGTTGATCTTGAGGAAAGATAGGAGATGGAGGGACATAAGGACCCAAGATGGATGATGAACTAGGAGAGTTAGGAGGGGAAAGTGAAGGGACATAAGGGCCCAATATGGAAGGAAGATGTGAGGCCCTTAGTATTGGTGGAGGAGGTCCAAGGATGGATGTGGAAGATGCAAAAGGATAATCAGTAAGTTCATCAACATCTATATGATAGCCAAGGACATCAGCATCTTTAGAGTGAGCATTAGTATTTGCAATACGATCATGAACATCTTGAATAGGAGCAACTTCTTTGATAGGATTGTTCGGAACATAAAAAGACTTAGGAAGAGTAGAAAGTGGAAGCGAACATGGAGTGGTAGAACAAGAAGATGGAAGACTTTAATCTTGACAAGGAATTTGGATAGCATAAGCGTATAATTTTTTTCTTGATTTTCAATAGGCTTAACATTGGAAGTAACAACACTATTTTTAATAACCTTAATGGAAGTCTCATCTTTGGAAAGCGCAAGTGTAGAAAGGTTATTTTGATTTTCAATAAGCTCAACAGTGTAAGTAGTAGCTTGATCTTGCTTAGGAGAAGACTTAAGACATGGTGGAATGAATGAGTGATGCAGGAGCATCCTCGGTGTAAGAGAAATCTTGCATCACCCAAAAATATTTCTATTTGCTTTTCAATAAGGGTTATCTCATGTAGAGCTGCTATTTATGGAAACTTACTATTTTTAGTAAGTTGGTCATATGATCTCAGAATGTTTTGATTTCACAGTTGGAAGTTCATTTTAGTCATTCCAGCCTACTAGTTGAGTTTCATTGCCACATCATCAGTATTGGTGAAGTTATTAGAGTTTTTGGGTATGAAATCTTTCAGGTCAATTTTGAAGGCCTTAGAGGCTCAGGATTGCGATTGACCCCCAGCTAACTAGCGCTTGCACATGTTAGGCACTGTAGATCTCATCATGGCATTTCTGAAAAGTGGTTACAATAGAAAAATGGAGCTACGATTAAAAAGTTATGGCCTTTGAAAGTTGGGCTACCTAAAAGCATATTTTGTATTTCTTTTGAGCTGACCCTATTGTAAAAATTGTGAAAATAAAATAATTCCATGTATAGTCAGCTTTAAGGGCTAAATTTCTGGAACCTTTTCGGACGGTGGAAATTACCTATATAAAGAAGGCCCGTAGTGTTGTCTAGGCAGTTCTGGGTAGTAGATCTGGGTATTGATTCGAGGCTTTGTCCTACAAAATATTGTAAGGGAATGCCCATGTGGCTTTGCATATTGTACTTCTGAAAGTTTGTAATTCCACATTTGTGGAGATAATAAGAAGCCCATTTTCTGTTCTTGCATATTGTTGTTATTTTTCTATTTTTGTTATGTGTTTGTGGTATTAAGGGGAGCACCCTTCATCAAGTGGTATCAGAGCAGGAGTTCCTGAGTGTGTAAATAGATCACTGACTATGAGGTAGTTTGCACCAGGACCATGGGTTAGGGTTTATGTGTAAATAGATCGTCGACTATGAGGCAGTTTGCACCAGGACTGTGGTTAGGGTTTTAGCAATAAGCGCGAAAATGCCTCTATGAAAGGAACATGGTGGAAGAGCTGGTGCTGTGACACCTGAGGTTAGAGAGCTCCAGAGACAAGTGGGAGCATTACAAGAAGAGATTCGTAGAGGAATGAATCTTAATGTTAGAAACGAAAGTGAGGATGAAGCTGAAGAAGGAAATGATGATCAAGAAGAAGTTGAAGTTTTGAATCAAGAGGAAGAAAGGCTTTTCCGAGCTATTTCCAAGATCAAGAAAAGACCTAAGATCGAAGTTCCTACATTTTTAGTGAATCTTAACCCAGAGGAGTTGATTGACTGGATCAATGAATGTGAAGAATATTTTGAGTATGAAGATATTGAGGATCTTGATTGTCTCAAGTTTGCGAAGGCCGGACTAAAGGGTCATGTGAAGATCTGGTGGCAGGAGATCCAATTGGAGCGAAATCGAAGAGGAAAGGATAAAATCACAAGATGAGATCGGATGGTGGATAAATTGAAGTGATAGTTCATTCCTGTTGATTATGAGCTTGACCTACTGAAGAAAATGCAAAGTTTGAAGCAAGTAGGAAGATCTATTCAGGAGTATACAGAGGAGTTATATCGAATCCTCATTAGAACAGGCCATGCAGAAGCTGATAAGGAGAAAGTTTCCCATTACTTTAATGGGTTGAGGCTGAGCATTCAAGAAGAGTTGAATTTGGTTCGAATGAACAATATTGATGAAGCATACCAGTTTGCCCTAAAAGTAGAGGAAAATTTGAACAAGAAGTTCGAGAGTAGACAAAATGGAAGAGGTCGTGGTGAACGATCTGGTGGATGGTCATATGGTGGACGAAATGAAGATCTAAAAAAGAAAGATGAGGCTAGTAGCAGCTAAAATCAAAGAGAAAATAATTTCAATCACTTCTAGGATCAGAGTAATTGAGATCAGAGAGGAAGAGGAAGAGGACAAGGATTTGGAAGAGGAGGTTTTCGTGGAACATGTTTTCATTGTGGAGAAGAAGGTCATAGGGAATTTGAATGTCCTCAACACCAAGGAAGAATAGACAGGAGGAATGAAGGCCAGGTTAGAGTTGCACATATAGATGAAGATGTTAGATCATCAAATTCTAAAGATGTTGAAAGAGGAGAAACGTTGATTAATAGAAGAGTCCTCTTGAGTGGTGAGAATGAACCTAAGCAAAGGAGAAGCCTGTTTCACACCAGGTGCAAGTGTGAGAGTAAGTGTTGTGATGTGATTATTGATAGTGGAAGCACTAAAAATTTGGTGTCAGAAGAGATGGTGACAAAGTTGAAGCTCAAGAGACAAAAACACCCACATCCATATCAGATTGACTGGGTGCAGGATGACCACAAGGTCATGGTCAATGAACAATGCCTAGTGAAGTTCAAGATTGGCAGATACCATGATGAGGTACTATGTGATATCATATCTATGGATGTATGTCATATGTTGTTGGGTAGACCATGGCAGTTTGACAGATGTGTTGTACATGATGGTCATGCGAATACCTATTCCCTGACAAAGGACAGAGTGCGACATAAGCTAAAGTCATTGAATGACATAGAAGAAAAGGTATGTGGTAGTGCAAGAGTGACTTTTGTTGATGGAAGAAAATTCCTAGATGGTATGAGGCATGAGCATGTATATTTTGCTTTAATTCCAAAAGCTGGTAAAGAGGAAGTAGAAGATGTTCCTGTAGAAGTTGTAGATTTGTTGAATGAGTTTCAAGATATTGTATCCGATAATGTGCCTGATGCATTACCACTAGTCAGGAAGATCAGTCATTAGATGAACTTGATCCCAGGAGTGAGTTTTTTGAATAAGGCAGCACACAGGATGACACTTGCAAAAAGTGAGGAGTTGAATAGACAGGTACATGAGTTGTTGCAGAAAGGATTGATCCGTGAGAGTTTGAGTCCTTGTGCTGTACTAGCAGTATTAGCACTAAAGAAGAATGGAGAATGGAGGATGTGTACAGACTCAAGGGCAATAAACAAGATCACAATCAAGTACAAGTTTCCATTGCCACGAATGGATGATATTATGGATTGTTTGAGTGGAGCTGTGTATTTCTCAAAGATAGATCTGAAGAGTGGATATCATCAGATTCAGATCAGGGAAGGAGATGAATGGAAGACTGCCTTCAAGACAAGGGAAGGATTGTATGAGTGGTTAGTCATGCATTTTGGGCTAACCAATGCACCCAGCACTTTCATGAGGCTGATGAATAAGGTTCTGAAAGAATTTTTGGGTAAGTTTGTCATTGTTTACCTAGATGATATTTTGATCTTTAGTAAGACATTGGAGGAGCATATGATGCATATTTGTATGGTATTTGAGAAATTGAGAGAAGAGAAATTGTTGATAAATTTGAAGAAGTGTAGTTTTTTGAAGAAAGAGTTAGTGTATTTGAGATTTGTAGTTTTAGTAGAAGGTCTAAAAATGGACCCAAAGAAAGTACAGGCTATCCTTGAATGGCCTACTCCAAGGAGTGCTACTAAGGTAAGATCCTTTCATGGTCTAGCTAGCTTTTACAAAAAGTTTATCAGAAATTTTAGCAGTATTTGTGGACCCTTGACTGAAACAATGAGAGGGGATAGAAAAGAGTTTAAGTGGACTAAAGGGGCAGAAAAGAGTTTTCAATTGTTGAAACAAAAAGTTATAGAACAACCTATTTTAGCACTTCTAGATTTTAATAAAGTATTTCAAGTAGACTGTGATGCTAGTGGTACTGCAATAAGAGCTCTTATGAGCCAAGAAGGTAAACTTGTTGCTTATTTCAGTGAGAAATTAAATGATGCCAAGAGGAAATATTCTATTTATGATCAAGAATTTTATGCTATAGTTCAAGCATTGAATAAGTGGAGACACTATCTTCTTTCTAAGGAGTTTGTTTTGTATACTGATCATCAAGCTTTGCAATATTTAAATAGTCAAGGGAAGTTGAATCAAAGGCATTTGAAATGGGTTGAGTTTTTGTAGAGTTACACATTTGTTTTGAAACACAGGAGTGAAAAGTATAATAAGGTTGCAGATGCCCTTACCAGAAGGAAACTATTGCTAACAGAGATGCAAATTGAGGTGGTTGGGTTCAATGAACTCAAGAATTTGTATGTAGAGGATCCTGATTTTGGTGAAGCTTGGAAAGCTTGTATAGAACCTGTTACTCTAGACAGGACGAAATGGCTGGATTTCATCATCCAAGATGATATGCTATTTAGAGGGAGTCAGTTGTGCATTCCATGAAGTTCTATGAGGGAGAATCTCATCAAGGAGAAGCATAGCGGAGGATTGGCTGGACATTTTGGTTGTGATAAAACCTTTGCTTTGGTTACTGAGAATTATTATTGGCCACAGTTGCAGCAAGATGTGAAGAAGTTTGTACAGAGTTGCCGAGTATGTCAGATGGTGAAAGGAGTGAAGTAGAATACAGGGTTGTATCAACCATTACCTGTACCAGAGAAGCCTTGGGAGGATATCAGTATGGACTTTGTTCTTGGTTTACCAAGGATACAACGGGGACATGATTCAATTTTTGTGGTGGTTGATAGATTTTCGAAGATGGCACATTTCATTCCCTGCAAGAAGACTAATGATGTTGTTCATGTAGCAGAATTATTTTTTAGAGAAGTGGTGAGGCTACATGGTTTGCCAAAGACCATAGTTTCAGATTGGGACCCTAAGTTTGTTGGATATTCTAGCATACATTGTAGAAGAATTTGAAAATAGATTTGAAGTTCAGTTCATCACATCATCCACAAATTGATGGATAGACAGAGGTGGTGAATAGGAGTTTGGAAAATTTGTTGAGATGTTTGGTTGGAGATAAGCCAACAGGATAAGATTTGATTTTACCACAGGCAGGATTTGCATACAATAATTCTATTAACAGGAGCACTGGTAAATCACCATTCCAGATTGTATATGGGAGTAGTCCCAGAAATGCATCTGAGTTGAGAAAGATAGATAAAAGAGAAATAAGTAGTGCTGAAGCTGAGGATTTCACAGAACATTTAAAGAACATCCATGAGGAGGTGAGGAAGCATATTACCAAGATGAATGTGCGGTATAAGGCTAAGGAAGATGAGAAAATGAGGCATAAGGAGTTTTAGGTTAGAGATGAATTCATGGTTCATTTGTGGAAGGAGCAATTTCCTATTGGTACATATAACAAGTTGAAAATGAAGAAGTTTGGGCCATGTAAGATACTGAAGAAGCATGATTCAGGAAATGCATATGAGGTTGAGTTGCCTACTGAGCTTAATATTTCACCAATATTTAATATTTCAGATCTGATAGAGTATCATGAAGGAGGTGTTGAAGATGAGGTTACAGAAACACAGTGGAGTATTCTAGCAACTAGTTCAAATATCAAGGAGATTGAAGGCATACTGGATAGCCATGTTGGCAGAAGCACAAGGAATAGGACATATGAAGAGTATTTGGTCAAATGGAAAGGATGACCTATTGAAGATTCATCATGGCTAACAAAGGAGGAGGTTAACCATCTTGGTTTTCCTCTCCACACTTGCGTCGTGACAGGGTCACTTCTCAAATTACCCCGGGTGTCTGATGCAGGAGCATCTTGGGTGTAAGAGCAATCTTGCATCACCCAAAAATATTTCTATTTGCTTTTCAATAAGGGCTATCTCGTGCAGAGCTGCTATTTATGGAAACTTACTATTTTTAACAAGTTGGTCATATGATCTCAAAATGTTTTGATTTCACAGTTGGAGGTTCATCCTAGTCATTCTAGCCTATCAGTTGAGTTTCATTGCCACATCATCAGTATTGGTGAAGTTATTGGAGATTTTGGGTATGAAATCTTTCAGGTCAATTTTGAAGGCCTTAGAGGCTTTGGATCATGATCAACCCCTGGCTAATTGGTGTTTGCACATGTCAGGCACGATAGATCTCGTCATGGCATTTTTGAAAACTGGTTACAATAGAAAAATGGAGCTACGGTTAAAAAGTCATGGCCTCCGGAAGTTGAGCTACCTAAAAGCATATTTTGTATTTCTTTTGAGCTGACCCTATTATAAAAATTGTGAAAATAAAATAATTCTATGTATAGTTAGCCTTAAGGGCTAAATTTCTAGAACCTTCTCGGGTGGTGGAAATTGCCTATATAAAGAAGGCCCGTAGTGTTGTCTAGGAAGTTCTGGGTATTGATTCGAGGCTTTGTCCTATAGAATATTGTAAGGGAATGCCCATGTGGCTTTGCATATTGTACTTCTGAAAGTTTTTAATTCCACATTTGTGGAGATAATAAGAAGCCCATTTTCTGTTCTTGCATATTGTTGTTGTTTCTCTATTTATGTTATGTGTTTGTGGTATTAAGGGGAGCACCCTTCATCAATGAGAAAGGGCATAGAGGATCAAAAGAACCATGGAATGGATAAGAGACACCATGAAAAGAATTGGATGACATTAAGGGTTCTTGATCTTGATCTTTCTTTATGTTCTTTCTTTAACATTTTTAGAGTCCTCTTGACATGGAGCCATTTCTAAAGACAAGGAAGCATGTTGGAATTGTGTGGAAGACTTTGGAAGAGATAGTGAAGGATTAGCTGAAGTAGGCATTATAGCGTATAAAAGCTTAGGCTCTTTAGGTTTAGCATTATTGAGAGTATTTGCAGCCAAGTGAAGGTTAGCTTGAGTTTCTTTAAGAGGTAGCCCTTGAGGATAACTATAGGCAACCACATGAAAAGTATTGGGACTTTTGTTGGATGAAGGATTTGTGAAAGATTTGAAAGACTTGGAAGCTTTAGGAAATGTTTGGGTATTGCAGGAAGTAGGGGATGGCAGGGAACTATCACAAGACAAAGGTACATCATTAACATAATCTTTCTTGAGAGTGCAATCTTTATTTTCAGCATGAGAGTTCTTAGAGGGGAGAATCTTATAGTATTTATGTTTATAATCAGCATGCTGAGCTTTCTCTTCCTCAAGTGTCAAAGTAGATGTGTCATCTAGGTATTGTTCACAAAAATCATCAAAGTCTCTTTCAAAATCAGAATCATATGGATCACCATCATGATCTATCCAATGTGACAACCCATTTCCAGTAAGCACAAGCACACGACGAGGGGGACTTTTAGGAATAGAGGTGTCATAGGTATCATTACACTGTTCATCATCATAGTCATCAAAGATGGGCATGTCACTCTTTGTAGAAGAGGTATCACAAGGATTGTCATGTTGCTCATTATGGTATGTCTTGAGAAGAGGAGTAGGACTCTTGGGAGAAGTAGAAGAGGAACGAGATTGTGAGGAACAGGAAAGTGAAGACCTAGTGGAGGAAGAAGAATTGGATAATGAGGAATGAAAATAATGTCAAGGAGAGTCATGGTAAGACTTGGAAGATGAGGAAGAATGAGAAGACTTAGAAGATGAAAAATGTTTGGAAGAAGGAGGTTGTGACGTGATCATGTCTATGATCCTAGCAAAGGCGTCTAATTCATTCAACTTTTCTTTTATTTTTGTCTTAAGTTTATCACCCGTGCCATATATAGAAGGACTATTGGAGGAATAAAACTCTTCGAATTGAGCAATGAGTTCGAGATCATCTATTTTCAAGAGAGGTTCCATAGTAAGATAGTTGAAATTCATGGTTCTAAAAGAGGAGGAATCAAGCATGGAAGTGACAAAAGAGATGAATAGAAGAAGGTAGACTAGATAATAAGAGGAAAAGAATCAAGAAGACATGAAGAATTTAGGCAGAAGAGGAAGAAGCATGAAGGAAGAAGAGAAATGATAGAAATGGGAGACTAGGAAGACATGGGAGATGTGGAAGAAAGAAGACCAAGAGTTATTTTGTGCAACTTGATACCATTTAAGTTCATTTGGATGTTGAACAACATGTCACAGCACCTAAGATCTGACCTAGACCGACCAAGGGAGACTGGAAATGACACGGATCAGTTTTAGATTGTAAACAATAGCAAGATGACTCTGTGTGATAGTTTGTAGGGTAGCAGAACGATACAATCTTTCACACAATGAAGTGCGATAGTTTCCAGGCAATCGATTTGATAGTATGCAGGCAGGTGGTGCGATGCACAAATAGCAACGAAGTATCACATGATAATACTTAGGTAGGTGTGCGATGATTGTTCAGTATTGTACGACTCTTGACCAGTGAATGTGTAAATCTCAGTCTTGAAAGCAATTTGGTCAAAGTTGTAGTTTGGTAAGTTGATTTTCTCAACTTCAAACATAGTACTAGTAGAAAACAAATAGGTTTGCAAATAGTAAGTGATCAAACATGTCATAAAACACTTGCACAAGGGCAAAAGCAACCTTGCCAAGACAAGCACTTGGGATATCAAAACAGAAAAATCTTATGAGCACTACTGTGATGTTTAATGTTCAAGAATGTTTACACGGGTAGATCATAGCGAAAACAATTCAAGCACTTACTAGCCTAGAAAGACAAAGGCTCAATACTTAACAACTTGGCCCACACTTGATGTCCCATTGCCTTACACAAAGTGGTTGCCCACAATAGATATTGGCTTTGTCATGGAAGTGCCAATGACACAACCAAATGAACATAGATGGTGAGTAATCTTGGGGTGATCTGGGTTAGTCCACTAGGATCAATCCTTGCACCAAGATGTTAAGAGGCAAAATCAGGTAGCTTCTATTTATGGTTCATAGTAAGGGCTTCCGTTCGCAGTACTCCTCTTGCTCCCCAAAGGGACTCCTTACCTTGTGGCAAGTAATGGACCTCGCGGCCACTAGAGTACCTTAAGCATTCTTGATTAGCATTTTCCTCATGGTCACAATCCCACAAGTACTCACACCAAGCGAAGACAAGTACTACGTCTACCAAGGTTTTGTGTCCTTGATAGCCTTGATTTTATAGTGGGTTGGAATAGTTCGGTATTAGCTTGTCCCCACTTAGGTTGTTCCTCTTGATTACTCAAGAGTAGGCTCACTAAAAGATTCTAAACTAAACAAGAAGTGGATCAACCTTTGAGGGTCAGGATTTCTGGTTCACCACAAGGGTGAAGAGCATACTCTCCTATCTCAAAAATCTTTCCCAAACACACCAAGCAATGTTCAATTAGCCTCTAGCTTTCAAAATCTAGAAGTGGGTCAAGATTTCTGGTTCACCACAAGGGTGAAGAGCATACTCTCCTACCACTAAAAGACTCCTACAATAAGATATTAAGTGCCTAAGAAAGAAACAATTAGTATAATGCCACACTTGAAATGGAATAAATGAACAAGCACTTGATTATTTTTATGCTTTGAGTGGCCCTGCAAAAATGATTAGTAGCCCTTGTGCATTTGAAGCTTTGACATGTGTTCTTTTTAGTAATTTATGCCAACAACTAGGGCATACCTACAAACACAACTTGTTAGGCCCACAAGGTTAGCACAATAAAACCAAGTATAATCTGTAATTGAAACTCTGTTCTAACATAACAAGTCAAAACCAACAAGCAATCAAACCTAAATCTTGTAAAGAAAGCACAAAAACCTAGTCACTGCCAAGCCTGGGTGACAGTTCTGTTAGAAATAGTTTCGCATGATACTTCATAGTATACTGGTGCGATACTTTTGTTCTATACGATAGATCGTACTGTATCTAGGCGATAGAGTTCTGTATGACTACACAACAAAATCTTGTATAGACGCACGATACTTTTACTGGAAAAGTATCGCACGGGTATGTTAAAAACTGTCGTATGACACTGGTAAACTGTCATATGATACTCTATCAAAAAAATAGAAAACAACCGAAATAACAAGCAAATTATGACAAAAAATTAGTGGAAATGCAAAGAAATAAAGGCAAAATAGAAGTGTTCTGCCCCACGGTGGGCGCCAAAAATGTACACTTAAATTGTGCACTTCTCTAAGTCATTACTTCCAAGGGAATCCATGGATTGGAAACCTTGAGAAAGCGACCTAGAGCTCCCTAGGCATGAAGTGAAAGGGTGTTAATAGGGCTCTCAGCTAGAGCTAGTTAAGCCTATGACCTTGCTTGTAAACCATACAATGGGAGATTCAATGAGACAAGGGCAAGAATGCCAATATCTTCAAGAATCTTGAATGAGATATACAATACAACTATGCCAGGATGAACAATGCAACTAAGCTATGAAAGGAAAATGAAAGTATTACAAGTCCTTACTAATTAAGCTATGTGAGCTAAACTAGAACATAAAAGAAACTAGACTAGAAATGTAATGAAACTAAGCTATGATGCAAGAATGAAAACTAAATGTAACAAGATCTCAAAAGCTCCAATGTCACCTAGAACACCTACAGCATAAGATTAGTATCAAAGAATGGGATCCTAAAATGAGAAGAGAGCTCTCCTTTTATAGAAAATGAGAATAACAGACGGTGGAGATTAAGAGGCAAAATAGTTGATCAAGGGTGGAGTTTGAAAGTGGGAGCAATCCTTGTGCACAAATCTCCTCCAATGAGAAAGAAGTGTTGACTTTTGTGCCCCATGTGAGACAAAAAGACCTTTTCTTCTTTTTATAAAATAGGAATAATGCTTTATTTGTGCAACTTAGGATAAGAGGTAAGTGGGGCTTTTTATTTAATAAAAGGGGAGAGAATTCCTTTTAATTAAATAAAGACTTAGGATAAAATGGTTAATCCCTAGAATATAATTGAATAAATGATAGAATTAGGATTTGATCAAGGAAATTGATTTAATTTGAAAATATTGCAAAGCATTGATTCAGGAAATTGATAAATTGAAGAATGGGGCCCAAAGTCTAGGCGACCATTTTAGGGTGCATACAGGAAGTTCTTTATGATATGGAAGACAAAAAATATCTCAAGGATAGATTTGTCCTTGAGGAAGAACATGCTAATATGCATGAGGTTTCCCCTCAACCTATGCATGGTATTGCAATAAAGAAAGAGGTTTTTGATGAAGAAGGAAAATTTTGTGAGGAGCTAGAAGTATTTTACTCATCCATAGACATCAAGTCATCTTCTCATTCATCAAAAGATTATGAGTTGCAATAGCAACACGTGGAGGTCCACATCATATTAGAGACACTATAAGTGACTCATGAACAACATGAAAAAGAGGTACAAGAGTTCATCTCTTCACAAAAAGAGGATCCACATTCAAGCTAGTAGGGTACTATGGATGTAGATCACAACAATGAGGTCAAGATTGACCTCCAAAATCTAGTGCCATCAAGAGGATTCCCCATAAGGCATCTCACTCTACAATAAATCTACCAGTTACCCCTAGTCATGCTTATTTCAGAGCACGAGGGTGAGTATGACTAGGAAGAACAAGTTTGTCTTGCTCAAACAAATAATTTTCTAGTGCTAGAGAATTTCTTTATTCTCAACATTTCAAGGGCATTCTAGCAAGTTGTTGTATGCCTATCATTGTATTCTACTACCCTTCCTAATTTCCCAAATGCATGAAAGGAGAAAAGAACTTGTCAGAAAGGGAAGCTATTTCAGTAAGCTAGTTAATGGATTTGTTTAACATTTTTGTTTGTAAATTTTTGTACATAGTAGGTTAAGTTTCTTTATTTTCAAGAAGTGCCTGTGCACAACTATTTTTGGTAAATGGAAAATTTTTGATGTTTTATTCAGTTACAGGAGGTTACAGAGAGGATATTGAGAAGTTTGTATCAAAAGTTGAATCCATGCCTAATGGATTTCCAAGATACTAATTTGTACACTTTGTAGGAAATTTCCTTTGTAAGTTGTCTAAAAATGTTAACTTTTCTATCACCATAAACCCTTTGTTTTAGATTTCCATCACAAGATTCTGTTGAACAAAGCCTAAGGAGCTAAATCAGTGAAGAATACTTCAAAATAAGATTTCAAAGAGATATTCGTGTTGTCTCACCAAAATGTACATAGAGAGCTTCTTCTGTCTAAGAAATAATATACCGGTGAGACATTCATTGGTCTCACTGAAATCTAGTGGTTGACACTTATGTAGGCTTCAGGGTTGATTTCGACGCAAGATATCTTGGGTCTCCAAAATCCCATACCAATGTTCATTAGGGGGTGTAGAGGTAATGTTTTGATAAGACATTCATCATTTATTGAGGAGATCATGGGGTTCACAACATGTTTTATTTTTTGCCTCGATAGGCAAAGTCACTCTGATAGTGCCAACCTTGGTGAGTCTCACCAAGATGAAGATGTAGGGTTCATCAGTTTCCAGGAATGAAATGTCAGTGATACATTCATGTCTCACCAAAATTGGGGTCTATCGAGAGGACCACAAGCATCACGACGAGATTTGAAGCATATCCCAAGGGGCATTGTCACCCTATGGATCAGACATCAACAAGAGTCTTGTCAAAATCAAGGGCCAAATGGCTTTATCAGTGTGACCTTGTTGTTCATTATTGCCTTTGTTGATGGTGGAGGTTATCTCGATGGGGTTGAAGGTCAGCGAGAAATCTCACCAAAATGCCAACAAACATGACTAAACGACTAGTGTCGGTGAAACTTTCTTGTTGTCTCATCGAAGTTGATGATCATTGATGTAACTTTGGTGGTTGCCAAAGCATTTAGTGATGGAATGGATTACTCTAACAAGGTTGCACGTTGACGAGAGTCTCACCAAAATCTATTTGTCGGGGCTCATTGGGACAATAAGGGTGATTATCGAGAGTTTGAGAATGCACCTCGATGGGCAATGTCACCCTGATAAGGTCACACATCAACAATAGTTTGATCAAAATCTATTGACAATGAGGCTCATCAATGTGACATCAATGGTCATTGAAGTATTTGCAGATGGTGTTGGTCACATCGATGGATTATGTCATCGAAAAGAGTTTCTTAGGGTCTTCCCGATGATCAGAGGGATGACTCTATGGGGATAGCATTCATTGACAGGAGTTTTGGGGGTCTCCTTGATGACAATTGATTGGTTTTCTCTACCACCTGATACATTCACCAAAGTGTTTTTTTTGTGGGGACTCTTCTCAATGGTCGAAGTGATTATTTTGGGTACTAGTGAAGAAAGAGTGTTCATTGGTAGGACTCCCAGTGATGAATGAACAAACAAATATCTAGACATTAATCTCTCATATGCCCCAATGATCAATTCAGCTGCCTCCAATGACTTTATACTTCCAATAACGGTGCCATTATGTATTTTTTGGTTGATTCATTTAGCTGCCCCATGACCATTTATTAACAATAAATGGTCATTGATCTATTTTCTATGCCACAAAGTAAATCATTAAGTGTTTGCAGGGGATGATTTTTTCTTCTTCAATTATAGGGGGCATTCATGTGGCTTCCTTATGTCATTTTAAAGTTTCAACTTGCATAGGGATCAAATCTCTTCTAATCTTTTCTTTCTTCTGTAACTCAACCTTGGTTAGGGTTTGAATTCAATGTTTCTATCAGAGTTATGCTAGCTCTTTAAAAGATAATCTTACACTACATATTCTGGGTTCTTCTCTAGTTCTTTGCAATGGCTATGCCCTACAACTGCAATTTCCTTATGCCTTGCATTAATGAAATGTTTTCTTTTTACCTTTTCCCATAGTTAGTTGTATTGTGCATAATATCTTTCCTTCATTTTTGAATGCATTCTTTTCTGTTTCTAGCTTATATTTTGAATCAACCTTGTTTGTAGGTGTTGTATTGTAAATTTTATTTTCCTTTCAATATTGTATGAACTTTGACTTGCATATGGTTTCTTGGAGATTGATTAGAAGAGAGATTTGTGTATGTTTGTGGATGTTTTGTTGCAGTTATAGGCAAAAAGATCCATAGTTCGATCTGGTGCATCACCCCCTTTCCCTTTCAACACATCCTTCTCCCTTTTCCCTAAAAAATAGTAGTTTAGGTGCATCTTGATTGAAAGGAAGCTGACCTTTTCTGGACACTCAACCTCACTTGTCAAGTCCCACTCTTGGAGGTCATTTCCATGTTTCACAAGTTTGTTTAGGTCATTCACACTCATCTAAACAAGGGTGCAAACTTTTGTGACAATAAGAATATTAAAAAGTGCCTTCATTTGAAGGTTTAAAATCTAAAAAAATGTTTAAACAAAGGTAATTTCTCCAAATAGGAAAAAGACCTTCATTTTTTCCACTTTTGGAAATCATCTTCCTTTAAAGATTTTTAAATTTTTTTTTATGGGATGACATACCTTTGAATGAAGGTCTTTGATTACCTTCAAACACAAGCCCTAAAACTAACCTTTCTACCTTCGGCCACATTTTTTCTCAAAACATTTTGTCTGCAACCTTGAGTTGACTACCAAATTGAATGAATATGAGAAGTTAATGTAAGATCACACAACTTAAAGTAAGATTTCCAATGAACATAATATTAAATATATTGAGAAATAGTAAAATACACTAAAAAATTTAAAAATAACTATCTTCTTAGTAGTTATATTCTTTTTCCAATGAAAAAAGTTCAATTCAGATGAATACAAAAAAATGTTATGCAATACCAAAGTAAGGTCTATGTCTAAAATTATAATCAATCTCACTTTAAAAAGTTATAAAAAATAAATTATGCAAAATGAAAGTATGGAAACAAACATATGTTTAAAAAATTATAATTTAATCCATATTATAAATTATGTTGGATCAAAGTAACATCACATTTTTAATATATTGTTAACTATACAAATAGGTTATTAAATGTTACATAAAAATAACAAATCATTTCTTAAGTTTTTTTTAAATTTTTTTTATTTATAATATAAGTCAAAATCTCAAAAACCACTAATTCACACCATCTTCAAATTGCTAATAGTTTAGTTGCTATAAATGCTAGAAAGTGAAAATTTAGTGAAAAATATTGATTTCAATGTCTTAATTGGTGAAAAAATGAGACACACTATTGTGAGATTACCTTGAAACTTATGTGAAGTGGAGAGAAATATGAACCATCACTAGCTTTATAGTATACAACACCATCATTGAATTAGTTCTATACATCTTTTTTAGTTTGGGATGCAACTCTTGCTCCCAAATGTGATTTACCATTTTTTTTTGTTTGAAATTAGTTTTCAGTTATTTCTCCACTTATTGTCCCTTCACGGTTGCTTATAATACAAACAACTTTTGGAAAACCTAAACTATCCCTTGCTAAATTATCAAAGTTCATCTTGTACCATCCCATCTTCCAAAGATCCCACCTTACATTTCCCTTGTGATCACAAATAGAGATAACCTTGGCTTCCCATAAATTATATATATATATATATATATATATATATATAAACTCACAAATTCAATTAAAAAATAACACTTAAAATAATCTCTTCATATAGTTTTTTGAAAAATAGATATGCTCCTAAATGCCCTACAATTGTCTTAAATTCAATATTAAAAAAACCACATCAGCAGTCTAACGCTTGTCAAATTGATGAACGAATGACACATCACTTGATGGTGTAAAGGACATAAAGCAGACATCCATTCAAAGGTGCAACACGTATTCATTTTCCATTCGATCCAACCCACGTTTAGCTCATGATTCGGAGAGATTTCACCAGCAAAATATGCTTTCTATGTGGTCGAATTTATGCACATGTGCGTCCATTTTGAGCTGAGACGAGTTTAGTAATGGTAAAATTAATTTTGTGGAGTGTTCTGACAAGACGAACAGTATTCAATAAGAAGAATTAGAATTTGGAAGGTTTTTATTGGGTTGTCAAAGCAGCACTACAATCTAAAGTAAAATTCGGTTACCCGTTCTATTCAGTATCAGAATTGGGTTTTGATTTTGTATACGGAAATTTGTTCGTCTGATGCTGTAGGATCTCGCAGCAGTTGAGGAAAAAGCATTGCATGCATATCTAACAGTACAATTGCTTTGATAATTGAATTTTAGTAGAGTGCTGACTAGCTTAATCATGATTAGTTTCACAGTTCACATTTCAAACATACCACTAACAGTCATTGCAACGGAACTGGTGGAGTACCTGGAAGGTATTACAGGTAAGGGCAGTGTTTTCGCCTGTGAGATTAAGACAGACAGATTGAATAGGAGGTCGAGAGGATTTGCTAAGGTACAATTTGAGAGCATTGGTTCAAGAAAAGAAGTGTGCATGCTTTCCCAATTGGGTCTTCTCTTGTTTCAGAATGAAAACCTAATTGTTTCCACTGCAGACAAGGACATGTTCCCAAGGACTACTTACTCAATCTGTAAAACACAACTGCTTGCAGGCTGCCCATTGTACCATAATGCATTGTGTGTTTTATGGTCTGCAAGTCACGTACTTTCTGAGTTTGCACTGGAGAGTAAAAGGGTTAACTTTTTCGTTACTGAAAATGGTGTGGACTATAAGTTGGTGGTTCACTTTCATGACATTGTTAATATCTCTACATGCGTTTTGAAGGAAAATGGGACACATGCTATTCTCGTACAGGTATGTGTGGTTTTCGTACTTTATTAAGGTCAAATTATTTTGTAGAGATATTATGCATTTGCCCTATGTTCTTTAAGTCACGAATGCTCAAATTTGTGGTTTTAGCCATGTAATCTGTACAGATTCTCTTCCCACAATTTATCTCATAGCTAAATTCCAAAATCCTATTTTGTGCACTTATCGACATCTCTGTCCGGCTATAATTACGTTTACTTGCCTGTTTTAAACTGTCATCGCGTTTCATACTATTAAGGTGGATTACAAACGTTAGCTAAAACTTTGTTTTCGGACCTACCCATAAATCTTTATACTAAAGCTCTGAAATAACTCTTCAAGTCCTTTCCATATGCTTGGATTCCTTAGCTATTAATTGTCATATACGCATAATTCTCTAAGCACCTATGGCTTATGCTCAAATGCTAAAGCTGTGCCCTGGCAGAAACTTCGGATTGGGGAATTTTCAAAGGTTTCAAACTCAGTGGAAACCTTATGTTCAGAATGCAAAGGTCCACCAAGCTGTGTGAATGAATGATTGAATTTTAATGATGTCTATTAGATAAGGACCAAGAGATCAAATGTTAATCTGTTTTCAAGTTTCTTTTGATTTCAGCTTTCCTATTATGTATCTTGATTATTAAATCTGTTATATTATGAAGTCCTCATAATCTTGGTATATAGTTATAGGTACACATGGGTACTCATACACATATGCATTTATTTATATTCATAGATATATGTATTTTTATATTTAGACTCATATATTTAGTTATATATATATATAGTTGTTTACTTTAGTTTTAATTCTTTTTATTTTTCTTTGCTATTCTTTTATCTTTTGATTTGTCCATCTTTTTGATTTCCCTTTATGTTTCTTCTTTTTGTTTGTGTAATCCTTTTTTGTTTTGAACTTCTCTCCAATTTACTTGGCTTATTTAGTCCTTTTTTCATGCTTAACCTTTTTATGTTCCTCTTATATTTTTTATACTTTTGTTGTACCTCTCTTTTCTCTCTCCTCTTCCCTTCTCCCTCCTCTTTATTTCATTGTCTCCTAGATCTGCAATCACACATTTTTTGTTCTTCTTGCTCTTTGGCAACCTGATGATGGATCATGTAGTATGATCCGAAACGTTGATGGTTAAAAACTTTACACAATCGAATCCAGAAATTGATATTAGCATATACATGGATTGTGGAAATCTAATAGATTTGAAGTCCTCTCTTTTTAACATTTCTTTCAGACTGTTCACTTGCAAAATGTTTTCAAATTGAGTACAATATTTTCACGTGCTGCACAATCTGGGATGAATTGTTGTTCAGTTTCAACCACCCCTTTGTTACAGAAGATGCAAAATTTTCCCATTCGTCCTAGTGACTGTCCATCTGCGTGTTTAACATCTAAGATGGTGAGACCCAATCCTCAACTGAGCAACTAAAATTCTAGCCTTTCACTTAATTGCAGCCTTTAAATAAGCCATTTCATTATGCTCTCACATGGGGTTGAACTTTTTGATATAGTGTGATTTTTTCTGACCAATTTGTTTTGTCCACATGGCAGTCCTGAATTTTTCTTAAATGTTTTTCGATTCATTTTAGCTCTCTCCACTTGAGGTTTGACATACTACTCCCCCCAATCTCACAACCATAGAGGACAACTGGCAAGACCAACAAACCAAAGAAGGTTTTCTTGGTTTTCCAATCCCACAGCTTCCGTTTCCTACACCTGTTTTGAAGCAGCTAAGAGGCTCTCCATCCTCTTTGAATCCTTTTTGTTCTACATGTCTCTTATCTGAGTCTATTGTGAAACCAATTCCTAGGTACCTTTATTCTCCCACAGTTCCACTATCTCCAACAAGCTTCTCTTTGAATCCTTTTTGTTCTACATGTCTCTTACCCGAGTCTATTGTGAAACCAAATCCTAGGTACTTGTATTCTCCCACAGTTCCACTACCTCCAACAAGCTTCCCCTAAAGATAAAGTCAACATGCCGCTTCTTCCTTTCAAAGAAAAAAATCATAATTTTGGTCTTGCTGGTTTTCACTTACTTTCCGACTTCTTGGCAAAAGAGCTCTAAAGCCTTCAAATGTTCTTTCAAACCACGAGCAGTTTCATTATTAAAAATAAGGCTGTCTGAATGCAAAAGTTATTTTACCATGGCTAGCTGAATGCGTATGCCTTATACCATAATTTTGTTTAGCCATAGAAGACACCCCTGTTTTTGCTTACCCATAGAAGACACCCCTGTTTGACTCCAATGTCACTGCTAAAACATTCAGACATCCTCTTTAATTCTGATTTAAATGCTAACTTGCTTATAAATTTTTTGTATGATAAAAGTGTGAAGGAAGGCTCTAGTATGGGAATCTTTAAACGCTAAACTTGCTTATAAAATTTGTGTATGATAAAAGTGTGAAGGAAGGCTCTAGTACGGAACTAAGATTCCCAAGCTATTGAAGCATACCACCTTAAACCTTCACCATTAAATGCATTATCATTTTTTCATTGCTTAAGCTACGGCATGGCCAAGCCTTGTGTTGCCATGACTCAAAGCCATGTTGGCCTAGGATGTTGTTGAATTTGATTCCAGGCAAATGTCTTCTAACAATTAGAGAATTCTCCGTGAACCAGTGCCTTAATTAATGCTTTAGTGCCATTTAGTTTGTCGATCATCAATTTGGAATTCTGCTTTTTAACATTATTAGTAAATGTTCAATTTTTTAAAAAATATAATATTAAGATTTATTTGTATAATTTTCAGTTAAATTTATTGATTTATATTTTATGAATAGTGGTTTGTGCAAATTTATGATTCATAAAAATGAATGGTCTATTGCATTTTGGTGATGCTCATATAGATGAAACAACAGAACTTCCTAAAAATCACACATCCCTATATTTCCCTAACTCAAACATATTTAACCATAACTTGCCACCCCTTTTAATGCCATACAAATTCAATAGTTATTCTCAAGGTCACCGGCACTGGAAAAGCCTTCTTCTGAGTGGTTGAGCTAACCAAATGCTTATAACATATATTTCTCTTTTATACATATACTGTAATAACATTTACAAAATCGTGTGACTTATACAGATATTAATAGGAACAGAAGAAGACATGTAAGTTATTTTGGTAACATTAATTACTTCATAACACATGATTCTAGATTCTCAAAGAAGCGCTTCAGCCTTTTTACTTCTTGTTTGCAGCTTATCCCTTTTCTAAGTATACTTACATCCCGACATCCTACCACACCCACGTTTGATAATTAAGCATTTGTTAAACAAGGAACAGGCTGTTGTCATCACAAACTGTAAAGAAGGTATATAATTTCTGAGGGATTTCAAATTTTGCCGCTCAAGCAAGGTTTAAAATTCACCTCCTATTTCACACACAATTGTCTTTTTATTACATATATTGTGGTGCTTGCAGACTTGGAGTAGAACGCTAATATAGTTAACCTACAATGTTATTTGTTGCAGTGGCAGTTTGGTCCTAGAATTTTTAAAAAGATTGCAGTGCAGAGTTCATGTTTGATAGATGGCCAGGATTCTTACAAATTTTGCAAAGAGGACATCGAGATTCTCTGGTCTCGAACAACAGATTTCTCAGCATCCTGTAGCATTGGACAGTCCAATGCATTTTGTTTGAAACTTCCTGATGGTATCGAACTTACTAAAATTATTGAAAGCTTGCCTCTGCATAGAGCAATGGCAGAGCAACTTATTCTAGAAAATGGCAATTCATTTTCTCCCTTTCCACGTATGGTTCCAACTGTTAATGCTCCAGAGGGTGTTAATCTTCCTTATGAGATACTGTTTCAAATCAACGCTCTTATTCATCGTGGGATACTCAGTGGCCCAACACTTAATTTTCAGTTTTTTGATTTGCTAAATAATGAGAAGAGATCAGCTTTACACGTAAATCTGGCCTTAACAGAACTGCATAAATTGAAGTCCACATGTTTCGAACCAGAAATATGGTTTCAAAATCAATTAAATAAGTTGCGAACTAGTCAAAATCAGTTGAAGTCTCTGACAATTTCTAGAGATAATGGCACATTGAAATTCCATCGGGCTCTAGTTACTCCGTCTAGGGTCTACTTTTTGGGCCCCGACTTGAATATTTCAAGTCGAGTGACAAGGCATTTTTCAAAGTATGTTGATGATTTCCTCAAAGTCTCTTTTGTTGAGGAGGACTTTAATAAGCTACATTCAATTGCCTTGACTGCAAAAACTGAATATGGTTTTCATGCAAGACCACAAAGATCACAAGTTTATGATAGAATATTGTCAATTTTGAAGGAAGGCATTACAATAGGCAACAAAAGATTTGAATTCCTAGGCTTCTCGGCCAGTCAGTTGAGGCAAAAATCAGTCTGGATGTTTGCTTCAAATGACGAAGTTAGTGCCGAGACCATCAGAAAATGGATGGGAGATTTCCACTGTACAAATGATTCAGCCATGCGTGCCACGAAAATGGGGCAATCATCTAACTCTTCCAGGCAAACATTAAATGTTCGAGAGCATGAAGTTTCCCTCATTCCTGATAGTTACATTCGTATTGACGGTATCAACTACTGTTATTCAGATGGAATCGGGAAGATTTCTTTACATTTGGCAAAGCAGATAGCTCATATATGTCGATTGAGTGTGCCTCCTCCTTCAGCGTTCCAGATAAGGTATGGTGGCTACAAAGGCGTTGTAGCAATTGAACCTACTTCCTATCACAAGCTATCTTTGAGACCAAGCATGCTCAGATTTAATTCAAATAATACGACACTGGATATTTTAAACTGGAGCAGGTTTTTGCCTGCCTTCTTGAACCGTGAAATAATCACATTGTTGTCAACTCTGGGCATTCCAGATCAGAACTTTGAATGCATGCAGAGAAGGATGATGCAATATTTAGATCAAATGCTGGTCAATAGAGAAACGGCTCTTGATGCTATAGATATAGTGTCCTCGGAGGATGATCGTAAGTGTCTAACTGATATGCTAAAGGCGGGATATAGTCCAAACAGCGAGCCTTATCTTTCAATGATACTTCAAGCATTCAGAGGATATCAATTTTCATTGCTAAGAACTAAGTCACATATATACGTCCCAAAGGGCCGGACTTTGATGGGATGCTTGGATGAAACCAACAATTTGAACTATGGTGAGGTGTTTATCCAAGTTTCTAAGGCAAACATCAAGTTTTATGATGATGGGGTTTCCACATATGGATTCAATACAAAGGAAAATACGTGCATATTGCAAGAAAGAGTAGTGGTTGCAAAAAATTCATGCCTTCATCCGGGTGACATTAGAGTCCTACGTGCTGTTGATGTTCCTGAGCTTCATCATATGGTTGACTGCTTGATTTTCCCACAGAAGGGACCAAGGTAAGAAATTGGACAAGAGCGATGTTTTTTGTCAAATCTTGTTGGATACATGTTTGCTGGAAAAATATGCTGATGTAGTTAGTCATTGATAAGCACATACTGACAACATTTTATTTCAAAGAAACTGAATCACAGTGAGCAAAAAGTAAATGCTGCTGTTAGTCATTTACCTGTATCTTTGAGGTTCGGCATGTTTTCCATGCATAGAATATCAACTAGAATGCAGAAATGTAAAACTAATGTCAATTTCTGGTTTCATATCCATTGGCCAAAATTGTAGAAGCAGCCTACTTTACAAACACTACAAATATTTATGCAATGATAGGTAAGCGAATGTCTTGTGCTGAAGTAAAATAGCACTGCTATGTTGAGAAACCACCAATGTGGTCAGGATCAACATGCTCAACATCTTAAACTAACTAGGCTAGTGTCTATGCTTGCACATGTTGCTGGAAGTCTTTCATATAAACTAGGCTAGTGGCCACTTATTGCTGGAAGTCTTTCATATATTCTCGTGTGTTAGTCATTTTTCATGACTTAGCATGCGAGACAAGGTCCAAAGGCCAGGATTCAACCCTGTTACGCTATTAGTAGTATCCTATCCTATTGCACATCCGCTAAAACCCTAGATACTCAAAAGGGAGCTTATTTGTCATCCTTAGGAGGCGGATGGACCAAGGGGTATCTTTAGGTATTTGATAGATCGAGGGACTTGCCTGCTACTTTGTTCTTGATGTCAAGTGCTTAGACAAGGGCCTGGAAAGTTTGGGCGAGGCCTTTGATTGAATATTCTAACAGTGGCAGTGATGATTGTTAGGCCGAGAAATGAAATGCTAAGGCAGAATATAATTATTGTATTTCAAAAGGAAGATCTACTTTTGTATTATAGGCAGCGAAGAACAGTTTGTCACAAAGAAAAATCATTGTCACATCCCGTGGTCAAGCATTAGGAAAAGAATTAAAAAAATAAAGCATATTAAATTGACTTTTAAATAAAAAAGAGGACGAAGAGATAAATTACAACAAGGTATGGGTGGGTAGGTGGAGAGAGGGCTTGTGTGCCATGGACAAACAATTTCCTATCACACCATTAAGGCAGTATAGCTTCAACTCTCCCCATCCATGCCCCTATGCTAGAAGTATTGGTCATTGGCTAAAGCAGAAGGCATTTTAGTAGATGTAAAGCCAAAAACGTTCCACAGCTATTGTCAATGGCCTCTCTGCCTGTGATGAAATGAGAGCCAACTTTACATGAGCTCTTGAAGGGGATAAGTTAGATGTTTGGTGGGGAAAAAGCAGGGACATCCATCAAAGCATTAAGAAGAGAGGAATTTTGCCAACTATTGTAGTTGCAGTTGTCTGGTAGACATGCATGCAAAATGTGGAAGCATAGACAAAGCACATGAACTGTTTGACAGAATGCCTCAAGAAATGTGGTCTTATGGAATGCAATGATTGCAGGACATGCACAAATTGGATTTGTTGAAAAGGCAATTTTGGAAGGTGTAAGAGCAAAAACAAATGCACAACATTAGACAACATCCTCCTTGCTTGCATCAAGAGGGCTTTGTTTTAACAAAGGAGAGGCAATGAATGGAATGAGGGGAAAGATAGAGGGTGTGACACGAGGAGAGGGCAGGAAAAAATGTGTAGGAAGGAACAAAAAAGAAATAGAGAGATGCATGGGAGGAGTCCACTAAAGTTGGGTGAGAGGAAAGCGCTTCTCAAAGCTAAGGTGCAGCATTTATCATTTATCAATTGTCGCAGGTAGATTTAAAACCAAATGTCCCGACATAGGATGCTTAATTTGTTGTTTATTACAATTCCTTGTCTTTTCTTCTTTCTAAGTGTCAGTTAGCTCCATTAAATTTCTTTTCCTCTATAAACTTCATATTTAAATTGTTGTTTTGAATTGCTGAGGCTTATGGCTATGCAACTTCCTTTTGAGCACCTTAGGTTTCGTAAATTTAGACCTATATTCATATATTCTCAAATTTTACTTCCCAAGAAATGTTTGAGTAATAGAAAATTAGTCAATTTGTCTGAAGTCCAACTTGATGGTTGAAAAGCTAAGTAGGAATACTAAGTAATGAAATTATTCTCTCTCTTCATACACATTTGGTAAGCTTGTATGCAATATGCAGAATCTTAGACAAGGCATGTGAGTGTTTGAAAAAATGATTGAAAGAAATATGGCCTCAAGAAAACCGTAGTAGTGGAATTATATCAAAATGGGTGTGTTGAAAAAGGTTTTTGTAAAAAATAAAATAAATACAAACCAACATCTTGCCTGCTTGCACTTAAATTAGATCTTGGGATGATTGTGTGAATGCCATCAAAGCATAAATAAAAGGGATTTCTATTGACGTTAAAATTCCATGGGCCACTTCCAATCACCATAACCTTCACAAAACTTGTGCAAGAAAAATTGATGCATGAATTATGTAATTGTCTTTGTAGCTAATATTGTGTGAACAAGATTTGAAGTTTTTGCATTCTAGGGTTGAGTACTAGAGAAGAATGCTTCACTATAGTTGAATATGACACTATAATTTCATAGTGTCTTTATCTTGAAGAAGACATTTCTTATGATTGCAACTTTAATTTATGTGATATCTCCTTTATGAAAGATAATTCAATAAATAAATGATAACATTAAAAAAATAAAAAATAAATAATAATAAATAATAAAATAATACAATTACTAATCTTGTTGGTCGATTCAATTTATACAAGGATTAGTGAACAAAAATATTATACTACAACCAAACAAGGCTGATCGAAACAAGCATCAAGCCTCATCGACAAGGAGAGATTATGTATGGAGAAATATGCATTACAGAAGCATCAATTATGTCTAGTCATCAAACGTCAACAATTGAATGGCTCAAGATAATAGAGATTAAAGCTGTGTGGTTAAGGATGATGATCGGGAATTAAGTGAATGATTATTCCAAGAGACTATTGTCCAATTTGATGGATACCTTCTCATGTTGTATTGTGAGATTAAAATGGCAACTTTATATATGGTGATATTAACATCTATATTCTTATCGCTCTACCTATAATGTTCGACGATCATATTATGATAAGTTGCATATACAAGTAAAGGCACGCAATGAAGAGCTTAGCATTGTTAATGATCAGAGTATCAATTGAAGGTTGTTGCTCGATGAATACCAAGGAGATTTCGATGAGGCCATCGCTCTAACTCAGTGGTCAAAAGCGGCATTCTAATCTTGCGTCGTAATGAAGGGTGGCAATCCAATAATAAACTTAGATATCCAAATGATAAAATAAACTAATGACTAGTCGTCATTATCTAACAAATGGGAGACTACCGTAATCAAACATAATTCGATATGAGAAGTCAGGAATTTGTTCACCATTAAGATCATCTTCAATATTTAAGGAAGAAGTGTTTATCAGAATCAAGGAATGATTAAGTCATGTCTTAAACTGATTTTATGAGGGGATGCGATCAGCTTTGAGAGATATGATTGGGCAGAGACATGTCTCTCAAGTAGCCAGTCATCCTAAGGACATCTTCGCCTACTAGGTGACCATCATAGCTAGACGCTGCACTGCTGGTTCTAGTGACTGACGTATACTACTCGTAGCATAGTACCACCTTGGCAAAGGTTTTAATAAATACAAGCACATTCTTTGTGCAGTCAATGTTACCACCAGACTCATTTAAGGATCCTCCTGGCCCTATAATCTGGATTCCACATCCTGATGGCCTTAACTTCTAAGGTATGATAAGTTTCAGCAAATGCACATTACCCATCCTAGGCTATTTCTTAAGCAACTATCAGATTAATCAACGATTTGGCCTCAAGAAGGTTTAGTCTCATTAGACGGGTTCTATGGATCAAGACAGAGTGGTTCAGATCTCTCTATGACTTAGGCATAAGTTTCCAACATAAATTCAGAGTGAAGGATTACATGATACACCCTTTCAAACAAAAGTGCCAAACTGAATTGGTTTCCTTAACAGAATCAGATTAATGAAATTCCATCCTCACAGGATCTTTTAAGAAAACAGGGCTTTGATCATATCTACTGTACACATACCATTTCAGATGAATGAATTTTTCATGAATGTTACTTTGAGCAAGCATTCTCCATAATCAAATCTGTATGCAGCTTTAGAATGAATCCATCATTGTTTGATTGCAGATTGAAGTATGAACTCTCCTATTAAATTCAGAAATAAGCAAGCAGACTTGCAGATGCAACTATATGACATACAATCAAGTATATACAGAGAAGAATGGGCTGATCTATTTAACCTTTAACATGCATGCAGACCCGAGATTATATCATTCTAAACAAAAGATAATGAAGTGCAAGGAATGCATATGTTCTTCCTTAATAATCTGAAATGCATACGAACCAGACAACCCCCCTAAACAAATTGCAAGAAATAATATATGAACTGAAAGAACCTAAAAATAAGCTTCCAACACATAATAGTATGCCTTTGTTCTTGATCTACCACACAAAATTCAAGTAAAGAAAACTCATTGCAAACTTCATTGCAAAATATCTAAGCAAGAAGAACACCAGCTTATAGAAGTTGACAGAGAGAAAGGGGAGAACGGGCCTGCAAAAGACTGACGATTCAAAGAAAGAAACAACCATAGTCCTTCCAAATGCACCAACCCTTCTCAATACAAAACAAAGACAATCCAAATGCAATGCTCAACGCAGAGCTCACAAGTTTCTTTGCCAAAAGTCCCAATGACAAACCATACCAAAGCATAAATCCATCCCCAGCCAACGCTAGAATCGGGGAGTGCAAGTTAACTTAAGGAGAAGAGATGTTGCGTCATGTAACACATAGCAAGATGGGTTCATGGATTGTTATCAGGAAAATGAGAACACATATAACCCACAACATCAAGAACATAGATAAGAACACTAGGGGATCCCAGCATTTGGGGTTAGTATGATTCATAATAGGTAAAGTTTCTGTATATGATTCTATATCGATTGACAACATATCCCCAAATATGTTGGAACAAGTACAAAGGAAGAAGAGTTACATGAAATCGAATAAAAATTTGGGTTAACATGGAAGAGGCCTAAATGTCCCGATGCTTTGCATCGTCCCTGAAGGCAAGAACAAGTCAGTCTAGAACAAAGAGCGGAATGATGATACAAATAGAAGAATTGACAATAAATTTGCTTCCCTATATCCTATTACCTATGAGGGCATCTTGGGTCCTCTGAGAGAGCATGAATTCAAACTAGTAAGCACAAAATTACACAAAAATTCATACAAACTCTATTCTAAGGACATGAAGTGTACTGCTCTAGTCAATTACCCCCAACAAGTCATTCTCCTCCCCATCTTGATCATAAGGGAAAGGAGGTCAAGCTCGTATTGAAACGATGGATAGGGCAGTACTAGGCATCTTTCCTACATTAAGAGCCAAGGATAAAGTTGCGTTAACATTTTCATGCACTAATTCGTACAAAGCAAGTGTCAACAATCTTGTAAGGATAGTTGACGATGTAGGAATATCTTCCAGAGATTCAAACGTACACCTCTTAGAGGAGTGTGGTGATTCAATTGAAGGATGCTTAAGAAGCGGGAGAGTCACTGCAAACTTCTGGAAGAGGGGCAGTGACAGTCCATAGGAGGAGCCTCCTCAACCACAAGAACAAAAGAAGACAATCTAGCAGGTGGCAAAGAAGTTGGAGAAGGCAGAATGAACTTCTTGTGATGTAAGTTAGGAACACGACCTTGCTCAAACTTGCGCTTAAGTGATTGATGTGAGATATTCACATTAATAGTGGCAGGTTTGAGGAGCCTAGGAAAGCTAAGATTAAGAGTGCATTGAGAAGCGAGATGAGCAACAAGAGCTAAATTAGACACAACTTTCATACGAAGCGAAGCTATGGGCTCAACAAAAGGTGGAATATCAACAACGAGGTGATAAGCGATGGTTCCAAGGAAGGAGCAGTGAACATTTACGCTGTTTTGGGACGAGGCTCATCATCACCCAAGGAAACGAAAAGCGAGACAAACAACATAAGTAGAAGCGACTACAGTTTTAAAAATTGAAATGGGATTAGAAGTAGTAGCATATGAAGATGTAGGAGTAGAAGCAAGAGGCTTGTTCTCAATCTTTTGTGAGGAGTCTTCTTCGTAGGCCATTGGACGTCGACAATGCTTACGTTCATCTAAGATGGTCTCGACAGTGATGTGGTATAGGCACAAACATGAGAAGGTTTTGGAGCATCCCCCTCCACATATAAGCTATCTTCACATCCAATACCAAAGGAAGAACACATTCCACAAGTGAAGCATGTAATGTACCGAACAGGAGACTAGGCCTCCTCCACCATACAACACCTACACTCTTCCCTACGGTGGCCCCTCTGTACGCTAATGACACCACCATACCGTGCTCACTTCCACTGTACCGTACACACTTCGCACGACTGCACTCCACACACTACACAATGACCGCACGTCGTACACCGTACGCTGCACGCCACACTCCACATGCCTTACACCGCACTCCACACGTCGCCCAACACACCACCTTCGACACTCAACCTTCTGCACCTTTGCCACTCTCAATTGATATGATTCAACTATACGATTTGCAGATGCCAAATATATTATCGTTGATGAATAAAGTCCTAACATAAAGCACACACCAACAACTGGAATGAATTGCTAAGAATAGAGAATTTGTATTTTCAAATTATATATCTTAGGTCACATCACATTTGTCTTCAAGTGAAGACTTAACAAATTTGGAGCACAATGTGAAATATTAGAATGATATTTTTTGGTAGAATAGGGTGAGAAGTGACTCCCACCAAAATTGTGAATATAGAATAGGGAGGGTCTTGCACTGCTGAAAATGCAACAAGAACTCAATTCCAACTGGAATTGCAAATACACGAGAAAAGATAACTCCACGATGCTTTCTTACACTGCCAACCATCGCCTTATAAAAGCCTCCAAATAGTTTCTGAAAGGTTACCATGGGCCGACATCATTATATTATTATTTTGGCCCCCTTTTATTACTCAATTAATGAAGTCCTTTATAATATTATTTAATTTTGGGGCCACTTAATTAAGTTACTTTATTAAAATTGGGGACATTACAAAGCAAGAGGTGTTATGGGTGCAGGAACTTTGGTTTCAACCACGAGTCCCTTTCCTTGCTCTGCTTTAGTGGTAGGAGGAGCCCTTGGTGTTCGAGACATAGAAGTTGCACATGAAGAACCTACCTCAAGAAAATGTTTCCCTTTTCCATACACAGTATAATGAGCAGCAATAGGAAGAAGTAGAAGCTAAAAGAGTTGGGGCTTAGACTTGGACAACTCAAGTGTTTTTCCCCTTCCTATGTTAGGCACAATTGGAGGTACAAAAGATATCATTGGAGGTTTTGAAGTCTTAGAAGAATGAAGGTACATACTTAGGGGAGCATGCTTGTCTTTAGTCCCCAAAGAGGAAGGCACAAAATTGCAATGCAACAAATGGATTGAGGAGGAGGTGCAGGAGGAAGAACTAATGAAGGTATTGAGCCCTCACTCTTGTATTTATAGTTTGCCATATATAACAAGTCATCATGAGGTAACATAAGCCCTACCAGAGTAGGCCAAAAATGATCAAGCGAAAAGCCCTTGTGTGACACTAGTGATTTGTACCCAGTGCCCCATATAGTGTGCATAGAGTCATCATAAGGAAACTTTAGACATTTGTTGACAATCGAGGTGATTACATTCATGGAAACTAGTCAAGGAATGCCTAGTTTCACTTTGAACAGATTAGATTTGGGAATCACTACAAATGTTGTGTCCATAGTTTTGGGTCGCACTAGGACTGACAAAGAAATGGAACCAAGAGGTTATAGATAAAGACCATCATGAGACTATTGATAAACAAAGTATCCTTTGTTATAATATTGACCTTGCTGGCAGGATCAACCATAATGTTGGTGACTTTGTGCTGGTTGATCTGAGCGGAAATGTGTAATGGGGAGTATTTTTCATTTAATGATAAACCATCCGACATAAAAGATATGTGAGACATGCTCATTTTATAATTTGGAGGAGAGATAGGAGTTATTCCCACCATATTTACATACTTGTAACTCATAGGTGTAGAAGAAGGTTCAATTATGAAGTTTGAAGAATGAGTAGGATATAGATCTATGTGTATTTGTAGTTGCTTATTTAGCTTGGCAAGCAATTTGTTTGAATTTTTATTTTTTTCATCGAGAACGATGATACCATTGTCTATGTGGTCTTGGATAACATGTCGAAGATGTACACAATGCTTGGTATCATGACCTGACACTCGATGGTATTGGCAAATGTTTTACGTGTTATACCAACAAGGGTATGTCTTGTTGTCAAGGAGTGGTTCTATCTCTAGAAGTGTTATTAGATTATCCTTTAATGTTTTTTGTACCACACTTTTATATGGATCAGATAATTTTGTGAAAATCTATTGCATTATGAACTTAGTGTATTTTTTTCTTAAGCTTGAGGTATAGTTATGAATATGATATTAGAGATAGCCTTATTTATCTTTGACCCTCCAAAGGAAGATGCAACTCTATGGTTATTAGGATGAGAGGATGAGGAGAATCCCCATACTGTGTCAAAGTCTGTTGATAGTCACGTAGTGCAGTTTACAAATGAGGAAGGTATACGGGTCTTTAGAATGAAGAGATTGGTATCTAGACATGAAATTAGTGACCTTCATGTAAGGCCCTTTCTTACAATAGAATAAATCAATGAAAGTGATTTGTGGTCCAATATTTTCCTTATAGTGTTGAAGGAATTGATTCATTAGCTACTCAAATGAAAAGATAGAGTGATCAGGAAGTGAGCAAAACTAATATAGTATAGTTTCCTTGGGGTATTGGTGTGTTGAGGATTCAATGATAATAGGGCTGCATGGTAGAATGAGAAGTAGAACTGGTGAGATTGGCTAATTATGACTACATTTGGCACATGTTTTGCAACAAAGCGTCAAGGATAGGGTTCAATGGAGGAAGCTTGGCCATGGTAGTAAAGGTTTGAATTGTGGTTTTTGGAATGGTGGAGGGGTGGATTAGGGATTTGGTATTGCAAGGGAGGCTTAGAGACACTGATAGATGGAATGGAAGGAGGAACAAACACTCTCTTAGGACTACTAGAAGATATAGGAGTCACAATATGATTAAAACTTACCATATGCACAAACACTTCTAGCATCGACATATTCAACTATGTACGTGCGATATCCGATTGAGAATCATTAGGTTGAGCTAAGATAGATGTAGACAAAGGTACATGAGTCTCAACTGAGTTAGTGCATGTATAAGTTCAAGGCCCTTGTGATCTGAGATGAGCACATCCCTCAGATTATTTATGACAGGCACTGCTTGAGTATAAAAGGAATCCTTCTTTGGAAAGTCTTGAAAATCCCTTAGGTTCTCCTCTAGAGATTGGACTTGCTCAAAGGGGACCCCAAGAGTAGCTTCATGATCCACAACAAGATGAGACCTAGGCAATATAGGAGTACTAGGTACAGAGTGTGACAATATATGAACACAGTTAGGAGAATTTGGATTGTGAGAACATTGGTCCTTGTCTTGGAGGACTAAAAGTGTGTTTTGATTCAGACATGTTTAGATTGCACAAACTCCTTATTACATTCTCGAAAGTAGTAGATTGGGTCGTGAAGCTCATAAGAAGCTAACACAACACATGGTCCAACAAACCTCAAGGAAAAAGAGAAGAAAAATTTGTTGGATTTCTTGTCAAAAGATCTCAAATAAATAAAGGCGAACAAAAGAAATGAAAATAAATAAAGTTAGAGACCTAGGATAGAAATTGGCAATGATAGAGTTGTATCAAAATTTAGACAACATGAGCCAAAAATCACTAAAACAACTAGACCAATAAAAGATTGAACTCTAGATGCCATGATTAGTCACATAGAATACAAACACAAACTTCTCATATCATGAGGCAATATATTTGTAAGATTTAACTATGGAGATAGCCACCCTAGATCTAGAGGCCTAATGGAAAGCACAATAACAAGAGAGAAGGAATATGACAAGAATAAATTGTATTCTCACCAAGAATGTAATACAATAGCTGAATTAACCGAATTCACTTCATTGACTCAACTGGAATGATATTACAAAGGAGACCCCTTGGTTAAAAAGACCAAGGTGAGAACGTATGAGTGCATAAGATTAAGATTATGATAAGTGTCATAATCTTATGACATGATACATAAAGTGATAACTTATCACCCACCAAAGGTGGAAAAGTGAAAGTGTCATATGTCCACTAAAGGTGTATCATCCTCCAAAGTGGAAAGATGTTTGTGCCACATGTCCACTAAAGGTGGATCACCTTCCAATGTGGAAAGGTGTTTGTGCAACAAATCAACAAAAGGTGGAGAAGTGATATAGTGATAAGTGCACTAAAGGTGGAGTCACCACATAAATTGGAATGTGATAACATGATAACACCACCTAAAGTGGAGATGCTCTGAAAAGCTCCCATGTGGTCCTTGAATAAACTTAAGTAATATGTGTCTATGTCCTAGGAGAATAACTTACTAGGTAAAAAACTTGAACACACCAACAATATTTCTTGTAATTAATATTCCTATGGAGTTTGATTTGTTGTTTTTGAGATTTTGCACATTACGTTTGGATGGTCTTAGAGCTTAGGGCTTGAACCCTCCCAAATTATGGTCATTTGGTACCATTCGCTGCATGAGAAGTATCGATGCTCTATGGCCTAAATGCGAAGTGAAATTATGCAATGTTATGACACAACATCAACAATTAATGGATCTTAAGCGATGAGTTTTGATTTGAAGTCAATTTTATTTGTGTTATAGCCACCAACAATTTAGTCAAGGATTCCAAGATGTATATTCAACATTTTTCAACAATTCCAGCATGGACTCCAAGATGTAACATGGATTCTTTTATATTCTTCAACAATTTAGGCAAGTATTCCAAGCTGTTAAATCAAACATTTTTCCAAATACGTTACAAGAGATGGTTTAAGTACTTTGGATACCAAAGAGACTGCAAGAAAACAACCCTGTTAGAAGTGAAGATATTTTGACAGTTAGAAAATGAACATGCAAGAGAAGAACTCTTTATACGAGAAAGAAAATTGAATTAAAGAAGTGAAAAATAGAAGTGATTATTGTGAAACAAGAGCTTTATGCAGTACTTTATCTCTTCAAAATCATTGGGGAGTACTCTGAGCACTTGGCCATTATAAAAAACCAAACTCCCACATCTAGCTATAAAAAATGGTTGGTAATCTGATTTCCACAAGTTACAGATGCAGTAATGAAGGGCTGCTGTCTCCCCTGTTAGCTTTAAAAGACATTTGCAATACATAAAGACTGACCAATTTAATCTTATTTTTCTACATCTAAAGGAAACAGTAAATAACTACAGATTTATACCATCATTTGAGATTGATGGTGAGAGAAAGAGCTATAATTTTTTTTCCACACAATCAATAACAGTAGTCTTACAATCCGATAGCTTCTACCAAATCAAGTTAGAGGCTATCTATCACTCTGGAGTCATACAACCATTATATACCTTAATGATAATCTAACTTTAAGTAGAGGATTGTAAAAATGACATGGATTTGGTTATATGAAGATAACATAGGTAGACTCAGGAACAAAGGCTCTTCCATAGTGATGGTTAAGAATGGTAATACACTGCTGGATCACTAGTTATAAAATGCTTGATAGTCATGCATGCAGAACGTGGACTCATAAATTATACTCACACAATTGTGAAACTGATGCCACAATGAGATTTCATCTCATGGAATATAATGATTGTGGTTTAAAAAAAACATATTGTTTAATTTCTTTTTTGGTTCTATTCAAACCCTAAGTGGATGTGATCCCCATCTAAGGCCTTCCAAGCCTACAAAAGGCCCTCCAAGCTTCATTTTGATTCAAATGTCATTTCTAATTGTTTTCTAAAAGAAGAGTGAAGAGCTGAGAAAAGAGTGATTGGAGGAGTGAAAGGGCTGATTGCAAGTAAAAGAAGAGTGACAAGGAGCAAGAAGAAGAAGAGGAGGAGTTTGCCTTGAGGCCTGACCTCCCGAGGGATGATTAGAGGCTTCCCTTTGCTACATTTTGACATATCATTCTACTCATTGTAATCATCTTTATGATATTCTTGATATAGTAGAAATCTTCCATTTTCTGCTCCGACAATTTAAATTTTTATTAAGTATTGAGTATTCTAATTTCTAATTAGTAATTCGATATTCAAAACTTCAATGTTCATTGTTCAATGTTCAAGTATTTACTATTTAGTATTTGGCATTTGCAATTTTTCTATTTTACTTCTTAATAGTCTTATACATCTTTTCATAACTAGCATTTTAAATACCATATGTATAGTATATATAGCAACCCTCCCCCGCCCTGCCGCTGTCTCCCTGTCGTCCCCAAATTGAGGCCCTTTCTCCCAACGTCTCGGAAACCCGTCCCACTGTCCCTGATATTAGTGTAACTATGCTTGCCATCAAAGCCGCATTTGAATTCAACATTACCACTACAATAATCTCCTCAACATGTATGCAAAATGCAGAAGTTTGAAGAATACATTCCAGGTGTTTGAGTAAATGTCTAAGTGCAATATGAATTGACTAGGTACCTCAAGAAAGCACACCTAAGTGTTTGAAAACAACAGTGAAATGTGATAATTTTACCAGATCATGACTCCACTTGATTAGCTATTAAATGGAGTTCAACATTTTGCAAGTCAATGGGGAATATGCGATTCACATTCTGTAATGTCCTCTCTTTGAAATAGAATTTAATATTAATAAAATTAAAATACTCTAATAAATGAATGAATAAAATTATAACATAGTTTTTGGGACGCTGAGACTACAAGCAACAATCACTTGGTAAAAATCAATGATAAGCATATAAAGAGTTCATTGGCAACAAACGAAGGTATATAAGTATTAATAGTAGCGAACTGAATAATTGTAAACATCAGTGACTAAAAGGAAGTTGAGCAAGCTTTCAAACATACTTGGTCATGTTCAAACATAAGCACGCAAGATATAATAATAATAAAAGGTCAACCAGCAAGGATAATCCACATGGAGGCTACAAATACGATAACAACGAAAGACTGACTATCTAGAGAATGGAATGTTAATAACAAGCAAGATTAGTAACCACATACCACAATAATTTGAAGATATGCTATATTGTTAATACTACTTAAAGAATAATCTTCTATTAAGAGCCATGTTGATGTGTGTTTTATGACCGCATTAACAGTACAATAAAATATTGAGATATCCTATCCTCTCTTGATCAAAATCATGTGTATGCTAAGATCGTGAAAGATCATACAATTGACTCCAAGACTCTTTTATGTTAGTTCGCGACTGTGGATAAGCTCAATGGCTAATGTGATATGTTGGTATCACGAAGGGACTTATGTTATATTCTTGAAGACGACTTCAAACAATATTGGCTATGGGAGCTTTTAAATGATATTGCAATCAAAATATTTTTTGGGGTTTTTCGTGATATGCAGAAAGTAAATGAGAGTAGGGTTGAGGAATTCTATTATAATCCTAAGAACTTGAAGGATGAATACTGCTATGATGATATCTACCAAGGTTTGCTTAGCCAATTTCAACTACACAAAGCTGGTGCAATCTTCAAGGGTTGTGCAAATAATTTTCATATCCCAATGAACACCATCAAAACTAACAATGTGCATCAAATATAGAAGTAAAGCATCCATATAATGGCTCATATCCAGTCTTACACTGCGCTTAGGAATCACCTAAGAACAAAAGGTATGAGCAAGATGATTTCACCATAACAACACTATCAATCGTATTCATCTAAGTACTTGAAAACAAATCTATTCTAAGTGAGGGAACAAAGAGAACCTGCAAGCACCAAAATACATCAAGAAATCACCAAACTTCAATGGCAACTTTATTATCTTGGTAGCTCATAAGCAATAATCTCAAAATTTCGTTCTTTACAAATGAGAAGTGAGGCCTTTATATAGGTCTTAGATTACAATGGGTGGTCAAGATTTAAACGAAATAAATGACCTAAATTTTGCCACCTCAACCTTGGTTAGGGTTAGGGCAAGAATAGAGAACCTGCAATTAATGAGTGGGTCTACATGGACCAATATAAATGCACACACCCAACATGGTAGGGTAATAAATGCTATGTAAGTCCACTCAGCAAGAGAGGGGTGAAATGAATGCCCACTATGCATTAAATGCTTTGTCACCTCAAAATAGTCACTTAAGGATTCCCCTCCTTAATTGCAGTGAATTTTGACTTGGAGACCTTTGATTTGCTGGTGGAGATGACTAGGTGCCATGTCAGCATGTTGGGTGCCATGTAGGCTTGGGTCTTTTTTAACTGCATCATTTTGCAACCCAAATCCAACTTTGATTACTTCTTTTGAAATTATCTCCCTTTGATCATTTCCTTCCTTCCATGTACCTGCTTGGGAATTCATCTTCTTGTGATAGATTGGACCTTCCGACTTTTGATCTTGGGTTTCCAGAGGAAATTCAAGATGTACTTGAACTTTGATCTTTGAAGTTTTGAACCTTGAATGCCTTGAACTGGATCACTTGAAAAATGGAAGTAGAATTATGGGGCTTGAATGTCTTCCTTGACCATCTGGGATTGGAATTCTTCCTCCTACAATTTAAAATAATTAACATAAGAATTGTGCAAGAAATTTGAAATACAACACAAAAACTCTTCCATATTTTCTCTCTCTAAAAATCCTCTTCTTCAAAATTACTTGTCTTTGGAATTCCTCTCTGATTTTTTGATCTCCTTGCAAATGCATGTCTTCCTTATTAAAATCTCATGCCCTCTATTTAGAAACTCTCTCTCTAGAAACACTTCCTCTCTCTTCAAAATTCTCATGCTTTTCTCTTGGTATTTTCAAATATGCTTCAAAATTCCTTTTCTTCAAAATTCCACACCTTCCCTCTCTAGAAATCACACCTCTCTAGAAATTCTCTCTCCAAAATTCGCACCACTCGCTTTTATTTTTTCCAAAAAATTCCCTTCAAGGCATTTAACTTCACCAACAAGCTCCATTCATGGGCGCACACTTGGAGAGGTTGGAGATTAAATATGTAGGCAATTAAGTTATTTCCAACTTTTGGTTAAATTCTGCCACCTTACCTTGGACTTCCCACATGTAACCAATTTCAAATTAATCTTTGATTTTCCACACTTGGCCCAATTCTAAATCCATCTTTGCAATTTCTCCCATGGGTGCTAATGAACATAGGCATATAGTTCCAACACAAATAAATTTCCACCTCTTTAAAATTTTGACCAAATCAATCTTTGCCATATCACCTTGGGCGTAAATTAGACCGGGTGGTGGACTCTTGAATTTCAACCCATTTTCCTTGAGGTTTGTATTCTAGCGCTCTAGGGCGCACATGTGCCTCGGTAGTGGATTTTGTGCCTTGAAGAATTTTCCTTGACCATGTAGAATTTGCGCTTGAGGGCATATTTGAGCTCATGTGGTGGATTTTTCACTTAGAGAGGGAATCCATGATCCCCATGTATTTGCACCTATGCTCCATGGGGACGCGTCCCCTATGATTTTTCGCCCGTTCCTGTACTGGAGACCGAATGGGGACCGTTTTTTGCCGTTCCCCCAAAATCTTCCCCCAAGCCGTTCCCAAACAGGCCAAATCAAGACCATCCCTGAAATGACAATTTTGAGACCAGTCAAAATAGGGGGATGAGAATCAGTACCGAGGACAGTGTTGCCGTCCTTCATCTGTCCTTAGGACTGATTCCTGTCCCCCTTTTCCAGTCGGCACGTGGACTACGATTGAGCAAAAAAAACATTTGTTTTTAAATTGTTTTTGGCCGTGCAGGCCCCACGTGGCTTCTAACTGATAATAAAATAATCTAAACCCTATTGTGACCATTAAAACACTAAAAGTGTAAGTCTTCTTCTCATTTGTAGTTTTATCAAAGTTGCTAAGAGGAAGAGGAAAACATAGAGCAACAATAGCAGTGAGGAAAGATTGCATTTTGGAGGAAAGATACATTATTGATTTCAATTATTATAGACATCTGATTATGGAGTTGAACTTATCTGTTATTGTTTATTGTTTACTTTCAATATTTTAGTTGGACTTCTCTTTATGTCATTTTTATTTCATGCATGGAACTTGGAGTCTTTGGGCATTTTTGCTATATGTACGCCATATTTTTACAATGAAAGTACTTAGTATTTGAATTTTGTTAATTTGCTATGTATTGAGCTTTTAAAATGTCTATGATGAATGATTTATCAATGTTATGATATGCATATTTGAAATCTCTCTCTCTCTCTCTATATATATATATATATATAAAATCCCCTATTTTTTAATTGTTGTCCCCTAAGGTCCTGTCCCCTAAATTTTGGCTCTAACCCATACCCATACCCATACCGGAAACATGTCCCTGTCCCTGAAACTCCATGGAGCATGGATTTATGCCTATGAGTGCAACCTAAGCCTTATGGAGTATTTTATTCTTTGTGACGAATTCCATGACCTCCTTGCATTAGTGCTTTGGGGCGCAAGTTGACTCCTGAGGAGGATTTTCCACCTTGTAGATTTTCCTTGATCATCATGAAATGGCACTCTAGGGTGCAAATTAGGCCAAATGGAGGATTTTGTTATTTTTGAACATTTCCATGACATGTTATAATTGGAGCTCTAGGGCGCATCTTAGGCCTAGTGGGGGAATTTGTGCCTTGGGCGTGAATCTGTGACCTTGGTGGATTAGCGCTCTAGGGCACAAATCCAAGGCAGTGGTGGATTTTGTTCACGACTTAGTCATTTTTTTCAACTTTCCTTGCATATAAAATATAACATTTAAGTATAATTATACTTTAAGTTATATTATATATATATACTGTCAAGATGTTTGAGAGTGGTTTCAAATCTCCTGGAGTTATAATGGAGATTCTAGATTTCAGAAGATCCCCAAAAATTTAAGACTCGGCCAAATTTCAGTAATCAACACGCTTCCATCAGTGTTCTTTTCCACAACTTTTTTTGCAAGATTTCTAATAAATTTGATACTGGAACAAGGATTTTCCAAGAATTTTCACATTTTTCCTAGACTAGAATCATAAATCTTCACAACTTTCCATGCTTTTTCCACCTTTTGATGCATCAGACGTAGTCATTTTTGCTCATTCTTTTAGAGATGGATGCTTTTCTAATTGCCATATCAGATCTAGAACTGGATGCCTTTTTCGATTTTTCCTCTTTCAGGAAATGCTATTTGGGTGCCCCTTTTCAGAAGGTGCTTTTATAGGAGATGCCTTTTCAAATAGTAAATTTTTTATCAATTGCTAGACTTGTTCAACTTTTTGGATATAGAACTAGATACCCTTTTTCCTCTTCCCTAGCTAGTGCTCATTTATAAATAGTTTGTTTAAATGCAAAATTAGGGCAAACTAGGACACAATGAAACTTACTAAAAATAGACACTGCTAAAAACAGTAAGTACTTCCAAGCTCAAAATAAGGCCCATTCTGGGATGCAGTGAAACTTACTAAAATAGAAATTTACAAAAATAGCAAGTATGTCAAATTGTTCAAAATTTCACTAGCATTCTTTCTGAAAGATCAATTCTCATTCAAACTTCACCTAATTTACTGACAAACACAGTTTCCATTCTAGGAGCCAGGTGGACAACACTTTTCTTCTAGACTTCGCCAATTTCACCAATTTGAAACATGGGGAACATTAGGGGATTGAGCCAAAAACTACCAAGAATGAAAGCCAAAAAGACAAGGCCTACAACAAAAAGAGGGGGTCCCCATTTTCTATGGGGCGATGTGTGAAAAGGTCACAACAAGCCATTGATTAAGAACCACAATGGCATGGGAACTTTGACAAAGTGAATGATACCCCCAAACGAGTTCATCACAAGTCACCAAGTATCAATATTCTAAGTTCGATGAACAAAGAAGTGGTTTGTATATGTTGAGCAATATTGATTTAAAGAGGAGACGATTAATCATAGAGATATTGTACTGACACTAGAAAACTAACCCACTATCTCCCAATAAGCGACTAAGAAGGAATACTTAGCCAAACGAGTTCATCACAAGTCATCAAGTATTAATATTCTAAGTTTGATGAACAAAGAAGTGGTTTGTATATGTTGAGCAATATCGACTTAAAGAGGAGACGATTAATCATAGAGATATTGTATTGACACTAGAAAACTAACCGACTATCTCCCAGTAAGTGACTAAGAAGGAATACTTAGCCAATCATAGAATTGAGAGTCAGCCTGAAGGAAAACAGAAGCTAAGGAAGGAAGTAAGATCGCTGTCATATTGTATATAATGAACCAAAAGAATATGACATGGAGAAGCACGTAAACACAGTGTCCTTTATTATCTGATCTATAGATCAGCGTTTGTGATTGTGTGGTAAGAAAGTTGTCAGTGGCTGGCAATGATGAGAAGAGACTTTTGACATTATGATTTAGGAAAATATCCATCAAAGGATATCAATACCTATGCAATTGAAATTCTAGGTGGATATCCATGTGGGCAAGTCTCGATGGAAAGATCAAGCAACGACAAAAGTTAATATTGTGGAAGATCGATTTAAGAGAAAGACGATGATAGGAAATTGATTACTCAAACATTAATAATGCCAACATTGATTAATATCGATTAAGTCGAGAAAATGCCAACTATTGTTAACCAACAATTAGAAACTAATTGATATCTGTTATGAAAAGGTATCGTTTAAGAGGGTAATGACAGCAATTACAATATTGGTAATTGAGAAAGACAGAGTTATCATTAATCATTATCGAATGCTAAGGGGTGTGATTAGTATAAAAGGTAAGGAGGTGATTATAAATAGACACAAGACATGTCTCTTGGGACGTAACCTATTATATCTAATTGCAAGATATATGAAGACATTCAAATTTCACTTCAGCAGATTATGGAATTGGAAATAATAAAAAGGAGCTGAGTACTGATCTCATTGAAGGGAAAAATCAGAAGATATAAAAATATTTGTTATTCTTCACAAGGAAGAGATAAGGAAGGAAATGAATTAATTATAGTGCTGGCAAGCATTGTGTGATGGAAAATTATATTATAATGTATCTATGAGTGAAATACTGATTACAGAATATTATGTTGAATCATTAAATAAATATATATATATATATATATATATATATATATATATATATATATATATATATATATATATTTGTTATATATAAGATAGTAATATGTACTTAGTCGATTCCTTGTTCACTCACTAATTACTGTTAAGAGGATAGGGAGTTTGTGGAGGGAAAGGCAGAGTAAATTTGGTCACATGACCGGTATATCCCAAGATGGGTAAGAGCCTTGACGGAGCCCGCTTGTAGACTGTTTCATGCACCCTTGGCACAGTAATTCTACCATGCTTAAGGTTAGTAATTAGGACAGAAGTAGGGAATTGGAGCTTAATTATGTATTATGAATCAATGATTGTTCCTTAATCTGATTTAAATGCATAGCGATGTATGATTAATCATTGGGAATTGGCATCCCCCAAGTAGGAAATGATATAAAGACTAAGTGAATTGCCATTTCCATGCACAATCCAAACCCTAGTTGGGAATTTTAGGTTAAATCAAGTAAAGTCGTAGTTGGGGACATTACACATTCAGGCAAAATAAACAATTGAATGATTTCATGAGTACAATCAAATTCTGCAGTTTAACAAATTAAGTTAGCAGATTAGAAAGAGTGTGAATCAGCCAAATGAATTTATATTTGCATTTGATTTAATCATCTGAATATGTATCATTTAGATCACTTTAATGAAACTCATATAGAAAACATGAATAATTAAAATGCTAATTAAAATGGGCTACATTACACATTCAGGCAAAATAAACAATCGAATGATTTCATGAGTACAATCAAATTCTGCAGTTTAAGGAATTAAGTTAGCAGATTAGAAAGAGTGTGAATCAGCCAAATGAATTTATAGATTTGCATTTGAATTAATCATCTGAATATGTATCATTTAGATCACTTTAATGAAACTCATATAGAAAACATGAATACTTAAAATGCTAATTAAAATGGGCTACAAATCCTTGAATCTTATTTATTTGGTAAGAAAAGATAACATGAAAATTTAATATAACAACTAAGATCATTAACAATAGCATTAACCTAAAGAAATTTACCTGGTTATCGCTCAAAACCTTCCTGTACTCTTCCTAGCAGCACTGCCACATTCCAGATCTGAATAAAAAATAAGATAGCAATTTTCCTAACTGATTTACTCTACTTTCTTCTTCTATTGCTTTATGGCTTAAAACCTTTATCCTTATCTCCCTCCTCCATAGCATGATTGGAGCCTTCCCTTTAAATTCATCTCTTTGCTCCTTAATTCCCTTCACGATTGGCTATATTCAGCCTCCATTATGGAAACAAGTCATAATGACATCTTCAATAACGGGTGCCATTACAAAATGCCTGTCCACTACTAAGTTATAAAGGAAGACATTGAAATTGTTTATTAAACAGAAGATTCTCTCATTTTCAAATAATGCATTATAACTTATATTTAAATTACAAGAAAATAAAATAGAAATGATTTTCTCACACTTTTTTTTCATTTTTAACTAAAATACAGTTTAAACTTTCATTTTTTGCAAATATTTAAAATAAGGCACACACACAAGTATCCAAATTATTAAAATAATTATTTAATAATTCCTAAGTGATTGTGTGTCCATTCCATCACAGCCATTCACTTTCAGGTGCTAGGCTCCCTCTCTTCAATGTTTTGTCTTTTTGTGATGGTGTCAGCCTATCTGTTGCACTCATGGAAACACCATTAAAACATTAGTCCATGTATCAAAATCAAAATCGAAATCAAATATTTGTCATAAATTTTTTTATCATTCATAATAAGGTTCAACATTAATTGTTTTAAATCAACACATATAAGATTGTTAGATATTTACTGTAAGATATTCAATCTAATAAAAATGGGTTGTGCCACAATCAACTATAAGAGAATTTGAACTAGAATAAATCAAAAGAGAACTTCAATAACTGCTTCCAAAGCCATTGCATGCACTGCCAGAAGTAATGAGACTTGTGAATTCTCTAGATTTGCATGGTCGATAATGGCGTCTGCTTCATCATTAAGGATCTCTTCATGGAAATATGAACATATTGCTCAGTTATCTGTATCATCATTATTTTTCTTTCAGTGGCTCATACTATCTCACTTTCCTTTGTTTGTGTACAACTTGGCTTTGATAGCACAGTTAGGTCCACAAATGAAATGCAAAGGCATAATAAAATCACCTAGGACTTGACCAACGTCCCCGCCAGCTGGGGAAGACCTTTTTAACATGGATGGTTTGTTCCAAGGAGTAGGGTGGTTGTGCTTCCTTGTGTGGACCTAATAAGAGCTTCACTGCCTAATGGGGGAGTGGGATCGCTTACCTCCCTGTGATTAGTTCCTTTAGTTTATTGCCCATCCATGGTAGGGCATAGCCAACAAGAATTGGGTTGTAAGTGAGCTGCAGACAGTTTGCAAAGAAGCAATTCAGATTTGCTCCCTGGGATTTATTATCAACAAGGGAGTCATTAAGCTTATCCCGTTGGATGGAGACAAGAATCAAACCTATCTCACATACGCTCTTTCTTGTATGGAGATAAAATCACAGGTGATATTTTCAGTTTTGGTATATACTATATTACAAAAACATCCACTTCTACTCAATTAAACATACAATATTGGAACATTGAGAGTCAAAAGTTGTACTTTCTTAAGTAATTTCAAAATATATTTTGCAGTTTTCAGCTTCACTGAGCTTTATCTGACTTCTGGCTGAGAAAAGAAACCAGCAAGCTCATGGAAAGGGGGCATGAAAATTGGACAGGAGGAAAATATATGATTATGTACCTGGGTTTAAGCAGCTAAGTTGACTCACAATTAGGTTTCTATTTGTGCTAGTGATGTATTTGGTAGACATGATTCTACCCTTGTCACACAGTGTCATAGGCCTCCTTTACCTTAGCTTTGAGAAAAACCTTGAAAACTTAGCATTTGATCCTCTCATTCAACAAAATTATTTTCCCCATTATAAGCAAAAAGAAAATGCATAGGTATGCTTCAAAACAAACTGAGGGAAATGTAATACACTTGCAAGACTGGCAAAGCTTGTAAGTTGTAACAACTGTTTGTTTCTTGACATAATGAGTTAAGTTTAAGATTTTGAATGAAAGCCATGACAAATCATTTTATAGCTAGGGCTGAGGAGATGAAAAAATACTCTGCTTATCAGAAAAGTATTAAAAAAAAAAGACAATAACAAAATTTTTGAAGAATGGAAAAATGATAAGTGAATTGGAGATAATCAGTAAATTTGATTATGTCTGTGATCCTTATCTAGTTTGGGGGCGATTTTGACTACTTTTATACTTGACTGAAATTTTGATCTTCATTTAAATAATGCTCCTAAAGGGAAGGTCCCATTTGATGAGAGCTATACAAACAACAAAGTTATCACTCTGATAAAGAAATAATCCTATGAATGTATGAAGGCACAAACCCCTGGGGACAAGTCCACCAACAAATAAGTTATAGATGAAATTTTTTCTCACCTAAATTGGTATTGGTCATGTCTTTGATCCTTATCTGGATTGAAGATGATCTTGAGTACCGTTTTCAAGCACAGTTTTTGTCTCTCTAGTTTTATTCTATTTTATCCTTGAAGGGACTATGTTTTTTTAATTTTATTATAAAAGCAGAAAAACAAGGGGGCTTGTAATGTCCCTGCCAGGGAACCCATAAAGAATCAGGTCTATGACCTAAAATTACAACTAACAAATTTTTTTTAACACTCTAACATACTATCACTACTATTCACAAGTACATTCCTTAAGGTTCCCTTAATAAATTCATTTACCATTTCAAATATTTCATTTTATTACTTAATCTAATGCAATTCTATTTCCGTTTCAATTTAATTTACATTGGAACATTACTTTCATTCTACTTCAAAACCAATTGCTTTAGTGAATTAATTGAATTCATTTTCTTTACCAAACTAACACATCATTTACTTTTAGAAATGAAACAAGCACACATTACTTATCTCATCCACTAAGTACATTTATTCTTTCCTATTTATTTACTTCTTAACCATATCTATGCTCAATTCAAAGGCACCATCAAAACTCATTTAAGCTTTTCCATTAAGAGTCCTTACTTCCTATTTTCATTTCAAGATGATAATAGAAAGAGTGTAAAGTACTTAACCATATATTGTTAACCAACATAAATCATTAAATGAATCATTTCTTTCCACAAGTCTAACTTCCACAAATTATCATCTATAACCTTGTATAAATCTAGTTAAGAATTGAGATTAGAACCTAGTTTAAATAACCTTACATCATACACATTGAACTTATACATTTAAGAAATCACATCTCATTACTAATTTCAATAACGTACATGTTTCATTTCCCTTACTATTTCACCTGGAGATACCCTTCAACCCTTAGCACATCTTTTCACTAACAAAATGAGTTTCCTTTTAGAAGTTTTCATCTATTGCAATGCCAATACTTACATAGAATCGTTACTTTCAATTTCATTTTAAAATGCATAAGAGAGATAGGGTAGGAAATACTTAAACATAATCCATGTCTGATTATCAATATTCAATCATCTTTTGAAATTCCTAAAACTATCCTTCCCAAATACATAACTTCTTTCTTACAATTTCAACACAATTACAATTACAGTTGTTGCACATGGCCCGAAGGCATACAGAAAGATAATTACATCAAATTGCCCAAAGGCTCACATTACATATTTACACCTTGATTTCAAAAGATAGAGATATATGATACAAGATAGAATAACTTCATCACTGAACAAATCAAAATCCAGGCCATGACACAAACCACGAACAATACCTCGAAAGAGATTTGCCACCCAACCATGTGAAACTGGTAAAGTTCCACCCCCCGTGCTAGGAGATAGAACCAAGGTACTCTCAAGACCTTAAGGCAATCTAAGTCTCAAATACCAATAAATCCAAGACTCAAAAGAACAAGAATAAAGCACATAAAATATCATCATACTATAACACCGAGGTTAAGGTTCTAGGAGATCACCTAAGTGAGTGTCATCACACAACCTATGTATTGGGATCCACCTTGTAACCCCGGTCCCCCCTTTATGAATAGGGATCCACCCTGGCAGTTATCCCTGGTCCCGGTACTCCATGGTCCGGGTACTCCAATCAAGTCCGTGTGGCCATTATTATGTTTTCTTTCATTATGTTTTGAATCCCCCCTTCCTAGGTTAATTTTTAAGATTATCACTTTTTACAAACCCACTCATAGGATCATTTGGCAATCACTTTAGGGTTCCAACACCTATGGTGAGCCACTCACATAGGGTTCTTATTCCCTTACCCCATCACAATCCACAAATACAAGATAACACTTCCAAGTCCTGATTCATAGGTTTAGGAAACTCCCCTGCGCACTCAGGCCCTTAGAGCGAGTCCTAACCTTAGCCATATACATAACAGGAATCATTGAAAGAATGTCTATCGCAAGACATCTCAAAGAAAGACATAAAACTTTCCACATGCATTAGTACAACTTTTCAAGGCTCATTTATAGGTCTAAGGAACCCTCCCGTGCACACAGGCCACCAAGACGAGTCCTAGCCTCTTAAACTAAGCTCAAGAATATGGCAAGTGCAAAAACATCAAAAGTATACCATATAACCTCAACACAACAAGTAATAAACATACATAGGGGATACAAAGTTCCACATGCCTAAACACAACCTTCCATAGCTTGTTTTTTATAAATCTAGAAAAAACTCATGTGCCTGAAATTTGGCTAAGTCTGAAATTTTCAAAAAACCCAAAACTATAATTTGCATCTTAACTCCTATGAAGTTGAAACCTATCTCAATCTTCTGTTGGGTACCTAATTCCTTTATACAAGTATAACATTTAAGTATAAGTTGTATAAATTAAAGTATCGTAACTTATACTTGTATAAATCCTATCTTGCTCGGTTCTTACTCGGTTGACACTAACTTTCTCGGTCACCACTAACTTGCTCGGCCAAAACTAACTTGCTCAATCAACACTAACTTGTTCGGCCAAAATTAACTTGCTCGGTCAACACTAACTTGCTCGGTTAACCGATCGCCACAAACTACAAAAAAAACGACTGTCAACTCCCACTTGCAGGTAAAACTGGGCAATATGGGGACTATGGTTGCCTAATCTGGGCACGACCCATGTCAAGTTTCCCAGTTTCCCTTTGGAAATAGCCCATCAATCCATCCTATCCATCCAACAAATTTGTTCTAGATTTGGATGAAGAAAGGTGGTGCACAAACATATAAGGACCAGTAAGGTTGAAACGATAGTTCTAAATTCTGGGAGCACTCATGGATATTCTGGAAGGAAAGGAAATAAAAGGCAGAATACTAAGGAGCCTAGAGACTAAATTAGTCAAAATAAAAACAACCATTCACAAAGAAGCCTGCAAGAGGAATAGAGTAGGACAAATGACTGCATCTCAATACTACATCTTCATGACCCTTCCTGTTTCTTACTAGACTTCCCTATTTCATTCAATAACAGAAGATACACCATCACAATAAATCGAAAGCATTCCCAAACCTCCAGAAAATATTTTACAACAAAAACTATACAACACTCATAAATTTAATTCCCGGATGCATAGTTTGATCACACAGAAAACATAGCATTAAATTTCCTTCAATCTCATAGTTTATAAATCATATTCAATTCAAGTAACATATCATACTCATTCATAACGTGCACACAGGAAGAATACAAAGTTCATCTCAGATTCAGACCCTACCTGGGGTCCTGCGGAGAATCCTCTTCAAGCGGTTGGAGCACACTTTGCAAATCTCCAAGATATGGCAGCCTCCTTGATGGATTTCCACTAGCAAGCATTCATCCTTACTCACAGGCAATCTCCACACTAGTACTCACAAAACCAAAGAACTCTCAACCTCACAAAAAACCCCAAAATTATCTTTTTGGAATAATATATACAAACAACTTCCAAAAATTTCTTTGAAAAACTCCCTCTCCCCAAAATCCCAAAAACACCAATATTAAAACCTCAACTATATGGTTGGAGGAGTTGCTTTACGGGAAGCAACTTCTCCAACTTCCATAGTTGGTTGAAAAATTAAACCAACATCTCCCGTAAACAATAATAAAGCTTTTTAATAAATTTAATTAAAAATTGCCTCCAAAGAAACCTATAACAAGAAGAATAAACATTAAGCTTTCAAGGAAAAACACATAGCACAATTGGGAAACAACTAGCCTAACTTCTAGGAGGTCTCGAGTTCAACTCCCTCCTAGATAGCTAGTTTTACTACAAAGAGCATAATCCTTTTATTATTATTATGTTTATTTTTTATTTAATACATTCATTAAATATACTTTATTTCACTCACTTTATTTATTTATCATAAATAACATACCATTTACACAATTAATGAAAAACATATAATTATTATTATTAATATTATTTTAACTTTTATTTAATCCACTTCATTTAATTATTATAAATAGCATATCATTTAAACAATCATTTAAAAACATACAAATACTATTATTTATATAAGCACGGGTATATGTGTGTGCACCCACATATACACATACCTATATAACATACAATCAATATACACTTATATATATAAATATATATACATATACTAATAAGGATAAATCTAACTCACATCATAAATCACAAAATGACATCAAATCATAAATCACAAGACCACATCACATACCGCATTCAAATTCCCCAACTAGGGTAACCCCTAAACAAAAATCTTAGTCCACGGGTAATCTTGGTAATATCTCCACACAACAACAGTTTGAGGATTTTTAAAGCACACTCAGACCTGTATAGTCAGGTGGAGTCGATGCCTGGTACCTGCATTCTGCAACACCAACCAAGTACACCAATATATATATATATATATATATATATATATATATATATATGTACAAACAATTGCAAACAAGGAGGGAGAGTGCAACATCGTGTGGACCTCCTGGAGGAGTAACTACGACTGCCTCCCCTCATCCAACAGTCACATCAGACAATCGCATCAACAAAGCATAATTGGATTAGTGTGGTTAGTATCAAAATGATCTCTTTTCTATATTGTATAACAATAATGAATCATAACATAATCATGTAAATATAAATCATCTATTATCTTTTACGAACCCATTTAATCATCAGACATGTACTCAAAATGTCCCATTATCAAATCAAGATAAACAAATCATATAACCATAAATGCATTAATCATGTCTAATCCCAAGTAACGTTATTAGAGAATGTAACCCATCTAACCCTTAAATGATTATAATCAATTAACCTAATGTACACATAAATATTAATAATGAGCATTTCACATGGAAGCATATAAGCCTATCAGGTGATCCTATCACTGACACACATGAAGATATAAAGGAACATACTTATGTAAATATTATTATTTCCCATGTTAAAATATGAAGTTATCATGATTAGTAAGCAAACATCTCAAGAAGGATCATTCTCTCACAAAATAACCATGAAATCACTTATAGCATGATCTAACTCCCTAGTGAGCATAACCAAGATTTGTTAGGGTTGGAGGGGCATTATAGGGTTGACCATATACAAAGATAGGCCAAATAGGCCATTTACAATTGGTTAAGAACAGACCACTGGCAACAAAGGCTAGTACAAACTACTTACAGCACACTAGCAGAACAACTAGTAACCCACATCAAGGGGGGGCAGATATTTCACCCAAAACTTGGAGAAGAGTTGGGAAGAGAATGAAGAATGATCTTTCCTCTGCTGATGAACAATAGTCCAGACAATACTATCATTAGGAATAGTAACACCATCGCGAGGGGGAACAAGTGGGGAAATCGCTTTAGTGAGATTGTTAGCACAAGGAGTAGAATGCTGACGAGGCAGCATGCCATCTACCAAAGGTTGGAGCAAAATAAGAGCAATAGGTGGAGGAGGGTCTACGTGGCTAGAGGGGGCCACACTAGCAACAAGAGGTGGAGTAGGATCAACAGGGTGTGAAGACGCCATACAACACTATAGTCGTCATACAATGCTTATTATAATGTTTGATAATGTTGGTTAACGTCATTGTATTAATTGTCATTAGTTGTTACTCTCGGGTGGTTGTAAGTGTCGGTTGGTTGACAGTTGTGTTCCTCTTGGCAACCGTGGGGTCCTTTAAATATGTTGTGTACCACCAAGGAAGGCAGCAGTGTATCATTGTATCATTGGGTCCTTTAAATATGTTGTGTACCACCAAGGAAGGTAGCAATGTATCATTGGATGTTGTGTACACCATCTCGGGTCTTCTCTATAATAAATTCATGAGCTAATAAAGATATATTTTACTCTTATATTTGGTACACACTGCCATCTGTATTATTATTTCATGTATGTAATCTACTAGGTATAGCAGTAAACATTTGGCGACATTGCCTTAGAAGGAATCAGGTCAACATTGCGTGATTCATGCCCTTGGATCCCTCTAAAGGTGAGAAGAAGCCACAAGGTGGTCAAGACCAAGTAATTTGGCGATCTTTAAAAATTCCAGAACAAGAATAGAGAAGAATATTACAAGAAATTACTAGAAACTTAGCACCTTCTGGCGAAATGTACCTCACCAACGAAGTAAGACAGCCGTTTGTACAAACATTGTCAGACAAGGAGTAGGAAGAGGGAAATCTTGAACTAAAGGACATTGCATGGCATTGAGAATCTATCTATCTTAGGAGAACCCATCATTAGAGGATCTGAACCAAATACCCTTAGATGGAGGGAGTACAAGTACGAGTTAGAGCTTGAAAATACTCGAGGTGACCTGTAGAGGACGCATGCATGGCTGAGTGCAGGGAAAGTGCTAGAACGTGGTGGTTGAAACAGTCCACCTAGGTCCGATTCACAAGGGAGCAAGTAGATGAGAAAGATGGTGACTCCTCTGACAAGTTTGAATGTGGATAGGTAGAAACTACTGAAGTTCACAGGGAACGGGTCATAAGATCCTATGAGGCACTGGAAGACTGTGAGACTATCTAGGTAGAAAACGGTTAGGTTGACAAGGACTATTGGCTGAGAACATTTCCAACAACGCTAAAGGGTGTAACCATTGACTGGTTCATATAATTGGATGCTTCATCCACAGCCTCTTGGGACGCGTTTAAGAGGGTGTTTGAGGCCGAGTTTAAATTGCTATGAGACGACAATGAGATTGTTGACAGAATTTATAATACCAAACAAGGGAAGAACAAGAGTGTATGGGTTCACAATCGTAAGCTCAAGGAATTGTTGGGCAAGTTGGAGAATTAGCTAGTTGATGGGATGAAGAAGAGGTGGTCCATTGAGGGGTTGATTCCCTCCTTGTGCAATAAGATGAAAGTGGTGCCTCCACCCTCATATGTCAATGCCTACAATCGAGCGGTGGACATAAAGAGTGAAAACAAGACATCCTCCCAAGGGAAGAGGAAAATGGATGATGACGAGAGCACCGAGGGTGGTAGTGATGATCAATTGACAACAGTCTAGGCCCTACAACAAGATATGATGAGAATGATGAAAGAATTGAAGGCTGAGAAAGGAACCAATAAAGAAAGTAATGAACTATGGTGTATCGAGTGGAAAATTGAAGGGCACACGAAAGGTAATTGTCCAAAAATGATGTTTTGTGAGACGGAGAGTCCACTCCATCGAAACCACAAAATGTATCCCCAGGTGGTCGTGGAAATCGTCGGAATCAAATACAGTACGACTCAATAGGACGTCCTATCATATAGTGCCTACAATGTAACTAGTGGGGTTACTTTGCTTGGGATTGTCATTGCATGCAAAACAATGGGAGTTTGTTGTGCAAGTGGTGTGGCTTAGGGAACCATGAGGACACCGACTGCCCAGAACAAAAGGGTGTAAATATGTTGGACACAAAAGACCCAAAGGAGGAAGTACTGGCAATCACCAGACTCCAAACCAAGAAGGCAATCTATCCCGACCCTTGTATGGAGAAGGAAAGACTTTGGGAAGTGAGAGGTGACATTGAACGAGCAATGGTGGAGGAGAGAAAGGCCACAAATGATTCCGCCAACACCCCATTGTGGTCAGAATTTGAGAAAGCCATCATGAGACAGATGTTGTAGGCCACTGTACTCGTACGGGTATTCGACCTCCTGTAAACCATGCTACAACTAAAGATGGTCATTACCAATGTAGTCGGCCAGGAGCATGGCAAGCTCAAGGAGAAGTCAAGGACAACCTAACCACTAATCTAATGTTGCTGATGGTGGGCATTGGAAGGAAGTCAGTCGTCATCAAGATGGAGATAATGGGATGAAATTTGACAAATACCGTCCTCAATGATGGCTTGGGTGTGAATATACTATTGAAGGAGATATGGAAGGCCCTCAACAAGCCAACACTCTAGCCATTTACCTTCCATTTGGTAGGTGCCAACCAACATGACATCAAATCATTAGGGACATTCATGCATAGGTCACCATTGCAACTCAACATTTCTTTCTAGACTTTGTTGTCATCTTGCTGGAAAAGGTGTACGATGCCCTCCTTACAAGATGCTAGTTGATCACGGTGAAGGCAAACCACAATTGGAAGAAAAATACACTCTCCATGTAGATTGAGAAGGAAATATGTCATAAACCTACAAAACCATGTAGTTAGCCAGGAGTTGGCATTAGACTTGAAATTTAAGGGTGGAGACTTAGAGATGAAGGAAGGAAAAGTAGTGAAAGCCAATGACGAAGGGGTGTTAGAACTTGAAAGTTGCTTAGAGGATGAGATGAGTTCCTTGAATGGACTATTCCACTGGCAAATGGAGGACAATAAGGTACTCTTGCCAACCTGTATTTGTCTCGAAGCCACAACTTTGTATAAAGAGTAGTAGATGAAAGTGTGTAAAATTATGAAAGATACAACTCACAATATAGAGATGGAAAATGGAAAGTTAAAAATAATGAACATTATGCAAAGGCCATTGTGTAGTTCACACTCTTGATGAAAGTATGCTCTTTATTTCTAGCAAAAGCAATCGAAGGCATTCTTGACAAGAAAGGACCCACAACATACAAAAGTTGTGAGAAAAGCATAATTTCCACTGGTGAGTAGAGACATACAACATGAAAAGTTCCTACATTTTTTGAAGTGGCTTGCACCACTTGTACGATTCCAATATTTAGTACAACATGCAACTTCACCAGGCCACACACCTGTACAAAAGTTCTATTTCTCTATATGGCATCTCGTACATCTTGGGTGAGTATGCAATCATGTACGACGGTCTGTACATCCTCCCATACGACCCTTTGGATGATTTCTGCATCCAACACGACACTAGAAGTGCCCTGTTTTGTGCAGCCCAATGTGCATTTTTCCGTATGACAACTTGATTCTTCCTTCCAAAGGCAGATTTTGCAGTCCGTACATCATGTTCAACACTCTGTACGATCACATTGGTTCCTTCCACCATATGTTGTATGGGCTATTTTTGTAAAGGCACAATCCTATCATTGTTGTACGTCATATAGGCTATTATGCAAGCCGTACATGCCATCTTAGCTATTGTTTGTGCGACCATGCTACTAGTTATACGTGCCACCATGCTACTATCCACACGAGCCATCTTGCAAGGCGTACATGCCACCTTCCAACCATACATGCCTGCCTTCAAGTCGTAAGTGGTATGTTGCTCAATCCACTTGTATGCCATACAGACCATTCCTCCACCCATACACCTATGTCACCACAATCACGATACGACTCTTTCCTTCCAATTGTACGCTGTACAGGCCATTCCTCCATTCGTACATGTACATCACCACAACCACTATATGACTCTTTCCTTCCAACCATATGCCATATGGGCTATTCATCAGAGCCATTTCCATACAATGTGAAGCCATTTTCGTACATTTTGGAGGACATACTTCAGGCTATACTTAATTTTTCGTCTGTCGTTATTACGAAGCCACCCTTCTATACACCAGCAACAATTCTTTGAGTTAGAGTTCTTTGTTCGACAAGAGATTTGGCAGGAAGAGATTTGGCAATTACATTTTTGGGCTTTATTAGTAGTGTTCTTGGCATCTTAAAATTCAAGAAAATGATGTGCACCATGGAGTTTTGTGTGGTTTTGAAGGGGTTAAATTGGTCTTGGCAGCAGGAGCACACCCTGGGCGCTACCTTGGGGCCTTGCGAGGGGCGTTGCCCCTTGATTCCATCGGGGGCATTGCCCCCATACCCCCATTTGATTTTTAAAGTATACTACAATGTTGAGTTTGCACAATATAAGTCATTGTCTACACTCTTGCCATTTGTCTTCCCGAATATTACTTGATGTATGCTTGTCGTCTGGAAGACGACTTTTTGTTTGGGGGGCTGATGTAGTTTGCATACAATGCTTATTTAATATGTTGATAATATTGATTATCCGTAAGTGTATTAATTGTTGTTGGTTGTTACTTGGGTGGTTGTAAGTGTCTGTTGGTTGATGATTGTGTTCGTCTTGGCAACCGTTGGGTCCTTTAAATATGTTGTCTACCGCCAAGGAAGGTAGTAGTGTATTGTTGGATGAATTGTAATCCTTGGATGACTATCTCTTGTTTTCTTCTCTGTAATAAATTCATGAGCTAATAAAGATATATTTAGTCCTATATTTGGTACATATCGCCATCTGTATTATTATTTCATGTATGTAATGATACTCTACTAGGTATAGCAAGTAACAAGCACAAGGAAAAACATCATCCCAAGTGGAATCATCATTAGCCTGTGAAGAGTCATTAGAGGAAGAATCGGAAATTAGGATAGTCAAGTGATCACCATTAGCATCCTTACACCAAATGGTAGTGCCTTTATGATGAAAGAGAGAACAATCCATGGCCAAGTGACCAGTAGAGAAGCACCAACGACATCGAAAGGGGAGACCCTCGTAATCCAACGACAATGTCCATGGCCTATCTCCAACCATGAGAACCACATTGCAAGAAGAGGTATGGAGATGTCAATATTGATCAAAATACCTATAGAAGTAGAAAGACCCATAGAGGAAGTGGTATCATCAACCTTCAAGAAGCGACCAATAGAGTTGCCAATGGCATTAAAACAAGAATTCTCCCAAAAATGAAGGGGAAGATTGGGAAGGTGAATCCATAGTGGATGCACACTAAGTTGTTTAGTAAGAGGGTTAAATGAGACTGTTTGTAACGTCCCCACCTCCTAGGTTGATTGTAACTTGATCGCTTGATATGAAGACCTGCAACAATTGTTAGTACATTCCATATATATATACATATATATATAGGTACATTCTAATCCCAAACTAGTTCCCACCTAATCCTTAGGGAGAACGCAAAATCAGGTTCCTAGTTCTCTGGCGAGGACCTCTAGGGGCTCTAGTTGCCTTATAGCCAAGACTAGAACGGTCCTCAACTATTCACCATCTCATTTTGGTTTATCTCCACTAAGGCCTCGAGGATAACCAATATTGGTTCATCCATTGTAATAAGTCTTGGGAAGAGATTCCCAAGTCCATCTCTTCCCAAGCCTTATAGTTACCTATCAAGGTGTATCCCTCTGTCACATATGCATATGTGTTTTCCATCACCAATATATATATGGTCTCTAAGAAATTATCACAATCTCTCTCTAGATTCCAATTTGAAATCATGACATTCACTACGAATGCCCTCCGCCAAGCATGGCTTGGATAGTATTCTGGCATTCGTTTAGAGTGCCCTCCACCAAGCAGTGCTTGGATCGTTGTTTTGACATTCCCAATGAATGCCCTCCACCAAGCAGAGCTTGGATCATATTCACAATTGATGAATATAAGTGTAATTGATTATACCTGTCCTTAGCTGTGACTAAGTCTTGATCTGCTATCTCAACTTTATAATTACTAGTTTGGATTTGCAGTATTCCTTTGGGACTGTGTTGTCCAAATTAAATGCTCAATTAATCTGATTGTTTGGAGACTTCCTTGGTTATGATTTTGTTCCTGATTGCAGTCCTGGTATGCTATTTTTAGTATATTATCTTACTGACAATATTAGTGGTACTCACTGTGATATTTATATCTGATATGCTTATTTTTGTATATAAATTTGCTGGCAATATTTGTTTTGCTGATTGTAAAATGTCTCGAATCTGGTTGGTATTGCCTGCAGTATATAGGGTTTTGCTGTTGGCTGTTATAAAATGCCGAATCTCCCCTTTGACTGTTGACTGTTGACTGGATATGAAATGCTGAGTGTTCCCTTTGACTGCTTACTGCTGACTGCTGACTGTGTATGAAATCTGAATATGCTGCAGACAATATATATATTTTATTGGCTGCTGACTATATCCAAGTCTCTTGTCTTGTTCGATGTCTTTCTGATTGAAGGCTATTTGTTTTTTTATTTTTATAAGGGACTGAGCATTTTATTCACTGCTGACTGTATTCTTATTGCCGACTGTACTATTTTTTGATTGGTTCTCAGTCTTTACTGCTGCTGGTAATTGTTTCCTATAATTGGATGCATTCCCTCCACCCTTTTCTCGACTCAAGTATCCGTGGGTGGGGATAAGGAGATTAACGGCTCTCCTTAAGGGCTGTGACTTAGTAGTCGCAACTCTTAAGTTTAGTCATCACTCATGCTACCGTATTTATATTTTTAGTTTATATTATATATTATTAATATTTGATGTTATAATTATTTAATGTATTTTATTTTATATTATATAATATATGATAATGTTAAATATGATAATATATACATAATATTTATATTTATATTAAATATGTACATGATATTATATATATTAAATCCATTTTTGTATTATGATTATTCTTTATCTTTCATGGCAAGGTTTTAATTGATTTTCTTCATTTGTCACTCTTGCAATTTTGTCTCTTAGAGACTTCACAAAATGGGTGTGAAAACGATGAGGATATTGCCAACAAGGCTTCGAACGGGGGACATGACACTGTCCATAGTTTGACTGAGAGAGAATGAACACCCCAAGCCCGCAACTTGCTCAACACCAAATCATGATCAATAGAAGGAACAAAAAAAGCAGTAAAAAATCCCTTAGCACAAGGGAAAAGCTCAATGTTATCAGCAAATAAGGGCTTCCAAGAATTGTCACCCATCAATGAAGATCCAGTGGAAAAGGCCAAAGACCAGAAAATTTACACAGCAGTCCGCAATGTTAGTAGAAATCCACTTTATCCACCACATCATGGCCACAAACCACAATAGGGAGGTCTTGACACAAGCAAGAGGACAAGATTCCCCCCTTGGGAGGAAGAGCAGCAACAGTTTTGGCAACAAGAGCAAAGCTCTGTCCATCAGCAACAGAACGAGGCTTTGTGGGGGGAACCAACACCCACAACACCAGAAGACCCAGAAGTGGGCCTACCAGAAGAATGCTTACTGAGAACTGGTGTAGAAGCATCATTAGGAAGGGCCGCCCTCAAAGCCTCAAGAACTGGCAGCCCAAACCCCACCAAGGGTGCAGCAGCATCCACATCAGAGAGCCCAGGCCCTAACAAGGGTGCACCAGCAACCACAGTCAGTGGAGGAGGAACAGAGGAAACCATTGTAGGTGCATTTAAAATCATCCCATGAGCGGGAACCATTCTGTGAGTAGGAGCCATATTGAAAGGACTGTATATTACCATATGATGTGTTAATGACTTTTTGTAATTGAATTTTCATCCATTGAAGCTCATCAGTTTAACATTTCGATGATCATTTATACTTGTTAATTTATTTATATATTATTACTTTAGTGCCTTGGACAATTAATCTAATATCTTTTATTCTTGATGGAAGCCACTAAGAAAAGATTCTGTAAAATGTTTGGTTCTTGGTGGGCCTCTGTTAATAAATCAACTTTTGACGTTCTACAACAGCATATTGTGAAACAAGCATGCTCAAAAAAACACGCAATCAATAGCTTTGACACTGACTTGTCTGAAATATTTGTTTTTGAACTACAAATATAGTTTGACCTTAGAGGAACATCTCTATAGAGTACCTCAACCTTAATAGCACAACCAAATATCTATTGTTCAGTTTTTGAATACCTTTCTCCTTGTAATGATCTGTTTGTTTTAGGAAAATGCTTATTGGGTAGTGTTGATGTGAGTTTTGTGACCACTTCAAGATGCAGAATAAAATACTAAGTACCCTATCCTCTCTTGAACAAGGAAACTTTAAATGCTAAACAATGTAACGAATGTGTGATCAAATGAAGCAACCCCAGGGTTTACAATACGAACGAGTGACTTTAAGTAAGATATAACTCAGTAAATATGATGTGATCTTGCTGGTTTTCACAAAGGGACTTACACTATTCCTCTTGGATTTAATCTTCTTTTCCTCAATGGCTGGAACTTGGAACACTAACTTGGACCTCAAATAAATGACAAAAGGGATGAAGGGTTTAGAGAAACTTAAGCTATTCCTAAGGACAATGATACCAATGGATGATGCTTAAATGACTGAATTCCTTAACCAAGCTTTGCTTTGCCAAATGAAACTACACAAAGATGATGCAATCTCCAAAGGTAACATTCGAAGGATTTCATATTTTAATCATTCATTCAAATACCCAATACTGGTGCAATCCAAATGAACATCCACAATCGAACTTAATGCTTAAAATTAGTTCAAACTAACCATGCACTGCAGTTTGCAATCAACAAACAACAAATGGTTTACTGCTTCATCATTTCTGTGACTCACCTTAACAACTCTCTTGGCAACTTCTACCACTTGCTTTCAATCGTCATGTATTTTTCTCAAGAATCAAAGATTGATGACTTACTCACCTCTTAAGGAAAAGACCTAAAGGCCGAAACAACTACCACAACCCAAAACTAAGCCTAAAATGACTAAACCACTAAGTGAAAAGTGGGGGTCCCGATTTGCAATGGGGCATGTGCATTTACAACACAACACGTAGAACATAAATTTGGTTTGTTATTTGCTTTAGGAAAATGCTTTATAATACATTTGGTGCTAGGTTCATTTTATCTTTTGCAATCATATTGTGGCATTTGAATGTTTGACCTTTATCTTTCTTTAATGGTGAAAAATTGATCAGTATGATGTGTGAAGGTGCTTGTATTTCTGATGATTCTTACATCTATGTACGTGTAGGGGGTTTGTGCTTTTGTTTGGATGAATACAAATTTGTTTTGAAATTGTTGTAGAGCATTTAGTTTGGGCTGCATTCAAAACTAATTCCTCAAGAAGTTCTAGTCAAAGAAAACATTGGCATTTTTAAAGACAAAGACACTAGATTTTCAGAATCTATGACATTATGTAATGGAGTATTTGAATTTGACTGTGTCGATTATATAGTATGATTCAAAATGTTGATAAAAAAACTCAACACTGTCAAATCTAGACACTCGATTTTACATTTTCAAAGATAGTTTTAATTATTTTTCAACAATTTTTTTTTCCTAAAACAATTAAGAGGCATTTTGATACGTCCCAGAAGAAACTTGAGTCCTAACTCATTCATATTATCTGGTTCTTTGAAGCTTCATATGTTACTTTTTGCAACAATACGTAGGTTGTAAGAACTTGAATATTTAGGGATCTAACTCTTTATTATCTATTGTCTAGGCCTCATCCAGTTGACTCTTCTGGGAGTGATTTGGGAGGGGACTTATATTTTGTATGTTGGGATGAACTGCTTATTCCACCTGATCAAGATCTGCCAATGGACTACACTGTTCAGAAACCTGTTCCACTAAATTGTGATCTGATGATCGAGGTATGTCTGTATGATAAAATAAATTGATGGCATGGTCATTATTAATCAACACTGTATGCATAGATCTTGATTTTCTGCTTTATATGTTCTAGTATTCAGAATACTATGTTGCAAAGATGGTTGGAGGATATTCTTCACATATCACCGTGAACCTTATTTTTTAATAGTTTATTATCACATTTGTATCTCATTGACCTTGGTTACACGTGGACATTAATGCAATAAAGTTCTTTCTTTCTATCTAGTGATATGCACTATAAATTTTTGGTTTATTTAAGCAATGAAATCACGTATAGACACCATTTAGAGATTTGAAGTCTACATTCTTAATCATAGGCTCATTAGTTAAGTCGTTCCATGCACTCATCTTTATCAAAGAATGCTAATATGGAACCACAGCATAAACCTGCTGCACATGTTACATCTAAGCTTGAAAGTGGAGATGGAGAATATATAATGCAAATTTATTTGTGTAAGCATATCAGAGGATTTCATCTGTAACTTTGGCATGCAGGAAATTGAAGAGTATTTTGTAAACTACATGCTTAACGATAGCTTGGATATTATAGATGATATGCATGCATTATACGCTGACAAAGAGCCCACCAAGGCGCGGAGTCAGAAATGCCAACTTTTGGCAAGGCTTCACACAATGGCAGTTAATTTCCCTAAGACAGGCATACCTGCAGAAATGCCCCTGTCCTTGTTTCCAAAAGAATATCCTGATTTCATGGAGAAAAAGGATAAACCCATGTACATATCTACTGGGATTCTTGGGAAGCTTTATAGAGCAGCGAAAAACACATCAAAAGAGAGTCCCAGTGTATCAATGTCTCCCAGAGAAGATGCCCATAAAGCATATGACAATGCTCTAGAAGTTGAAGGATACAAGGACTATGTAAAAGATGCATTCATTTATAAAAGTTGGTATGATGCCAAGTTATTGGCATTGATGGAACATTATGGTATACAAAGTGAAGCAGAAATTATAAGTGGAAATATAAGTTCGTTTTCACAATTCTTTGACAAGAAGAGAGATGGTGACATAAAGGAAAAAATCAATTCATCATTGAGATCCCTTCGTAGTGAAGTGAGGGGATGGTTTCAGGAAAGTTGCAAAGTGCACCATAATGAGGCTGCAATGGCATCTGCTTGGTATCATGTCACTTACCATTCTGATTATTCTACCAAAACTCATTTTGTCAGCTTCCCATGGATTATATATGATGTGTTACTCAATGTAAAAAAAGACAATGAATTGGATTATAAATAACGAAGTTAATTTTAACAGTTAAATATTTTGTTTAGCTATGCTTGTAGGTGTTCTGTTTGTTAGGCCGTTTTTTCCTTCTTATTTTTTAATTTTTCTCACAAATTAAAAAAATGGTTTTGTCCACCATCTGATTTTTTCAAAAATAGAAAGCTCAGTATATTTACATTAGAATAATAGAGGAATCCAGTACTAAAATCCACAACACAGTAACTACCTAGTTAACATCAGATTACATAACAAATTGCCACTCAAATTCCTCCACGATAGGAATACTCACATCAATGTTGACACAGTCCGCCATGCAGTGGGTACTTGATATACTGAAACTTGGCACAGTTCAATTGACTGTTATATGCAAAGAATTCCAGTATTGAGAGTGATTGCATCGTCTTTTATTATTAAACTTATTCAGATTGTGACATAGGTTTTCGTTCATTCTTTAGCACCATGAAACATTAAAAAATGCGGACATCAAATTTTCTCTCTTTTAATGATAATCGTGAACATATTTTATAATTGGTATATGTTGAAATATAGCTTCGTTCGTATTATATATATATATATATATATATATATATATATATTTATTATACATTATACATTATTGTTAATGAAGAATTGTGATTTATATTTATATACCATAAGTCACGTTGAACAATAATCAAACCGCGCGATAAGTCACGTCATAATATAATATATATACCATCGCGTGTTAAGTATTAACAGCGATACCATTTGGTAAACGACTGTTATATATTAACGCGTGTTAATATTAACAGTGTTATCATGTGTTATATGCGGCTAAAGACATTAGAGTCGCTGTGCGTTAGCACAAGCGACTGTTATTAACAGTCGCTTGTGTTAACAAACAGCAACTCAAATAGTCACCTCTATGCATTGTGAGAGGGCACGGTTTATCAGATGTGACTGCTCACTATTATATATAAAGACTGCAGTTATGGTTTGAAGGGCAATCAATCACAATAGGCCATTGCTCCTTCTATCATATCTGCAGTCATAAGAAGAATAACTTATCAACATTCATATACATATCAATATATTTCCAAAGATCTTAATTCCTAACATGGTATCGGAGCCACGTTGAAGGAAATTAATTTTGAATTTCTTCATCAGGGAATATAGAATAAACATAATTATCTAAAGGACATAGTGTTACCTTAAACTATCAAAATGACTACCGGAATCAGAATGGAAGATAGATTGGAAGGGGCTTCAAATTTTCTATCATGGAAAATTCGAATCACCACACTATTACAAGAACTGGAATTAGATTCATTTATAGAAATGGAAAAAGAAATTCCTACAGATGAATCAGAAAAAATAACTTTATAGAGAAGGAACAATAAGACTAAGAAATTAATTGTCGATTCAGTTAAAGATTCCATTCTCCCAAGTATAGCAAGGTTAAACACAGCGTATGAAGTCTTTAAGAAAATTCAAGATGAATAAAGGAGAAACCATTACATCCTATTTCTTAAGAATTGCTGAAATTTGAGATCAACTATTCTCGATTGGTAACAATATAGATGACATAGAATTATATCTAATAGCACTAAGGGGATTACCAATATCTTGGGAAAATTTCATTCAATGTATAAGCACTCGTCCACCCTTACCAAAATTTGATCAACTTAAAAACGACTGCACTCAAGAAGAATCAAGACTCATTACCAGAGGACTAAGTTCAAAGAAAGAGGGAGAAATACAAGCTCTCCACACCAAGTCTCACAACAAAAAGCAAAAATTCTTCAAACAGAAGAGGGGAAACAAAAGAGAATTGTCTAAGATTCAATGCTACAAATGCGATAAATATGGGCACACTCGTAGAAACTATCCTGAAAGAAAAAGGACCCATGTCACTATAGCTGAAGTAAAAGAAAATTCACTTTTCTTTCTAGTTCTCTCAAGTGAAATAAATTCAAACAATAGAACCTGGATAATTGATAGTGGTGCATCAAGACATATAACCAGATTTAAAAATAAGTTTGAAACACTTGAAAATCATTCAACTGAAGAAGTAACTATTGGGGATAACTCCACTTATCCAGTAAAAGGAATAGGGACCTGTACTATCAAGTTAAAGAATGGAGTATCCTTACAACTAAAAGACGTTCTATTTGTACCTAGAATCAAAAGAAATTTAATTTCTATATCAGGATTAGCAGACCAAGGATTTCGTGTCACCTTTAATGAAGACAAAGTTCTATTATGGCCTAAGAATTCAAATATGAAAAATGCCACAACCATAGGGACAAGAGATGGTAGTCTATACAAACTATGTAATGACCAGAAAGCTGCACTAACTCATGAAATTACAAACCACAGTGAATTATGGCATAAGAGATTGGGACATCTAAGATATAATGCTCTACTTATGAGAAACAAGATTACTACTGGACTACCACACTTAAAATCTGATCATTCTAGTATTTGTAAAGGTTGTGCACTAGGAAAGAATGTAAAAGGATCATTCCCTACAAGTGAGCACAAATCTAAAGTAATCTTAGAACTGATCCATTTTGACTTATGTGGACCCATGTCAACACCTTCCTTAATAGGATCACTATACCATATTATCTTTGTTGATGACTATTCTCGGAAAACTTGGATATACTTCCTTAAGGTTAAAGAATCAATTGAAGTACTATCTAAATTCAGAGAATTCAAAGCACTACTAGAAAATCAAACAAACAAGAGAATACAAGTATTAAGATCAGATAATGGAGGTGAATACACATCTGACATATTTAAAGAGTTTTGTAATTCTGTTGGGATTAAGAGAGAGTATACTATGCCGTATAATCCTCAACAAAATGGAGTAGCAGAAAGGATGAATAGATCCATAATCGAAGTAGCAAAAGCCATGATGCATGATCAAAACCTACATACTTCATTCTGGGCAGAAGCTTCAAATACAACAGTATACATTCAAAATCGGTGTCCGCACTCTATACTAGAAAACATAACACCAAAAGAAGCATTCACAGGTAACAAGCTAGATCTAAGTCATCTCAAGATATTTGGATGCCCAGTATACATTCATGTACCTAAAGAAAAAAGGACTAAACTAGAACCATCAGGTAAGAGAGGCATACTTGTTAGTTACAGTGAAAACACAAAAGGGTATCGAATTTATATTCCAGGACAAAGGTCTGTTGAGATAAGTAGAGATGTAAAATTCGAAGAAAACACTACATTTAAAAACTTTGAAGAGGATAACATCCTTGAGATAGAAGAAGATCACACAGCTGAAATTGAGAGGGAGAATATGGAAGAACCTGAACTACCAGTCATTGAAAATGAAAATACTGAAGTAATCAATGACAAGAAAAGACCATTATGGGCAAGGAAAATGATTAAAGAAAATAATGTAGAACCAAATGAAATCTCTCATGAAAATAAAAGAACAAGAACTCTGAAATGTTATGCAGCTCTTATCACTGAAATCAATAAGTCGAAACCATCAAATCCTAAAGAAGCATTATCCAGTCAAGCTTGGAAAGAGGCAATGATTGAAGAATATCAATCCATAATAAGAAATGATGTTTGGGATATAGTACGTAGACCTAAAAACAAAGCCGTTGTTTCTTCTAGATGGCTATTCAAAATTAAATATGCTCCGCATGGAAGTATTGAAAAACATAAAGCTTAGTTTGTTGCCAGAGGGTTCTCACAGAAAGTAGGTATTGATTATGAAAAAACATTTGCTCCTGTAGCTCGGTATACATCAGTTAGAACCATTATTGCTATAGCAGCATCTAAAGGGTGGAAGATACACCAGATGGACGTAAAAACAACATTTCTAAATGACACTATTGAAGAAGAAGTATACTTAGAGTAGCCAGAAGGGTTCACCGTACATGAAGCCTCAAAATATGTATGCAAACTAAAGAAAGCACTATATGGATTAAAACAAGCTCCTAGAGCTTGGTATGAAAGAATAGACAGCTATCTTTCAAAGTTAGGATATTCTAAAAATGATGCAGACTCTAACATTTACTTCAAAATATCAGATGACAACATGGTTATTATGGTTCTTTATGTAAATGATCTCTTAATAACAGGAGAAGATCATCTTATTGCAAAATGTAACAAGAGCTAACTGCTGAATTTGACATGAAGGATTTAGGACTCTTACATTATTTCTTAGGATTGGAGGTTTGTCAAAAGAAAGACTATATTTTGCTAAACGAACAAAAGTACACTACTGATATCCTAACCAGGTTTGGAATGATGGAATGTAAGCCTTTATCCACTCCTATGGAAACAAATTTGCACAAACTCAAAATTGAAGTAGAAGAGTTTGAACCCACTGATCCTACCTTATATAGAGAAATTGTTGGATCTCTTATGCACTTGGTAAACACTAGACCTGACATCTGCTATGTAACTAATGTATTAAGTCACTTTATGTGTGAACCCAAGAAAATACATTTAATGGCAGCTAAGCACATTCTGAGATACCTACGAGGTACTATTGGATTTGAACTAAAATATGAAAATGTAGAAATCAAACTTCAAGGTTATTCTGATTCTGATTGGGCCGGAAGTACTATTGACCGGAAAAGCACTACAAGGTGTTGTTTTAGTCTTGGGTTAGCTATGATCTCTTGGTTCAGCTGGAAACAGTCAGCAGTAGCACAAAGTTCCACTGAAGCTGAATACATGGCAGCATCCATGGGGGCACGTGAAGCTGTATGGTTAAGAAAACTACTATTTGGATTATTTGGAAAACCTCTAAATCCAACTGTAATTCACTGTGACAATCAAAGCTGCATCAAGTTATTTGTTAATCTGATTTTTCATAGCAGATCCAAACATATTGAGATCCCATATCACTACATAAGAGATATGGTAGAGAGAAATATCATAAAGCTAGAGTACATCAGTACTGAAGAACATAATGCTGATATTTTCACTAAGCCTCTTGCAAAATTGAAGATAGAGTACTTCAGAAGCAAACTTGGCATGATCAAGTTGTAATGTATGGATTAAATTCCTCTTACTTGTAATTTTTATTCATGAATAAATAAATAAAAGGTTATATTGCAATATTGTATGAAGATGACGATCTTCTGAATGTGGGTTAATATTTCAAGGTGACGATCTTGTAAATAGTTAACCAAAGTGTCAAGATTGACTACTTAAGTGTGTGTCCCGACTGTGCGGATATCTTGACTCTTGTTATTACTTGTTGTGTAATAACAAAACCATATCATGATTGACTACTTAAGTGTGTGTCCTGACTGTGCGGATATCATGATATTCAAGTCTATTTTCATGACGAGACTACATTAACCTGTGTGTCCCGAAGTGGCGGATGTCATGATAGACTTGTGCGGATATCTTGACTCTTGTTATTACTTGTTGTGTAATAACAAAACCATATCATGATTGACTACTTAAGTGTGTGTCCCGACTATGCGGATATCATGATATTCAAGTCTATTTTCATGACGAGACTACATTAACCTGTGTGTCCCGAAGTGGCGGATGTCATGATAGACTCTGATATTTAATACTCTCTCGCTAAGAGGGAGTGTTGAAATATAGCTTCATTCATGTCTGTCTGTCTGCTTGCCTGTCTGCCTGCCTGCCTCTCTCTCTCTCTCTCTCTCTCTCTCTCTCTCTCTCTCTCTCTCTCTCTCTCTCTCTCTCTCTCTCTCTCTCTCTTTCTATCTATCTATCTCTCTCTCTCTCTCTCTCTCTCTCTCTCTCTCTCTCTCTCTCTCTCTCTCTCTCTCTGTCTGTCTCTCTGTCTCTCTGTCTGTCTCTCTGTCTCTCTGTCTCTCTCTCTCTCTGTGTCTCTGTCTCTGTCTCTTTGTCTCTGTCTCTCTGTCTCTCTATCTATCTATCTCTCTATCTATCTCTCTATCTGTCTGTTTGTCTATCTATCTATCTCTCTGTCTCTCTATCTATCTCTCTGTCTGTCTGTCTGTCTATCTATCTATCTGTCTATCTATCTATCTATCTATTATTGTTAATGAAGAATTGTGATTTATATTTATGTATTTATTATATATTATCATATTATAAACATAATAATGATAATATTATAATATAAATAATACCATAAGTCACGTTGAACAATAATCAAACCGTGTGATAAGTCACATCATAATATAATATATATACCATCGTGTGTTAAGTATTAACAGCGATACCATTTGGTAAACGACTGTTATATATTAACACGTGTTAATATTAACATCGTTATCATGTGTTATATGCAACTAAAGACATTAGAGTCACTGTGCGTTAGCACAAGCGACTGTTATTAACAGTCGCTTGTGTTAACAAATAGCAACTCGAATAGTCACCTCTATGCATCGTGAGAGGGCACGGTTTATCAGACGTGACTGCTCACTATTATATATAAAGACTGCAGTTACAGTTTGAAGGGCAATCAATCACAATAGGCCATTGCTCCTTCTATCATATCTGTAGTCATAAGAAGAATAACTTATCAACATTCATATACATATCAATATATTTCCAAAGATCTTAATTCCTAACAGTAGATATATCCTTCAAAAATTTCTATAAGATATATAGAGATATCTTTGTAGAGATTTTTATTGCACTTAATACATGAAAATTTTGATAAATAAAATATAACTATTTTTATCGTGAACATATTTTATAATGGTATATATATCTTTCAAAAATCTGTGTAAAATATATAGAGATCTTTGTAGAGATGTTTATTGTACTTATATATGAAAATTTTGATAAATAAAATATAACTATTTTTGTATGTTCTAATCTTAATATTATATAATTAAAAATATGTTATGTAATTTAAAATTATTATTTGTAGTTTAATGTTAAATCTAAGTCAAAAAAATAATTTTTAAATTAATTAAATATATAATAAATTTTTATTTTATTTTAATAAAAATAATTATAATGATCAAATAAATTTAACTTATTTTAAAAATTTTATAAGTATATTTTAAGTATCTCATTTGCATGTGTAGAGCCTACTTTATACTTGCATTTGAGAAAATATAGGTTTGAGGTATATCTTGATTAAGGTATCCCAATTTAGTTTTGGATGTTATTTGTTAGGCATAAACTCTATATTCTAGACTTAATTGGATTTAAGAACCATTTGTAGTTTTTTGGCCATCTCATCACTTCAATACACTTTAAACAAAGTAAACTTTATACACGTTTACTTTTGTTGTCTTTCCAACTTCCATGTATAAGTGCATAACAATGGTAGGGTTTGCTATATCCATTTTTTTGAAACTTTACATGGTAAGCCTTTTCTATTATTGAAAGCAATATAACCTTGTATATCCAAACCAACGCATAGGCACATCATAACAACCAAAATAAGGGCACATTGTGAACTATGTATGAATTGTAGTAAGATGATTGGTCAATCCTTCTAAAATCACATAATTTGGTACCTTATGGAATCCCCCTTGGTCTTGTAGAACTAGAAGTGAAATTAATCTTACCCACATTGGCAATTGGTCCTTAGTTACCCAACTTGCATATTTTTTGGTAGAACACATGAAGTGTGTATTCTATTAAAATATAAAAGTAGTACAAGGATAGTTGTGTACAATACTAATATCACGAGAAACAGGGAGTAGAACTTCACCCAAGACTCGACTAAAGATGATCTCATGAGTAATACAAGTGATGGAGGACAAAACTTAAGAGGACTACATCCCCCAAACCTTAACAAACACTGATAGATAATTATAATTGGAAACTACTCTATGAGAAACAATGGACAAGAGGTAGTAAATTGAAAATTCTTCCACCCATGAGTAGAGGGAGCATAATCCCATATGTAGCTAGAGAACCAAGGAGAGGGAGAGATGAAGTAGATGCCAACTCCTACTGGTTGGGGTCCTCAAACTTGGTGACAAACAATGCAAGGGCACAAAAGAAATAGTTTTCTATCCTCAAACTTGTGATCTACTTATTTAAAATTATTATCAATAGCACATATTTGATGACTTAAATCATTATTATCAATCATATATTACCACAACTTTGTTGATTTAAGAGACCAATATTAGTTTAGTATATCTTTGATGGCTTAAATCATTAGTAGCTCATACAGAGAAGATCAAATGTGGATAGCTAGTTGTGAGATGAAAGAATATGATGACTGGTAAAAAAAAATAGGGGTCAACCCAAAAAATACAAATGTAAGAACATATGACATGCATGATCAAATATATGATAAAATAGTCTCACCTTCATGTTTTCACAAGTCTCATCATGACTAAACTCTCAATGATGCATATAAACAAATACAAAATAAGGTTGATGATAGAATAATAATTTTAAATGAACAATTGGACTTGATGCACCAATTTAGGAGACAAAAAATAATATCATGTTAAAATTGATGAGCTATATTACGCGTATGCTTAACCTAATCACAAGTGTATGTGAAATAGAAACAATGCACAAAATATTCCAAACTAGTTGATAAACAATGTCCAACAAAATCAACAATTTTTAAATCAATAAAACCCTTATCAACAAAATATGGAGTCCCCTACTTTGTATGAATCCATGGAGTGGCAAAATGAGGAGATTGAAGATGAAGCGTGGAAGTTAATAAAACATATGGCTTCTATGTTCGATAAGTAGACTAGCTTGTTCAAAAGAGGTGGAGGATGTCAAGAAGGTGATTGAGAATATTGATACGATGCGACTTCTGGAAAAAGAGGTGATTACTCTCAAAGTTAACCAGCTAAAAAACCTCAAGAACATGTATGATATTGTTTCCTAATATAAAGAATCAATACAACCTATAAAGAGGTGATTACTCTCAAAGTTAACGAGCTAAAATACAACCTATACTCTCTAAGTGTTTCATATTGAGCTTGAGAAGAGGAGAACCAAGCACATAGTGGATGAGTATGCTACTCAAGTTATCTCTCTTGAATCTACTAATATAGCCAACAATTAAAATAAGAATGACAAAGGCAAAGTTGTGATGCAATGGGATACCCTATTGATGCCTTAGAAAGACCAAACTATTGATTTCCAGAGAGCTATCATTCAAGAAGAAAATGAACTTCCTCAATAAGAAATGGTTGGCCACCAAAGGCTTGAATCTTCTCAGTGATTCATAGTTGTGCTTTTCTAATTGTTTACTAGTCCTTTTTGTTGTTACTAGTTTTCTTTTGTATCCTATTGTCTTTTGTTTAGTTTTGTCTCTCTTGATGATACTTGTCCTACTAGTGTATATGATTATTTTGTAATGGGTTTAGATCATCTCCCATGTTTATCTTGATTAAAATAGAAAATGGGAGATTTGCTCCACTAAGAGAACCATTAGGATTGGAGAGATATAAACAAATCAAATCTTTATGACATTCCAAGATATCTTCATCAAAATTCAAATGAAATTAGAGGAAAGGTGCCTACATTCCAAGCCAACAATATTATCACCAATGAGGACCATTTGGGTATTTCATCAATGTGACAAATGTATATGAGATTATAAACTAAAGATGCTATGATGAAACTCTTTGTGAATTCACTGGAAGAGAGTGTTAAAGAGTGGTACAAGGGCCTTCTCGATAGTAGAATAGAATCATGGGATGAGTTTATGAGGGTTTTCAAACTACGATATGGAGAAAATGTGGATGTAAAATTTTCAATTCATGAGATGAAAACCAAAAAGAAAGGGATGAGTGAAATAACTATTGATTTTGACAAGTTTTTGATGATGACGAGGAAAGTAACCCTCATGTGAAGCCAATTGAACCTATGCCTTATTTTATATTATGGAGGATTTGATGTTGATTTGAGTTCTTGATTGTGTGACAAGAACCCTCAAGCATTTAGGGAGGCCTATGTGATGGCTAGAATTATAGAGAGTGACATGAGAGACTATGACAAAGGTGTCAAAAGAGATGTCGATGCGAGACTTGAGAAACCAAGCACAATAATTGCTAATAATCTTATCACTAGTAAGGATAAATTAGATAAATTAATGGTGGCTATGATGGACCTTTCTTAAAAGTTATAGAAATAAGAAGGGAATATGTCCAAATATTATTTCCACTCACCTCAATAAAGGATAGAGATTTCATAACAAACCTTACAATTATGACTGGTAAACAATGTAAACCAAGGATATCAATAACATCCCACAAATCTTGATCTATTAATAGTTCCTCCATCTTTAACTTTCACATCTCAAAATTATTTCTAGAATATTTCTCCACTTGTATTCTCCCCGAAAAACTTGCCATCTAAAATTTCCTACAACAAGATAAAAAAGTATCTTGTCTACAAGCTCCAACTCAAATCTAAATTATTTTTAAAAATACAACAATCAACAACTAAAACCAAATATGACCATCTATCACTCATAAGGAAGTTAAGGTAGTATAAAAACTTCCTACACTAACCTTAAGATGAGGGTTATGTTAATATGATTTAGAACAACAGAGAGGGGGGGGTGAATCAGTTGTTCTCAGGTCCTGATGTATAAAACAAACTTCAAAAACTTTTCTTTAAATAAGATCTAACAACCAAAACCAACTCGATCATCACTGATTCAATAATAGAAACATATAACATTGCAGTCCACTACCCAGCTGTATCTAACTTGTAAAACACAGAAATGTTCAAACCAAAACATTCACACAAGTATTGACACTAGGATTTATAGTGGAAACCCAATCTGGGAAAAACTACTTTGTAACATGCTACTATTATTTTCACTCTTCTGAAGTGAGCTCTGTTAAAAGTCGACCCTGTCAAAGGTTACAATACACATTGTTAGGTGTGACCCAGTTAAAGGATTTCAATCACCCTGTTAAAAGTGAGCCTTGTTATTACATACATTCCATTAGAATGCAACCTTGTTCAAAGGATTTAAACATACGATTGTTAGGTCAACCTCTGTTAAAAGGATTTTGACTGTTACAATGGTTAGAAAGTAGCAGTAGTATTGATTTGAAAAATATACAACTCACTTTGCAAATATCAGATCCAATTCCGTACACAAATGCTGCTTTACTGACTTTGAAACTTTGCCATTTCCATCTCTGATCTGCTCGGAACTTTTCTTCAAGCAACCACCACACTTCTTCAGCCTTTTCTGCTTATACAGTCAATAAAATCTACTAATCTTCCAGCATCCTCTTTTCACCCATGCATACACATATCTAATGCTTAGGTTCCCTTAATGCTTCCTTAGTTAGGTTAACTCATCTTTTGCCGCTCAATCTCATTCGTAGATCTTAGGGTTAGATCAGATTCATTGAATCTACTCGCTTTATGTTATTCAGCTCCTTTTCTAGAATCATCTCAAATCTCTTAAAGATTTACAATAAAACATTTTTCAGTGCATTTAATGCTTTCAAACAATCAATAAATAAAGTCAACACATTTTACATAATCCAAGAATTCAACAATGTCGGCTCCAAATTTGAATTCTCTTCAAATATAAAAATGTTGATGCTCGGTCAATATTGTGATCAACTACTCAGTCTTCATGTAGAAAGCTTGGTCATTACTAAAGATGTTTCCTTGGCTTATAGTGTCTTTCTCGGCAATTAACTGATGTTCGGTCGACACTAGAATGTTGCTTGACATATACTGACTCAATCGACACTAACATCACTCGGCTTAAACATGATTTCTCCATTTTTGCTCGGTCAAGCCTACCAGTTTAGTTTTCAATCTTACTAAGATAAACAATACATTGTCTTGTCATTGTACAACATAGTCAAGTACACTTTGTAGTATCAAGATAACTCAACCTTTCCTTAGGTGCTATTGTTACCATCCTTTCTTTCCCTTCTTCACAACAATACAATAGATATAGTACTTTCCTAAGTAGCAACAATCTTACTAGTTAAGGTTTGACATCAATGACAACACAACAATTGTTTCAATTTGTAGTTTCCAATATGTTATGCAATTTTTAAAAATAAAATCTTTACAACAATTATAGAAAATTAACATAAATAGCATGCAGACCACAACATAGTGATTTTTGTGGGAAAACCCTTTGTGAGAAAAATCCCACACTCTGAAACCCACCCAAAATTTGATTCAAATATCAACAATATAGTACAATATACTTGCAAAGAAAGATTCTCATAGGAGTATCAATAACTAGAGATCTAGATGTAACCTAAAATGCATAAGAATCTTACATTAGAAATCCATCTTATGCACCCAATATATAAGAGATACACTACATGAAATCGCCGAACGATATTATTGAACCATGTGCTAAAACCACTAAAAAAAGTTGCACCCAACTTATCTCCAATCCAAAATCCTCTATGATGTATCAACACACACCAAAATGTGCATCTGCATTCTACAACTCATTTTTGTCTCCAACACATTTTTATATTGCTCATTTTAGGAGACCCAAGTTCTGAAAGCCATAACTTTTGATCCAACAGTCTAATTAGTAAAGCATTTAGAGAATCAGAAAGCATATAAACTATTTTATCAAGTTGAAACTAGCTATACTAGTAACAACCACTTTTGGGTCTAGTTAGAGACTCTAAGGCCTTCAAAATTCACTTTGAAACTTTCAAACACAACTTTCAGAAAGAGAAACTTTTATATCTTCAAATCTAGACATAGCTTGCAATTAAAATTTGTCATTGTGCATATTTAGCTAATTTATAGCTTTGGAGAAATATTTGGACCAATGCGTGCTCAAATGTAATCCTACTATAATTATTAAACTTATTTAATTGCGAGGCTAAGACAACATTGAGATTTTGAAATGTCTTCCTCCCGCGCATGCTCTTTGCCTCACGTGCGCCCTTCCTCTGGCACTGCGGAGGGATTGGAGAAGGCTGGGGCATCTCAACATCATGATGGGTTGACGCTGGGGCAACTTCATTCCTCAATGGAGTTTCCTTCCTCTTGCCCTACATCTCTTGTTCTGGTGACATCTACCTCTGTTGCTGCAACAAGGGTGAGTCCTGCAGTTGGCACCTCTTCCTTGGAGGCTGATGGTCCTACTTCTAAGGCTTATGTGGGGTTGGCAGAGTCTTTTGTTGATGTTGTTTCCAAGATGGCTGCGGCTGACAAGGGACGCAGGGTTTCCACTGATAATGGGGCATCTATTGCCCCGGTTCCTGTTTGTGGGTCTTTATCTGTCAAGTTGTCCTCTACTGCTGATAGAGATTTTATGAACATTAATCAAATTTAGAAATCTAATGGACCGATTTGCCGGTTTTGGGGTTTTTTCCCTAGCCTTCCCCAACTATATGATTGGGTTTCTCAAAGATGGGAACCAAAATTATCAGGTACTATTAACATCTATCCAATGGAAAAAGGCTTTTTCATTGCAAAATTTGATAATGTTGTGGATAGAGCTACGATCCTATGCGATTATTTCTTTTGTTGGGAGGATGAAATTTTTTTGCTCATGGTAAAGTCATGGCACCTCAATTTCAATCCTTCCACTGAAGTCTTAAGTACTATCCCTATATGGGTCAGACTCCCCAATCTCTCCCTTCATCTATGGCACAATTTCATCCTTGAGGAAGTGGGTGGGGCTTTGGGGGAATTCTTGTTGATTGATAAGTTTGATAATATGTATCATTCTACTTTTGCTTGTGTCTTGGTAGAAATTGATACCTTGAAGGGCCTCCCAGCTGAAATTAAAATTGAATCATCCTTGGGACCTTGGATCCATCAGCTTGACTTTGAAGGCATTCCTTTTAGATGTCGTAAATATTTTAAGAAGAAATCTTCTCCTTGGTGGAAGGGGGCTTCTACCCAACATTACATTGTCTTGAAAAACTCCTCTCACCCTGAGATGGAAGTTGTTCCCAATATTGGCAATCCTCTGCCTACTGGTGAGAAGGTTGGTTTATGTCCTGATATTAATGTTCCTGAAGGGTCTAGTGGCTCTGTCTAGTTCTTGGTTGTTGGACCTGACCCTTCTCTTTCTTCGCTAGGTGATACCAGATTTTCTACTGATACGGTGGGTGTTGGATTTGTTGGAAATGATGGTATTTTATTAGGTGTTGGATCTGACCTTGCAGTTCCATTTCTTGATCACCCTTTGGCTAGATCTAATGTCGGCCCTACACTGGTTGTTTCTCTGGGAGACTCAACCCCACTTTTGGGGGTTGGATCTCCAACTCTGGAATCATTGTGTTGGCAGGATAAGGCTGCTAGTGTTGAAGAAGGTTGGATTACAGTTAAAGGAAAAAATTTTAAGAAATCCTCCTCGTCTTTTAACATGACTCTGTGTTCTCATTTGAAGGGGACAAAATGATAGCTCGTTTATCTTTTGATGAATTTCCAATGTTTTATCTTATGCAGCGGTTTGGATGTTTCTTTGGCTGAGTTCTTTTGGGTGGTTTCTTGGGGATGGTGGCCTTTTGTTATGGCTGATCTATTGTGTATGGTGTACTCCTAATGCTTTATCTTAAGCTTTTTCTTTGTACAAGGTTTTGGGTCCCTTCAAAACTTGTTTTTACAATTAATCAACACATTATCCTAACATTCTACTCCAAATTTAGGCATTGTTCAATTTTTAATTTTACCATTTTCCAAGAATGTGATGTCTGATGATTATATTTTTTATCCAAGCAAGGGGAAATGCCATTAAAGTCCACCTATGCAAAAGAAAATATGGTTATTCTCATGTTGTTCATTTATGATACTATTACCTCTTAGTGATAAATACTAAATCAAAATTAATCATTAGAAGTGTAAATGTTTCTTTTGCAAAAAAGAGCATCCTTCCATAACCAATAAAAGTGGATAACTAAAATTATGACCTATGATTATGAAATAATTTATAATAAAGATTTAAAATTATAGTGTATGTTACTCTTTCACACAAATGAAAGGAAACATGACTAAATCCACACTATTAAAAAATAATGCAATAAGTTTACAAATCTAGGCAATAATTGATAGAGAAATAATACATTAGACAAAGTATACCTAATAAAGTCCTATAAAGGGAAAAACCTAGCTTGAAGCACCCTCAATGTATTATATGAATAAAATAGTAACATACAATCATAGAGCCCTCATGCTTTCAACAAGAGAGACAAGTTTCATAAAGTCAATCAAACACCTTAATCCTACTCAAAACTCACCATACAATGATACTTATAAGCTTAATCCTTATGTTTTATTATTTATAAGCATGCCATAATAGGAAGCTACTAAATGATATTATGAGTAGAGGTGTAAAACATACAAAATATAGAACACATTCCTAATAGGTGTTATATAATCTTCTTAATATTTAATTATTATATTTAAATGTGAACTAATTCATTATGTCCACAATGGATATTTAAGCATAAGTTGAAAATTTAGACTTAGGCATAAAAGTATTTCCAAATCCTAAAAGAAGAATTGTGACATCTAGAGAATTACATGGAAAGGAAATAGAAAGACAACAAATCTTATAAACTCACTTAGGGGAGAAGGATCAATAATCATGTGGGTTAACTTGGTCAACATGCAGTTACATAAAATATATTAAGACCTCAATTTTAAAAAAAATATAAAGTGGATATTTATCTATCTACAATTAATGTTTGGAGGTGTGACTCATCATGCAACTCATCAAAATAGCATATCTAGTGAAAAGTACCTTGAAAATGACTTTTCAAATAATCAACCAAAACTTAATCTTTTTTTTTTAAATATCATTTGTTGTTAGTGCATAATTATATGTAAACCATAGCTTATATGCAACTTAAATAGATAAAATACCTATTAGTAACCATAAATTTTGGATCCTTATTTTTATGCCCAACATAAATGAACAAATAGTCTAATAGAGAAAATAATTTATTTTTATACAATACAAGATATTTATTGTGCTCACACTTTATATTAGTAATAGGACAAATTATTAATATAAAATACTCAACACTAATACATTTTTTTAGCATGATATCAATACTCGTTTAAATGAACAACTTATTATACTAATTGAGAATCTTGTTTGAGTGGTTCTCAATGAGTCCACGAGATAAGCCCACTAGAAATCAAGTCTTATTGACGAGGTAAGCATCTACATAAAACCATATATATATATATATATATATATCTAGAACTAAGAAACTGATTTTTTTATCATTAACATTTAATATTAAGATATCAAAGTTTCAAATCCAATAAAGAAAACAAAAGAGAAGCATCCCTAAAAGGCATATACCATAACAACTTATGGTCAAAGCAATGCCCATTAAAAGCAAACGTTTGAACGGTCACCAAACATATTTGGTAACAAGTGAAAGCTTAAAACATCTGAAAAAAAACTCTCTCAAAACATCTATATTTTTTTTAAAGAACTTCAAAACAGCAGACATGATTTATGGGATCCATGGCCTTGAATACCAGTGTAAAGCGATTAATGTGATGACCGATCTCTAACCATCTGCTTAAACTTCTTAAAATCCACTTTTCCAATGATTTTCTTAAAATCTGTGTGTTCTTCAATCAAACCCAAATTGAGCAAAAGTTTCCGAACATCTGAAGGGCAGATCAATCCATCCTCATTTGTATCGAACAAATCAAATGCATCTCTTACACTCACATCGGTAAATCCATCCCCTTCAAATGACAGGAAAATTCTGTACATGTTAACAAATTCTGTGAAATTCAGGCAGCCGTCTCTGTCTTCATCTGTGCAATTCATCAGGAAATCGACTTCCGCTTTCGTCAATTCCACGCCCAATGTTTCCATCAGCAAATTCATCTCATTTCTGCATAATTTTCCGTCGCCATTTTTGTCAAATTTTCTGAAGATCGTTTCGAGAAAATCTGCATCTTGAACTGCCTCTGCAGAGCCCATTTTTCTTCAGATTAGGAGATAGAAAAGAAAAGAAAAAGGGCGGGTTTTATTATCAGAGAAACAGTTGCCAGCGGGGATGGTTGTAACTAAACCGGGACTTCATAATATTACGGTATTATTAATATTATTATTATTATATTCTATTCTTGAGATATAAAATTTTTTTAATAAAAAAAATGCTGCTTTGGCAGGTGTCTTTTCTTTATAAATAAAGTAATGCAGATGGAAAGAACCTAAAAAGTATGATTTGAAGCAAATTTAAATTACGAAGTTTAGGTAGTCTCTTATAAGATTCTTTTCGTGAAATGAAATATATTTTCTATTGAATGTGAAGTCATTGTTAGTTGCTGTTAAAGGTAGGATATTTATGTAACTATTGCATTTTAAATTTTTATTAATCGAGTTAATCAATGCACATAATTAAAATCTTTTGAAAAAAAAAATTATAATTTTTTTATAAGATTTAAAAATATCACTTTACTATTTTCTCATTGGTTAGAGAAATTAAAAAAATAAATTCACAATAAAATTAACATTTATTTTAAACTCTAAACCTATTAATCCCATAAATCATGCATTTATTTCAAACTGTAAACCCATTAATCCCATAACACATGCAAAGAGAAATTAAAAAAAAAATTCACAATAAAATTAACATTTATTTTAAACTATAAACCCATTAATCCATAAAACATGCATTTATTTCAAAGTGTAAACCCATTAATCCCATAACACATGCAAACTGAATTTTTGAAAACTACAGCATGTCATGAAGAGCTGTGACATCATCTGCATGAATTTATTAATATTTAATATCTAGCACTTTCCACATTATAAGTGTAGTTTATGTTTAGTTTAAAAATTTATCCATGCAACTCTAGAAGGTGCCCTAAAATGAATGGGTTTAAATTTGTGTGAATAATTTTTTGATCACGATATTCCAATTAATTTGGGAGTTGCAAATTTTTTAAATCTAATTTAAAATAAATAAATTAAATTAATATTTTTCTATTAAGAGAATTAAATCTTTTAACTTTTATTTTTTAATTTAAATATTTTATTAAAATAAATTTAAAAATATATATAATCTCATTTTCAATATTGAAAATTTCTAAAAAAAAATTATAATCTTTTATCTTATAATTTTTATTTTATTTTGTTAAAAAAAATTATAATCTTTTATCTTATAATTTTTATTTTTATTTATTACAAAAAATACTTCTTTTTGTTTTTACTATTTTCTACAAAAAGAACAAGTTTCTTCAAATTTTGAGAGATGGAAAAACAACCATTGACAAGAGGGACATAGCTTATTGTTATACTACTATGAAGGCCAAGGGAGAATTTGAAGTCACCCTTGTTGAATTCATTCAACAGCTAAAGCAAACTGCAGTTGGAAACACCCATAGTCAAGGAACCAGAGCATGCGCGTGACTTGGGCTTCAAACCCCATGAGATCATTGGTTATAGCACAGTTTCTCCAGATTCCAATGATGGGGCACAAACTTGATGAGCATAATCTAGACCAAAGAGTTTAAATTTTCTTAGCTTAGTTTTTTGTATATGCCAATATGTATTTATGGCGTAGTGTAGAAGACTATTATTTTTTTATACAATTATGATGATGTAAATCTCTTTAGTTATTAATAGATATGCAATAGGAAAATTATGCTTTTTCTCTATTATATTTATTATTTTATATTACATAATTTAATATTTCTCATTTAATAAAATCTATTTAATATTTATTTAAAAATTCTAATGAAGAAATTTAGTACTTCACTTTAAAAACAAGGCTGTAGAGTAGCAAACTTCCTCCAAAATGTTGGCAGGGTTGTTTCCTACTTTAGCATTGAAAAGATAGAGCATTCATTACAAAATCTAAATTGAACTTTTATTGTCAATTTAAAAAATGAGTTGTTAGGGATGTAAACACAGTTAGAAGTATTGTCTTTAAAATATTTTTCTACATTGCTTGTTTATTAAAAATGACAATTTCTTCATTCATAAGTTAGATGAAATTTTTTCATGATCTCAATATAAGACACTCACATTCGTAAAATAGTTTTCCTAGGATCCAAAATACCAAAGAACAATATTAAAGTTTTGCTCCAAAATTTAGTAATGGAACTGTACAAAACACATTCTCTATAGTAGTCCATTGAGTCATAACTTATGTGGCATTTTGTAGACACTTCATGTGTCCAAAATGTACTTCCACATGTTGCAAACATGCGTACACCTAAGGCTATCCATCCAACCAAGTGTCCTCTTCCTAAGCTATGCTTTCTAGTTTGATGTTTAAACATTTCTTGTGCGTACATGCTTCATTTGGAGACTGTATACAATTCCAGACTACTAGATTGATTGATGTAGATCATGAGGACGATGAAGAGAGTAGAGCTCTAGAGGAGTTTCTCTCCTTGTCAATCCTAGAATGTTTGCCTCTGCTAAAATGCAGGGACTACAAGGAATTCATCAAATTTCCAAATATTGTAAAATAAAAGGTAATGCCATACATATATGACTGAAGATAAGCTACCAAACAACTCTATGTTGGCACTATGAACTTGCATACCTTTCTTTTCCCTAAACCTTAAAGTCAAAGCAACTGCTCATACAAATTTTGTGATATGGAATGAACAAGATAAAGAATAGAAGAAGGAATGAATGTTGCCTAAACAAAAGCTAAATTCATTTTTGTAGATGACAAATACTATTCTATCACTGGAAAACATGGCTTCTATAGTTGTCTCTTCTTTCTTCTTCATTTCTTAAAAAGAAAGATCTAAAATTAATTTCCCAATTTCCCCACTCTCTTTCTTATTAAGCTTCACATTTCATTTTCTCTCATTTCCTAGCATTTCGATGAAGTTCATCAAGGTGGTTACCTCAACAATATCCATTTGTGTGAAATTTAATTTCATTTGATCAAATCCCATCAATAGGTTTAGATTCTCATAATCACGTTTATGAATTAGTCCTAAG
>BSBK01012089.1:2500-10000 GCA_027943335.1 Chamaecyparis obtusa
TTTGAGAATAGTTTAACATTCTCTGAGAAACATAATTGTAGGCATCATGGTCACATTTTTTTGGGAGACAATGTAATTGAGTGGTATACCTAGACAAATGGAGAGCAACTTCTACACCTCCGATTCCAAGTTGTTCTCCATCCCGCAGTGTCAACTTGGAATTGAAGGTGCAAAAGTTGCACTCTGTCTGGGTATACAACTCAATTATGTTGTCTCCAAAGTGACCATGACACCTAAAATTATGTTTTGAGAATAATTTTTAGGGCCAACCACGTGAAGGTGGAAGCTCATCTGGCCCCTCCTAGGAGCCTCCTATGACTCTTTACATCATTTTAAGACCTCTAAGATATATTCTTAGAAGTCATAAATGGTCGTAAAAGGTCATAAGGGGTCCCGGGACACAACAGTTGAGAAACATAATTGTAGGCATCATGGTCACATCTTTTTGGAGATAATGTAATTGAGTTGTATACCCAAATGATGGAGTGCAACTTCTCTACCTCCGATTCCAAATTGACACTTTTGGATTCAAAGACCATAAATAAGGAATAAATTTAGAGAGCGGAGGAGGGCCATAATGACAAAAATATTACAGGACAAACCTCAAGTTAAATGAGGCAACTGCAAACATTTTAATAGATTTTTATTATTAAATAATGAAATTTTCATATACTAGTGTTCTAAGCCCCCTCGTTACATGATTTATTATTGTAATCCCCCTCTAACTTATGCATCTAGAAAATGAAACTACAACCTATTGGGATTGAGACAAACCTTATAGAAAAAACAACAGCTAGGAAGGATCACTTTCCAACATCTGTTGAATACATCTATTGGAGGACCTTGTATTCATGAGCTACAGATGTATTCAACAGATGTTGGAAAGTGATCATTCCTAGCTATTATTGTTCTCTAAGGTTTTTCTCAATCCCAATAGGTTGTAGTTTCATTTTCTAGATGCATAAGTTAGAGGGGGCTTACAATAATAAATCATGTAATGAGGGGGCTTAGAACACTAGTATGTTAAATTTCATTATTTAATAATAAAAATCTATTAAAATGTTTGCAGTTGCCTCATTTAACTTGAGGTTCATCTTGTATTATTTTGGTCATTATGGACCTCCTCCGCTCTCTAAATTTATTCCTTTAGCTATGGTCTTTGTATCTCATAGTGTCAACTTGGAATCAAAGGTGCAGAAGTTGTACTCCATCGCTTGGGTATACAACTCAATTACGTTGTCTCCAAAAAATTATGACCATGATGCCTACAATTATGTTTCTCAGCTATTGTGATCTACATTTATGTTTCTCAGATGTCGTGTTTATAAAGGGAGACTTCATACCACGTTGCGCTCAAACTTTAGTGAGACTTCATACCACGCAGCATCTGTAGATTACATTCAATGCGTTATTTATGCTTGTATTGGTGGGAAAACTCTTGGAAACACACAAAAGAGATTACATTCAACCATGTTGTTTACATGACACATGTAGTTTACCTCTAGCATAAATCAGCGTTGCATACAAATCTGTGGACACTGCATGGTATGAAGCCTCACTCAAGCTTGAAAATGATAGTCAATCCATAGTCAAGGTCAAGGAACAAATGGACTAACCAAGAAAACACTATACATTAAATCATGTGATTGATAGTAGATTGGGGCTCACCTGAGCCATAAACATGAAAAATTATTCTAAAAAAAGATGTAAACCATATATATGTGCACTTGAGGCAAAGAGAAGTTATGTTATATCAATATTAAAATATTAGTTACAATATGAAAATACTAAACTAACTAATTCTTGAGTTCATCTCTGCTTATGGTCGCAACAAAGATATGAGATTACAATACAGAGAAGGCATTATAAAAATATAATTTCAGAATTTGCCCTAGCCTGACATGTTTTGCACTCAAATCCTTCATCACGGATAAGTGGAAATGGGCAGATAGATGCAGATGAGTTGTCATCAACCCAACTAAAGTATCTGCAACCATTATTTCCCTGTGATACCCAGTCTACATTAGTTCTTATATTATAATGAATAGTATTTACATTAGAAACTTTAAATATATACACATTAGCAACCTTTTTTCTATTTGGACATCACCAAAATTTTCATCTAGGGTTGTTCGGTGTTTGGAAGTCTTCAACACACACTACCCACCACCACATTGATAGTTTGGCACATTGACAAGAGTCATCGAGCCTATATCAATAATGCACCGCACCATCATTACTACATTTATTATTTTTATATGATTATTTTAATATCAAATACACCAAGGAGTAGCATCATAAATATTAACCATTTACAATAATAAAAAGTAAACCTAAATCAAATAGCTCCTTTTTTTATTAGCATGTGTAGTCTCTGTGTATATGAAAAATGAAAGAAATATGAAGTTGAAATAAAATAGTGAACAAAATAGTATTCTACATGGAGTGAATGAAATATACCATCAAAAGAAGGTGACAAAATCCTGTCATGAAGCACAGACATAAGAAATCAAAAAGGGACAAAAGAAAAGAAATAAGAAAAATCATTATGACTAAAATCATTTATACTATAATAAAAAAAGAAACACTCTTTGTCAACAATTTTCAAAATCATTAGGACTATAGAAAAATAATTAAGACTATACAAAATCAAATTTTAGAAATGGATGGTTCTGATGCTTTTCCATTACAATAATTGAGCATTCATCATTTGGTATTGTGTATTCCATTTAAGTATGTCAACAATGTTCAAAATCCTATGACCAAGCATAGACAAGAAATAAGAAAAATCATTAGGACTATAGAAAAATTAAGTTCTAGAAATGGATGATTCTACTATTGCTTTGCCATTGCAAAAATTGAGGATTCATCATTTGGTACTTCTCGGTGTATTCCATTTAAGTTTTTCAGTTGCCATGTTTATGTGCATGTTCTTTATGTGTTTGACTTCTCTCCCTCACAAGGGATACATCGATAGGTAATTGATTTGAAAGTCTTTTTTCAAGATAGGCGTAATCATCCCGCCAACCTTAATTAGCAAAATTGGTGTCCTATCATTGCACAAGTGTAAGACGGTAAGGGTCGATTCAAGGAGGGAAGAAAAAAAGGTCATTTTAACCTTACAAGGCAAGAGGAGAGACAATCCAAATAATTCGATGGTGACTATCCCAAACAATAGACAAATGATGGAATTGCTAACATGTTTTCTTTTCATGTTTCTAACAAGTTTTTTGCAAATAGAACCATCATTACAATAGAACCACTCTTTCAAGATATTCTTGGCCAAATCGACCTAGATAAAGAAAGAAGATTGATCATGGAAGATAAATAATTATGAATGATAATAGAAGATAAATAATATAATAATGATAGATGTTGATGAATATTATTAATGGATCAAATAATAACATATTGATAGATGAAAGAATAATTATTTCAGTGTCTACAAGCTCCATTAGCTAAAATCACAACCAACCAAATATGGTTGTGGCAGCTGTAATAGGATTATATATACACCAAACAAGGAATGTATGGGAAGGATCCCTGGTATGTACGGATGAGAATAGGAAATAAAAGATAAAAACTAGTTTGTGTGCAATTTGTGATTTTGGAAAGGTCTTAAGAGCCTTGTTTTGGATTGTATTTTCTTTATGCAATAAGGGCCCGTTTGGTGCATGGAATACCAAATGTCAGATATAGTCAATTATGGAAGATGCTGAAATTCTGGAAGATACAAATTCTGAAAATGATTTCCGAAATATGAGATGACCTGTTTGGTTCACCCGGAAGATGACTAAGAAGATGCATAAGGAATTTTAATTCTGTAATTTAATTTCTTTAAATTCACGTGTATACATGTGTGTATATATACATACATACATGTGTGTATAAATACATATATGCACACATGTGTATATATACACATACAGACATGTGTATATGTGTATACATGTGTGTATATGCACACATGTGTATATACACACACATGTGTGTGTAAACACACACATACACACATATACAATCATTTAAACATGGACAATGACTAAGTATTATGACCTCTCAAATAAAGATTGAAGATTTAAACAAAGTTATGACATTTTTCTTACGACAGACAACCCTAGGAACAATTTTTGGCAAGTTTTAGTAAATTTTTCATAACTTTCCATATACTCAATAAAAAGGCACCAAACCAGTTCCAAAAAAATTAACTCTCCCTTCAAAATCTTCCAATATACTTCTAGATTCATTCAAATAAAACTCCAACAGAAATGTGTCTTGGAACAACATAAAAATGTACTGCTAGATTCATAAAGACGTTCATGAAAATAAGATGAAAACTAGTTCCAAATCCAACTATATTATAATTGGATTTTTATATGAAGTCAAGCTAAAGGGCTTGGTGAAGACACCTATACTGGTGTTAATGTCAAAAAGAGTCATGTCTAAAGGAAAATTAAAGCCATGATGAAGTATCAGTTCTCCTTACTAGAAAATAAAATCCATGAATCAATGATAGTCATGAATCAATGAGAATATGGTTAAGTAGCATAGATTTTATGAAGATGTCTTTTGGTTCTTGACTGTCCTATACAGGGGTTTTGCAAGATCATGTTTACAATTTTTGTTCAAGCTATGTAAGATCAGCTAATGGGGATCGATGATGATAAGTTTTGAACGTTCGTGATCCTATGGTCTATGATGACAAGGAAAGAGAAAGTGTTTGGGATCACAAAAAAAGATCCACGTAGGGAAAGCTAGGGAGGATAGGAGGGCTAGAAATAAAATTATAGGTTTCCACATGGAAATCAAGTTGCGATTGACCAAGTGAATTTTGAGTGGGAAAGTCAAAACTCAAGGTGGAATTGATTTATCGAGTAAGACAACATTTTTGAACAACTTGGAGTGTACTAATTTCAATTAACTCAATACTCATGGAAGGTAACCGGATTTGGAAGCCTATTAGGTAGGTGTAGGTGTGGGTAGGATGTATGTAGAGTTGGTGTTGGGAGACAAAGTAATGTAGTGAATTTTTTTTATCAATAAAACTATATTTATTCTCTGCAATTTACTCTCTATCTCACAGCACAGTCCAGGAACAGTGAGTTCCTAGGATGGATTGAAACGTGTTTGGGATTGGTTCTCAATGTAAAAACATTGCATTAGTTATTGCTTACCTTTCCACGCCTTCTTTTTAATATTTCATTGCATTTTGAATTAGGAATATTGGACTAGTATTCCTAGGACAACAACTGGTAGGGTACATTCAGTTTGGTAGTTTGAAGTTTTCTTTATGATGTTGTTAGTTCAAAATCAAGTCCAATATGGATGTTAGGAGGATAAAATAGAATACAATAGTTGTTAAAATAATGTTCTTTAGGCCACCACAAAATTCATGCCTTAAATTATTATTATTATTATTATTTGCCTCAAATAAATGTATTGAGAAATTAGCAAGTGTATTTTCCTAGCAAGAGTTAGAGAATCCAAATATAATAGCAAGCTCAACAAAAACAATTTTAAAATATGAGAAATCTTGAAGTAGATGTTCAATAGTTTCTATATAACCTCTACATTCTAGAATATACCTATGAGAGCTCTACCATCCACTTCTTTGAAGTGAATCCAAAGTTAAGACTTTACGATTAAGAGAGAGAGACACAAAAAAAATGTCATTTTAAAAGGAATGTCAACCTTCTGAATTTGTTTCCACCACAACATATCTTTCCATTGAATAAAAAATAATATAGATTTACTTGACCAAGTTTCATAATAAACTTCAATCAATAATCTTTACTACCACAAAAATTAGTCCAATATATTAAGTTTTGATATTCATGTATATTTTCTAGTCAAAATATCCATATAATCATTCCACATAAATTTTTTGTGAGCAATGAAACCCAAAAGACTCCCTAATTCATCCTTGTATCTAGATAATGGTAAATGCATGATCAATAGTTCATGGCATATCGTAGCATATCATAAAATAATGTAGGTAAAGTATGAGGCTAGCCAAAAGAATAAAATATGTTGGGGGTAATTAGGAAAAATTATCTAATTAGTTATATAAAGGTTCTTTATTCATTTATTCTTTGAACATAGGAGTGCAATTTAGATTGAGTTTTATTCAACATGTGTTGTCTCATTCATTATAATATGGACACTTGTCAATCTCTCTTTTGATCTTCTTGTAGTATTTCTTTATTTTTGAGCACACAAGACAACAAAGTGGGGGGAGTTGAATAAATTGTATGATAAAACCTTAAATTTTTTACTACTTCGTATGTCAAAATATTTACTTCATGAATCAACAACAATTTAACAATGAAAGAATAACGAATTCTACACAATTGCACAAGTGAACACTAGATTTATATGGAAAACCTAGCTAGGGAAGAACCATTGTGAGAAAAGCCACAATATAGAATAATTTACATAAATTATTTTACATCTAAAACACAAGGAAGAAACTACCCCCTGAAATAATGGCTTTATGGTTATACCAAAGATATTTTAGTACTCAATTTTACTGATAAAATTTAGACAAGGCTACAACCTTAAAATATTACATGAAGAACAAAAAAAAATATCCACCACAACAAATGTGTACCATTAGCAGTCTTTATCACACTACTTGAAACTTCAAACACTTTTGAATGTAGATACCTTCAGCTCATTTCTTTCAATAATCATTTGACATTTTTCTCACACACTTCACAATCAAACACACTTCCAAAAATTTCTCACATTCTAAATGATTTGATCTTTCATTATATCCTTTGCATGTTCAAACAGACTTTTCCAAGTCAGCCACATTAAAATGTATGAACATGAAATGTAAGACGACCAAATATGTTGGCCCCAAAAACTTATACGATGAAGGGAAAGTGAAAGATAACCAACCCTAGAGATAAATGAAGCCCAAAACATATTGATACAATTCTCAAAGCTATTGTAAACTTCAAAACAGATATATAATTAGTTTAGTTCATGCAAACAAACCTCTTATCCTCTTAATTATTTAGTTCAATCATCAAATATTACCAGAACGGAATAAAGATGTCATCTTGACCATAAAGGAATATCATATGATAGTAAACATTCCTTCAACACCATCAACACACTGTCACATTAATTAGGCTAGTACAAATGTATTGAAACTAAGAATTTTATTACCATATGCAACTAATCAACTAGTCTTTGAGATGCCTATCAATTAGAGTCATAGTTGTTGTTATTAAGTTGAGAATATAAAACTTGAAGGGAAGTAATTTGCAGAAAATATGAGAATATTCCCAAGTTGTAAGAGGAAATTCTAAAATTCTTAGAAATGTAGAGAATATATTATCTTCTAAGATCTGTGAGCACAACTTCCAAACCACATAAAGATATCTTCAAGAAAAGAGAAATAGAGAAAATCCATGAGCTAGACAAAGAACATGCCCGGTTTGACACTAGTCAAATGGAAACTAGTTTGCTTCAAGGGTGAAGAGATTTGGT
>BSBK01012089.1:15000-128068 GCA_027943335.1 Chamaecyparis obtusa
GTTCAATCATCTCACACCATATAGCACATTGGAGCGGCAAAGAAGATCAGTTTCACCAACTCTGGCCCTTCCTGTCATCAATTTTGGTCCTTTTCGGTCGCTGGAAATGTTCATAGAGATTCAAAAATGAAGGCAAACGGTCACAAGCATTCGCGGGCTCTAAGTTCCCAAACTGTTTGCCCCTAGCCGTGCAACTGCGTGGTCACAACTCTCACCGCCATAGGAAATGGGCAACAATTTATGCATGGTCGCATGATCGCATAGCCTGGAAATGGGCTATGCGAACATGCAATATGCCATTTCCCCATGCCATCTTCATAACCACCGATGCCAGACCATTGCCACAAAAGGGCATGTTACATGTTCACAAGCCAGAAAACTGGCTCACGTGAACATGCGACAAGCCGCTAACATGCACCCTCCCGCTTGGCTTGTCACCACTGAGATACCCTGACCTGGGCCTGCGTTCAAATCCACCATCCTACCAGCTCGGACCAACTAGAAACTGCCACAACACCACCTACCACCGAGCCCACCAAACAACCACAAATGGGCCTTAGCACACATGGCACCCTGTCGCATGATCGCATAGCCCAGAAATGGGCTATGCAAACATGAGATAGCCCGCGAACCCTAACCGACACCGCAACCGCCACCCCATGGAGTTGATAGAAAATGTTAGTCGCATGATCGCATAGCCTTGCAAAAGGTTATGCGAACATGTGACTAACTGCCAGCAAATCGATGCCGCAACCGCATGAAGTTGCGGTCCCACCAAGCAAATCCACCTTAGCACCACGGACACATGTCACCTGGTCACATGATTGCATAGCCAAAAACTGGGCTATGTGAACATGCAACAACCAACCCAAAGCTGCCACATCATTGCCTCTGGGACCACGGAACAACAACCACCAACTGCGAAGAGCCAGGACCCACGCAGACAGATGGCAAGCGGTCGCATGATCGCATGTCAGAAAAGTCTGACATGCAGCCATGCGATAGCTTATAAGGATATGCCAACTATCACCTCTTTGACACCAAGCCCCGGAAGATAAAGCTGAGAACCTTAGGAAAAATATTAAAATCATAGGGCGTGATTGCAGCCTTTAGGAAAAATAAAGGGACCCGCCGAAGAGAAAGACTAACTACGAACCGGGGTGATGTGTAACACCCCGCCAGGCAACCCAAGAGGACAAGACATAAAACCTCTATAAAATGCAAGTAGTGAATTTTTTATTTATTTTATTTATTTATTTTAACTAGAATAATATTCATCATTACACTTCATATTTCTAAAAGAAGAAATAATTTTCTACTACTTGAATGTAAGATTTATACAACTTAAGTCCTCCCGGGTTCCCTAACGTCGCTACTAAAGCAACATCATATAAACCATTTACATGCATAAGATATTCACGGAATCATGAGCTTAAAAGATCTACATTCATTTTAATGCACCAAGTTAAATGTCCCTAACTTATTTCTTTTATTAAACATAGGTTAATCATCCAACATCATTATTCCTTTTATCAACTCATTTCATAAATTCATATTGATTTCATCTACATCTACTATCCTTTATATCACTTTTCTCTAATAATTTAGGTAAGAGATTAATATTCGTTAAGGTAGGCATCATCCTAGGTACTTCATTAACATGAACCAAGTATTAACATTAAAATCAAATTATTATTCTATTGCATTGTTTCATAACCATTCATTGTTAATAATTCCAATCACTAATCTATCATTTCTCAATAATTTCTTTGAATTCTTTCATCAAGAGAGAATACATTATTGTTGTGATACATCATTATATATAATTATATTTAAGATTATTTCCTTTACACATGGACAACATAAGAGGATAGGATAAATAACATAAACACTTTCTTTTAATGCTAGTAACAAGTCCAATATTCCACATTCTTTTCCCTTTCTTTTACCTAGAACTACCCATTCCCTTATGCATTGCTTTGAATTGAGATTGCATCAATACTACAAGACTCCTTTTAGGAGATTAAAAATTACATGAATACAAATACATAGGTACATCTCAACATATTAAAATATCCAATAAGAAATCTTCAACTGCAGATCTGGAAAGGAATATGTGCTAGGATCATCCAAAGAATCATGATCAATACCTCGATATAAATATTAACTACCCAACCACGTGGAACCAATAGGCCCACTCCCCTGAGCTAGGAGATAGAACCAAAGGCCCATACAAGAGGTAACAACTAGGAAATTCCTAAGGTGGTGATAAAATTTCCCCAAAGTCACAACAAAAAAAAGAAGACAAGAAGACCACAAGGAATACCAGAGGCATGATCAAATTTGATAGAGACTCTAAGCTACAAGCTAGGTGAGTGTCATCGCATAGCCCTCACCCCTTGGGTTGTCCTGGTACTAGCCACTCTTGGCCCCGGCCCCCAAGTAGGCACATGCGGAACCGAATGCCTCTCGTACAGACAAGGTCATTCAGTTGTACCTACGCATAGGTACCTTCTCCCAATCCCATCCTTAGTCTTTACTAGCACTAAAGGCATGGGCGAGGCACAATTAATCTTGATTAATGTGTAATTTCCCATTCCAATAATCTCTCATTCCCAATTCATTTATTTAGGTTATCACTTGATTAAATAACTCATAGTAGGTTATCCTGGTACTAGCCACCTAGGGCCCCGGCCCCTCACTATGAGCCACTCACCTAGTGTACTTAGGTTCCCTAAAATACATATAAAAATCATAAGAACATAATAGATTCATCATCAAGAATTCATATCAATTCCATAACAACATTTGATTGAGTTTAGGAAAACATATGTTGTCCCTAGTCCACTTGACAACCCTAAACCCAATATGGCATTCAGAATGTTCCAAACATATAAGAAGACATCCAAGTGATATTATAAACATATTCAGAGTATACATAGATCCAATTAACCAAAAAAAAATTCTAATAGCCTCTGGTAACCATACGAAACCTTAAAACTTAATGATGTTCTTAAATTAAATTATTTCAAGCAAGGATTAAATGCAAAGAATAGTCATCATAGAACAGTCATCCATATCTTCCACAAAACATAAAATAAAGGAAATCACTTTGGTGGAGATTTAGATAACATAATTATGGACTCTCAATTTGATTTTTAGGAAGATCCAATGGTGGGAAAGAAAGTTATGACTTCTAGTTTAAAACAGAAAATTCTGGTTAGGGTTCAGACCTGCCTTCACTAAAACGGTTGTAACTTTCACAAAACATAATAAAAATTCTCCAAACCAATTGGAAATGAAAGATAAGACTTAGGAGAATCTTTGATATCAAATTTAGACTTTTATATAATCATATCAGCCTGTAGCATATGAATACATTTGACAGAAAATTCAGAATCAAGAATGGACAGGCATAGTCTACCAAAATGTCAAAAATAAGGCATTAATTCGACCCTAAAAATAAAATTAGAGAGATACACATTTGAGATCTATGAATTTTACTTCCAGAAAATCAATTTAGTAAAACCATAGATGCAATTTAAATTGTTATAATAACATATCTCCAAAAATGGGTTGCTAAAAACCCTAGGAAAACACATGCCAATTCTTACAAACAAAAACTCAAAACTTTAAAATAACCATACAAATGAAAAGTACAGATATAATAAATAATGATAATATATAAATAGATCTATAATCTATCAGATACATCAAGTAACTAAAATATTCAATCCATACCTCATGTCCTACGAAGGTTGAATCGAAGAAGGAAGGAAACAAAAGAGAAGACAAATCCAAACTTGAGATGCATCCTTCAAACCCTATCCACTTTCAGAAATCTCCATGAAAGAAAGAAATAATTCCACAGTAAAGAATCCCTCTCTCAACTACTGAAATTCTCACAAAAATGTCTCTCTCCCAAAAGAAAAGATAACCAAAAATTCTTAAAGACATATGCTTACAAACTCTCCCTCACATCTCCAAGTTTTCTCTCCAAAATCTCCATGAAAAGTAAGGCCATCCTCTCCTCAATGCTTCAGCCCCAAAATCTCCTCCCTTCAAATGAGAAAGTAGTGCATATAAATAGATTTCCAAAAGTTGAGAGGAAAAGTAACCAACTCCCAACTAACTCTTAACTAAAGGATATTATAAAATAACTTAATATCATACAACTATATTACTCAAATATACAATAAAAGATTATTTGTATTCATTCATACACATATGTAATATTATCCTAACATATATGCATATGCCATCATTAATTACATCAATATCTATATATATAACCTATCCTCATTATTAATAATTAACAATTAAGAATAATATACCTCGCATTATTTAATATTTAATTATTAATAATATTATACTTTACATTAATCCCAAAATATACACCATCAACAATATCTACAATAATTAACATATAATCACATATAAATTATATATATATAAATACATATATGTGTGCACCCATATATATATTTCCATATATATATATATATATATATATATATATATATATATATATATATATATATATATGCCAAATACCAAACACTATAATCTATAAGATTATGAAGTAATAGATCACAATATTATTACCTATTTATAATTACTATAGGATATAACACTGAGGTAGAATAAAATCACATGCCTCAAAATAAATCTAATCATCGAAAGAGGCCATAAAAAATCAACTATGAAACATATCGAGAGAACCATAAGATCAAACAAGGTCAACCAAAGTCAACAAGGAAAGTCAAGCCAAACTCCTGAAACACAACATAGAAAGATTAACTAAGAATCATACCAAGAAGGAGAAATAAATAAAATGAGTAAATAAATCATACAACCAAATGAATTCAAGTGGTCACAAGGCACTAACTACAACCATGCCCAACCGGGTGCGTTGGATCTGGGTTTTTGACCCAAAGGTTGACTGACAAAGAAGGAACCCTAATATTCCCAAATTGGAATAATGACAAAGGAAGACTCATGTAGGGGCCTTAGTACTATCTCCATAACAACAACCATCGAGGATTTGAGGGCATGCTCAGACCTGTGAAGCCAGGTGAAGTCAATGCCCGGTACCTGCAAGCCTGCATCACAAAGAAGAAATACATATGCATGGATATATGTATAAAAGAAAACATTGCAGATAGATGACCAGGATCGATACATCATGTGGACCTCAGCTATGTGAGTAACTACGACTTCATCCTGAATCATGAAAACACATCATGTATATATATACACTCAAAGCATGTAGCATCATCATAACGAAGGCTAGAATCTCAAGCATTGTGTTAGTCTCTTATCAATACTAATAATAAATCAACATAATCAAATCATCAAGTGAGATACAAGATTCATCCAAAGTAACCTTAATAGAAGAAAATATAAATAACCACTTATATATATCTATCAAGTACATATCATATAACATCCTAACTATGTTCATAAAGGTCTTGTAGATACTCAATACATACATGGAGATAAATACATACAAGAATGATACCTTTAGATAGTATGTCTGATATTAGAATCATTGAGTACTAGCTTATGAAATTATTATAAACAACTATAGGAATAGATGAAACAAGTATCATGTACAACTTAAGTTGTAAGAAAACATCGAAGGATCTTAATTCTTTCAAAAACAAAAAACTTATATTAGGGTTAGAGGGGTATTACATGATGTGGAAACCAAAAGGCACATGTAGAAGAGGCATTTAAGTGACCCGTGAAAAAGGTAATGTGTGAAAAGAATAAAGCTAGGGCACATTTGAATTTTGAAACCTAACGGCTAGATCCTTAACATTTTGCCTAAGGTTTAACCAGGGAGCAAAAAAAAAATCATTGCAGAGAGCAGGGGAAAAGACCAGGAGCCATGAAATTTTTTGCACATGCTAATAGATTGGATGATATATATATATATATACACTCCAAATCTACAAAATATTAAATATAATATAATTAGATATATCTGTAGAATATTAATATAATATAATTAGATATATTTATTAATATATCTATAATACATATATGTGTGTGTGTCTCTCTATATATATATATATATATATATAATAAATATATCTGATTATATTATATTAATATTATAATATAATTAGATATAGGGTGATCCCACGAAGCTATGTCCCACTTTTAGGGACGAACAAAATCACGGCGGGGCAATTTTTTTTTTTTAATGCCTTCGTACGGAGTCTATGCTTCGTGCGAAGTATCTCCACCACTTCGCATGAAGTCACCAAACAAGAGGCTTCATAAAAAGACCACGGGGAGGCCTTGCGTGAAGAGGGACTTCACATGAAGCCTCTTAGGGACTTCGCATGAAGGCATTTACGACCGGATTGTTTATAAATTTTAGAATTTTAGAATTTTTTTAAAATCTTTTTCATTACACTGTTTGTGGACCCCCAAGCTTGGAGCGAAGTATCTTAGCACGACATCACACCAGTGCCTCCTGAGCTTCATCGATGTCTTCGGTTTCATAGCAGTATCAAGTACACACATTTTTCTCATTTTTTATTGTAAATAATATGTTTTGTATTTATTTTAGCTAATTATTTGTTTTAAATAATTTTTTATTTGTTAGAAATGTTAGAAATTTGTTAGAAATATTATCTAATACGTTAGAAATTAATAGTAGAATGTTAGAAAATAATAGAAATATTAAAAATCATAGTATAAATGTTATAATATGTTAGAAAATGTTAGAAAATCGTAATAGTTTGTTAGCACATGTTAGAAAATATTAGAAAACATTAAGATTAAAGTTAGAAAATGTTAAATTTTAAGTTTAAAGTTGTAAAATAAATTTAAATTTTTGAAAATGATCTAGTAGTATATTAGAAAATGTTAAAAAATCATAGTACAATAAGTTTCTAGGACCCTTATTCCTCTCTTACGACATATTAAGACACTTAGGATCCTTTAGGAATCTCAAGATCTTATAATACATATTAGGACATCTTACTTGACACATAGGACCCCTTAGGACCCATACGACCCATTATTAAATCTTAAAATGTCCTAGGACACATTCATCTATCTTAGCTTTTGTTAATACATATATGTGAACCCATCATTGCCCGCAAGAACCCTTAAGACATACTAGAGTATCAATTAATGTAACCTAAGATCCCTTAGACCACTTATCACATCTACAACCCATTAACATTATTGGACCATTATACATCTCTTATGACATTTTAAGACATATATGACCCATTCAGATCATCAAGACCCATTAACATATCTTAGGTTGTCTTAGGACACATTTATGTACATCTTAGATTCAATTAATATCATACAAGGATCCACTAATGAAATGTAGGACCTCTTATGTTACCCCCGACCCCTTAAGATAGTCTAGGACCACTTATATTGCACCTACGACCCATTAACATTCTAGGACTCTTATCTAGATCCCTTATGAAATCTCAAAACAAATATGAAACCTTAGAACCCCCGAGACCCATTAAAGAATCTTAGGATGTCCTAGGACTAGACTTAGACCACTTATCACATCTATGACCCATTAATATTATTGGACCATTATACATCCATTATGATATTTTAAGACATATATGACCTATTCAGATCCTGAAGACCCATTATACATATGAGGATCCACTAATGTAACCTATGACTCCTTAGTACCTTTTATGTTGCCCCCGACCCCTTAAGACACTCTACCTAACCCTTATCCATTCCTCATATTATCTTAAGACACATCTAGGACTCATTATTATCCACAACCCCTTAAGACAATCTAGGACCACTTATATTGTACCTATGACCCATTAACATTCTATGACTATTATCTGGATCCCTTATGAAATCTTAAAACAAATATGAAACCTTAGGATCCCCAAGACCCATTAAACAATCTTACGACGTCCTAGAATTGGACTTAGACCACTTATCACATCTACAACCCATTAATATTATTGGATCATTATACATCCCTTACAACATTTTAAGACATATATGACCCATTCGGATCCTGAAGACCCATTCACATATCTTAGGTTGTCTTATGACACATTTATGTATCTTAGATTCAATTAATACATACGAGGATCCACTAATGTAACCTATGACCCCTTAGGACCTTTTATGTTATCCACAACCCCTTAAGACACTCTATGACTCTTATCTATACCTTAGGACCACTTAGACCACTTATCACATCTACGACCCATTAATATTATGTTACCCATGACCCCTTAAGACACTCTAGGACTCTTATCTATACCTTAGGACCTCTTATGTTACCCACGACCCCTTAAGACACTCTAGGACCACTTATGTTACCCACGACCCCTTAAGACACTCTATGACTAGATTATCTATATGTTAGGACCTCTTATGTTGCCCACGACCCCTTAAGACACTCTAGGTCATATTAGGTCCTAATAGGTCATATTAGGTCATATTAGGAAACAAGGTATATAGTGTAAGTTTTTTCTCTACTTAAAGACCTAACTAGGACCTAATTAGAACCAATTATGACCTAATATAACCAATTAGGACCTAATATAACCAATTCTAGGACCAATTATGACCAATTAGTCCACTAATAGGTCATATTAGGTCCTAATAGGTCATATTAGGTCATATAAGGAAATATGACTCATTAACATTCTAGGACTGTTATCTGGATCCCTTATGAAATCTTAAAACAAATATGAAACCTTAGGATCTCCAAGACCCATTAAAGAATCTTAGGATGTCCTAAGACTAGACTTAGACCACTTATCACATCTATGACCCATTAATATTATTGGACCATTATACATCTCTTACGATGTTTTAAGACATATATGATCTATTCAGATCCTGAAGACCCATTATACATACAAGGATCCACTAATGTAACCTAGGATCTGTTAGGACCTTTTATGTTACCCACGAACCCTTAAGACACTCCATGACTCTTATCTATACCTTAGGACCTCTTATGTTACCCACAACCCCTTAAGACAATCAAGGACCACTTACGTTACCCATGACCCCTTAAGACACTCTAGGTCATATTAGGTCCTAATAGGTCACATTATGTCATATTAGGAAATAAGGATATGTCTAAGTTCTTTCTCTACTTAAAGACCTAACTAGACCTCTTAGGACCAAGTAGACCTAACTAGGACCTATTACGACCAATTAGATAGGTATTAGGTCTTTAACCAACATTAGTCTGACCAATTAGATGTATTAGGACCTATTAGGTCCAAATAGACCTAACTAAACCTATCTAGACCAATTAGGACCTATTAGGACCTAATAAGACCTCTTATGTTATCTACGACCCCTTATGACCTAATTAACTTACATCTTAGGACCATTAAGACCTAATAAGACCTATAATTCTATATATTGAGATATTTGTTTCCATTTTACATGTAGTTATAACATGTAATCAAGTACTTAATTATTAACACTTAGCTTTCACATGTGATGTATCTAGATGGCCACTCAGGGTGCACCTCAGACTCCTGATATGCATACTATTTTTCATGTGGCTGATACGGATATAGCTCGACTTAGATAGTCTATTGCTAGGTCTGCAGAGGATGGTATATATAGAGATACGTGTGCTACTATATTGAGTAGTTTGGAGACTATAACTAGTAGATTGAGGTCTCACTCATCCTTCATGCCTCAGGCAGTTGAGGCCATTTTTTGAGAGTTGAGGGAGGAGGTCTCAGGTGATGTTTCCTTGGTGATGGTTTAGAGCCTCATCTCCAAGGAAACCATCAAATGAGAGGTTTTCCCACACTATGATAGGATGAGAGTGGTGAGGGCATATCAGGTCACACAGTGTGTGATACCTTAGATTGCATGTATGATTTACCCTCAACATCTTGTAGCACATGGTCATTATCCAAATAATGACCAGACTCCACTATATTTTGCACAGCAGTTGTACGCTGAGTTCTGTTTGGGACTCAGAGTCAACTATTTAGATTTCCCAGCATATTATGGTCAAGGGCTTGGTAGGGTTGTAGACCATGATCAGTATCATAGGCCTGATCAAGTTGTGCAGCCTCATAGATGGCTAGTTGGGGAGAGGACTCTAGCAGTGGCACCGACGATGGCTGCTACTACAGATAGAGTCATCATTGCTTCTCAGAGGAGAGTTGTGGATAGTATAGGAGAGATTTCTTCTACAGCCACATCGATCACTTTAGATTCAATGGGTAGATGCATTTTGATTAGACCAAGTAGTGCCAGATCATCTTTTGAGGCTTCATCTAGTACTACTATAGGTGTGAGTGAGGAGACATATAGAGCTGTAGGTCTTTCTGTACCTAGTGAGATACAAGCATTGTTAGGTCATTAGAGTACTTTAGATATGGCCCTTTACTTTTTGGAGGATCTCCTACAGGCCTATTCTCATATTTTTGATATGCGTAGGATCCCCATACATTCATTCAGTGATTTCATTTCACTTACAAGGGGTCCTGTAGTTCCATCAACAAAAGATGCACCATCTACAAGTTAGGCACAACATAGTGCAGAGCACCAAGCACCCACATATCACTCTACAACTGTAGAGCTAGGTATACATATTGGAGATGTACGCATCACCACTGAGGGCCTAGACACTTTTGATGACCAGTTGCATGGGTTGGGTCAGGTGGCTGTTGGCACTAATGGCAGGTCATTTATGGATATGTTATTGCATCCAGATGGTTTAGGTTCTACATCACTCTCCTCCCAGCTAGTGTCACCCCTGCACTCCTTATTACTGCAGAGGTTTGGGACCTTAGGTGGTGTGGTTGATGCGGTATCAGTTGATGATACAATGGTGTAGCATGCTAACGATCCTCCTACTCCTGAGACTCAGGTACATATAAAATTTTCTTTTCTTTTTTATTATGATTTTTAGTGAACAATTAATTGTAGTCACACGTGTATTGATGTTTGTTCAATGTATAATATTTTTGTAGGCATAGTTAGCAGAGCATGTTACATCTAGTGTGGGCTCAAAGCATCTTCCACATGATGTGACACCTACTAGTGGCCAAGTGAGTTTTAGATATATGTATGTTTAAGCATGCATATGTACACATGTATTTATATATTTCAAGCACTTTACATAATATATCTACTATGTACATGTATATTTAACCAACTGTTGTACACTAAATTTGTAGGGGTCAGTCGCTGCTTTATAGCTAGATGATGTTTTTCATAGGAGTGATTTAGTAGATGTGACGCCTAGTAGTGGTTAGGTAAGTTTTAAAAATATGTAAGTTTAAACATGCATTTATAATATTTTAATTATTTTAGATTATTATCATATATATGTATGCATTTATATTCGCAGGGATCAGTTGATGTCTCACAACTAGAGGATGTTCCTGATAGTCGCTCAGAGGGTCGCTCTATTTGCATGCACCTAGATGATTCCCTAGTTTAGGACATGTTGAACATATATTTTATTTGAGACTCAGTTTATGATTCAAGACATGTTGAACATATATTTTATTTGATTAGAGACATGGTTTTATTCGATTAGATGATATGATTTTATTTGATTAGATGATATGATATATGATTTGATTAGATGGTTTTATTTGATTAGATGAATATGATTCTATTCGATTAGATTATATGATTTTATTTGATTAGATGATATGATATATGATTTGATTAGATGGTTTTATTCGATTAGATGAATATGATTTTATTCGATTAGATGATATGATTTTATTTGATTAGATGATATGATATATGATTTGATTAGATGGTTTTATTTGATTAGATGAATATGATTTTATTTGATTAGATGATATGATATATGATTTGATTAGATGGTTTTATTCAATTAGATGATATGATTACATGGTTTTATTTGATTAGATGATATGATTTGTTTAGATGATATGAATAGATGATATGATTTTCTTTGAGTTGAATAGATGATTTGATTACATGGTTTTATTTGATTAGATGATATGATTAGATGATATGATGAATAATAACTATTCTAACTAATTCTAGAACTAACACATGTCATACGTAATATAACTAATTTCATCATTTTTTAGTGTCTTAAGGGGAGGTCTTAAGGGGATCTATAATTAATATCATAAAAGAAAACTAGTTAAAACATGTAACGAGTGAATAATAGTTCTATTCTAACTAATTCTAGAAATAACACGTCATACGCAATATAACTAATTTCATCATTTTTTAGTGTCTTAAGGGGAGGTCTTAAGGGGATCTATAATTAACATCGTAAAAGAAAACTAGTTAAAACATGTAACGATTGAATAATAGTTCTATTCTAACTAATTCTAGAACTAACACATGTCATACGCAATATAACTAATTTCATCATTTTTTAGTGTCTTAAGGGGAGGTCTTAAGGGGATCTATAATTAATATCATAAAAGAAAACTAGTTAATACATGTAACGAGTGAATAATAGTTCTATTCTAACTAATTCTAGAACTAACACATGTCATACACAATATAACTAATTTCATCATTTTTTAGTGTCTTAAGGGGAGGTCTTAAGGGAATCTATAATTAATATCATAAAAGAAAACTAGTTAATACATGTAACGAGTGAATAATAGTTCTATTCTAACTAATTCTAGAACTAACACATGTCATACGCAATATAACTAATTTCATCATTTTTTAGTGTCTTAAGGGGAGGTCTTAAGGGGATCTATAATTAATATCATAAAAGAAAACTAGTTAATACATGTAACGAGTGAATAATAACTATTCTAACAAATTCTAGAACTAACACATGTCATATGCAATATAACTAATTTCATCATTTTTTAGTGTCTTAAGGGGATCTATAATTAATATCATAAAAGAAAACTAGTTAATACATGTAACGAGTGAATAATAACTATTCTAACTAATTCTAGAACTAACACATGTCATACGTAATATAACTAATTTTATCAAAGCATACATAAAATCTTTAACTAATATGAAATCTATAAAAATCATTGAATAATCAAAGTATACGTATAAAATTATATATATTAAAATCATTAAACCATCAAATAGGTTCATCATATATCAACAAATTATAGTCCATCATATGTTTAAATATATAAAAAAAGTATAATGAAATTTAATTCAGAGATATCAAGTAAGTCCTAACACAAGAAATAAGTATACATATTATACTTTTTAGACCAACTCAAGTGGTTCAGACGTTTCATGGAGAACCTGTAATATTCTCTCATGATCCTCACTATCTAGTCTCCACTTATGATGTCCATGTTGAGATTTAACTGTATGAAGACAAATGGATGTGGCAACTACTAGGTGACTATATTGAAACACCTTATTGTCTGGTTCACAATCAACAAAGTGAATACCATGTTGAATTGCTTTGATTTTCTTGAAATATGTTCCCTCTAAAACAACTGAACCTGCAGGTCACAAATTTTAACAATATATAAATTTAAACAAACTCAATTTAAAATTTGTTAAAAGGTTGAAATTGAAAATTTACAAATTGAGTTCAATATATTGATGTAAACCATATACAAACCTATGGGGAACAACATTCCATCACTTTCTTCAGGTTCAAGTAACTTCATCCTCTCTGCAGTACAATGTAGTAAATAACAACCAACTCCTTCTACATTTCCACACTCAGCAATCATTGCAAAGACATCTCCTGCACAATAAATTTATATATGTACGTGTGTGAGATATTAAAATAAATACTTAGTTCAATCTATGGATCTATCTATATCTATCTATACACATACAACTCAATGTACCATATAATGTGAAATATATATACTTACCAATTTTGACCAATCCCGAGATATGATCGTAATTAGTAGAAATCAAAGGAACATCATCAAAGTTTTCATCTTCATCTCTATCAAATGTATCAGTAACAACTAGTGGCACTAGATTCCACGCGCTTACATATCCACGATCTTGATTGATACATTCTTCATAATTGTCAGCAATGCAGTGACAACAAAAGCATGAGTAGTCCCTAGTGTTCAACATCCAATTGCGACAATTCGTACTCATAACTGAATGCAAAGATCGCGTCTTTTCTATCCTATTGCAACCATGCATAATTTTTCTATCCACACCTGAACAAATGCATATATAATACATTCTATATAAATATAATTTGAATAAAAAATATCATAAAAATTTTAAACACTTTCAAATAATTTAAAAATGTGTGCATACCTTTTATCTCCCAAAATTTTCTATATGGCACCGACTGATTCAATCTTGATGATGTGTCATTCCCATTTTGTGTGAAATGTGTCTTGCACCATTCAACCACATCATGTGCATTTTTTATATGCACTCCCTTATAATTCATTTGATACTTTCGTATAGCACATTTGATGCAAGCTCCGACACCATCATGTTCACCTTTTCCATGTCCACTCTTAAAGAAATTTCAGACATGTGGTATGTTTTCATTACGATGATATCTACATAGTGCATAAAATGGTCTTGATGATTTGAATTGTGCAGCACATCCATCTGACCAAACATAATGTTTATCAATTTTTATACCTCTTTCTTTTAAATTTGCAAAAAATATCTTGAAGCGGTGTTCCACATAATGAATGTCATGCTCTTTATCATCACTTATATAAAAATGATATTCCTTCTTGATGACCTGTGCTTCAAATGTGCTCTAAATACCATCCAAATCTAATTATGCGTGTCGATAACACACATGTACCATAATAGTAATTTTCTCTGAAAAATAGTACTTTGATTGAATTGCCTTTTGATGAACAAAAGAATAAATTTCTGCAAAATCAACAATTGATACAATAGTTCCAAGTGGGAAATTGTCTCTCAGTGTTTGAAATTGTTGTGCTTGCCACTTTGCAAATAAAACATGATGAATGTAGGGTTGGATCAATTTTTCAAATTTTTCCATAAATACTCCCACATTTATCTCCTATTCAACATATTCTAACCTTTTGGATTCTTTCCCAAATTTTGTTTCATTTTTTACATATTTGTAACTCTTGTAATTTACCATCTTTGTTACATCAATATTTTCATTTTTCAAAGGAAAAAGATACAAATTAGCACATGTTTAGCATATTCCTTTTATGCAATTTATTTGTCCAGCTACATCATCTCTTTTGTCACATAAAATGGATGAGATGAACTCACTTCATCTACTAGGAGGAGCCTTTTCAAAACCATAAGTGTCTTCTACAAACTTTCAAAAAACCTGATAGTGGAGATCAAATTCAATATGATAACGACAACAACAAGTTTCAAACACTTTGTTTGTCCTAATATAATATGGATTCAATCTTTCAAACAATGTTTGTCCAATCTTTATATTAGGATTTGAACTATAAAATGACACATACATTTCATGTTGTGTTGTGTCCAACCAATGTTTCGTATGATATTCATATTGATTAGTTGAAATTCTATGTCTAATAACATCTCTAGTGTTTGATGAAGACCATGTATTATCATTCCAAAATGATGTGACCAAATTTTTTGTTCCTTCATCAATCCTATCAGAATGAGGAGCTCTAGACATGATTTCCCAATTGCCTTCCAAGGTGCTATCATCCAAAAGTATTCTCCTATTAACATATCGTGATATTGTTTTCCTATTCAAACCAAAGTGAGATGAAACTGAAGATATATGTCTTTTTCATCCCATAGTGTTACCTACAATGGATGTCAACATAACTTTTCTTGTAATGGACTTATCTATAGTTCAAGATCACTTCCCTAGTTGGTTCAAACCTTTCTTAAGATTTTCAATCATATCAGTTTACATGTCAACAACTTTTCTCTTCTTTGATGATGTGTCTATACCCAATAATTTTAATGACCCTTCCAACTTTTTGTTTATAAGTACAACTGAAAGCAATTGATCTTGTTCAAGTGTTTTAAAATTATCAAATTTACACAATATTTCCCTTGCTATCATATTCATTGATCTCTTCTTAGCAAGACTTAAGGGTTGAACATTAGAAAGTGATCTCAAATTCTCCACATCCATTGTAAGTAAATAATCTAAGTTTCTATAATTAATATTTTTCTTTATAGTTTGAGCTAAATTTAAAAGTTCATCCATACCATTAGGAGCACATGATGTTGACCCTTCTCCAACATCAATTGTTTGAGCTTCTATAGGGAGTAATCTTGACCCTTCTTCAATGTGCAATTCTTCAACTTGACTTGACCCTCCTACTTCAGCTTGTCTTTCAGCTTCTTTAGTTTTATGATAATATGTCAATGTAGCTTCATGATTTCTTTGTTCAGTACCAAGTGACCTTTTTCTAGAAGATTTACTTTGTCTTCCCTTCTTGTTTCCCATTTCTTCGAGCTCAAAAAATGCCTTCCACAAGATCGTTAATAAAAATTATGCATTTGAAAAAATAAAAATATCAATCCTCCTTCAAAAAGTGTCTTCAATAATAGAAAATGTGAATTTATTAATTGCAATTCGATATAAAATAAAAACAAAATGTTTTACTTTTATACCATTGTAAATTTTATTTACAAAATCATTTTACATGCCGACTTCGATCGAAGTATACAACTTCATGCGAAGTATCCAAGATAAAATTCTGGCAATCATAATTTTCACTTGAGGGGCTTTGTGCGAGGGGTCTTCACATGAAGCCACTTAGCTGTCTTCGTGTGAAGGGGTACTTCGCACGAAGACCCCAAAAATGAAATTTTGCTCTCAAGAAACAACAAATCTTCAAAAAAATGATCTTTCGGGGTCTGAAACAAGGACTAAACAAGATAATTTTTTCAAACAAACGATGTCAAATGATGCTATTCATAACAAGCTTTCTAATGAATATAATTTTAATACATATTGAGTTCATTATCACTTTTAAATATTACTTTAACTAAACATAGGTTGTTTGGTCATTCAACAACCTGTCTCTTCAAGACTTCGAGAAAAATAGTAAATGATAAAAAAAAAATTATGAAAAATATGTAGGAAAAACGTATTTGTGTTACCTTTCTATGAAAAAAATAAAAAATAAATTTTGATATACAGAGATCAAGTTAGAGCAATCCAAGTGACCTTATGTCTAAATTACAGTTACAGTCACTTTAAAACTTAATAAACTATGAAATATTGATCCAAAATGAATAAAACCAATTGCATCTTTTAGATATTGAAGTTAAAAATGTAATCTTGAAAGAATTACATCATTATCATATTTTAAAAAAAAATTTATGTTGATCCAAGTGACGGTAAATCCTTAAAAACATAGTTTTTTCATGCAAACCACTTTTAGAAGGAGAAGGAAAAATGAATTTAAATGATTTTTTTTTTTTAAAAAAAAATATTTAGAAACTAGAAAGAAAATTCTAAAAGACTCTAGTTTACATCATCTTCAAATTCCTAATAGTTTTGCGGCAACAGATGTTTGAAAGTGAAGTTTTTTCTCAGAATGTTGAACTCTATGTCAAAGTTGGCCAAAAAGTGGGACTCACTATTATAGGACCACCCTAATATATATATATATATATATATATATATATATATATATATATATATATATATATATATATATATATATATATATATATATATATATATATATATATATATATATATATATATATATATATATATTGTGATTATATATATCACACATATTGAGTTAATATAGGAAAAATTTAAAAGCCATACATTCTTGATCCAAATTTAACACAAGCAGATAAAAACCCTAAAAAGGAAACCTAGGTTGCATAATAATAATTAATAGAAGAATTAATCATTATATGCCTAAAGTTTAGCTTTAGTAAAAAAAGAGGTAATAAGTGAATTGAGGGGTACAACTCCCTCCTAAAAAGATATTCATCAAATGAAATGCAGAGTATGTCTTTAACCCGAAGGCACAAAGGTTGCTGACATTCATTCATCACTATGAAATGAATGCGATTACAATATAAAAGATTTAGAGAAAATTAAAAAATGACCAACTGATCACCTATTCAGTCTTCCCAATCACAGAGAAATAAAGAAAGATTTAACATTTCATCTTACGTATATGAAGCATAAAGCCAACTGACTTCATGCTTTACACGTGAACTTGACAAAATGGGAAAGACAACATTTAAAAATGAATGGAATCACCAACAAATTTATTTCAATCAAGAAACATACATTTGAAACCTACGGATTAAATAAACATATTCTCCTTTTATTCTTAAAAATTTGATAAAATGACCAACGGGTCATTTATATCCCTACCGCACTTAACAAGCTTGGAAAATCAAATATCATTTCCCTCTCATCCTTCTGTTAAAGAGCAATACAAATATATTTCCCCTATCTGCAAAGCCACAGGGCCCTGCCGAAAAAGAAGAACCTTGGTGTGTGAATTTTTAACAATAAACATTGCTTCTAATTTGCATTTCAGTTTCAATAATCATTTCTTGAAATTCCCTTTATTCTTATATTTTCACTATATCATGGTTTCATCACTGTCCTCCCTGATTCTCTAGGTAGTCAACATTAATCAAATGACTTATATTATTATAAAGTTTACTTTAATTGGCTGACAGGTGGATATAGATTTCACTCCCTCAACACTTTCGTGTCTTTACACATTTAAAGGATGCAACCTTCATTCATTTCCTCTTGGAAAAACATCTCACTTTCACGAGGGCCTTTTCCTTGATGCCACAGGCAATTCCTTATACTGAGTTTTGAAAGGAAAACATAAGAACTATCATGGTCAGACCCTTCATGGAGCTGGACGAATTTGCACACCTGCGGGTTCTATCAATATAATTGATCTCTTTTTTAAGCATGCTTTCCAAGTTAAAGTACACTAATCTGCAATTTTGAGTTCTTCCCAAGTAGGCTTTGAGTTCATTTGGAATCCCAAACTCTATGATCATAGCTAACAGAGTGTGTAACTTGTCTTGACATAATGTTGATTAGTTGGTATACAGCCTTAACACGAGGCTTCCAAAATCAAGCCTCGAGACCTTCACGGTCTTCACATATTTCCTCAAAATCAAATGCCTCCATCTTCACTTACAAAATTGGTTAATTTGAGAGGCACAACACTGATTGCATCACTATTTACCTACAATCGGCTTTTAATTTTAATAGTATCAGATGATAAATATTAAACACATTCTAGTTATTGGCTTGTCTTGTAGAAAATGAGACTTTATGCTCTCTGTCTACTAATATATATTCAAGGTGACTTCTTTTCCAAAGATCTCTTGTGCTGGAACTACATACACAAAAATATGGTGTCCATTCGAGCACTATCTTATATGACTTGACATGATGAGATTTTTTTTAAAAAGGCTACGCATAGGACACTCCTCTCTTTTGGGCATCAACATTTATTCAAACGGTTTGAAGCTATTCGTTATGCTTTGCCAAAGTTGAATATTAGACTTTTCTATATTTGGCTTGGAGCTGGAGAAAATGTCGATCTTTTGGCAAGAAATTCCTCTTGAAATATTCATGTCAGGGTTTGATAGGAATCAGACACCATTGGCGTGATGTGACACCATCTATGCGAGCAACTATTAGAAAAGCATTAATACAACTTCATTGACATTTTGTCAAACATTTCATAGCCGCCTCTTTGTGGTGCCAGCTACACAAACCCAATTTCATCCAAGAATTCTTGTTTTGTTGTGACGCGTCTTTTGAGTTTATCGATGAAATCAAGCATCTTGTGCAATGTAATTTTGGTTGAACCCGATGACTACATGATCATCGGTGTTGGGATCTTATAATTGAATTCATACAGACCAAAAATTCACCGTTTTATTTTTACCAAAATTGTTGCGAGAATAGGCACTATGATTTTGTTCAAACATCTACATTGGACATGGTTATCATGTGAATGGCTTCACAAACATTGAAATACCTTATCGGTCATGATCTTGGGGATTGATTGTAAGGGTTGAAGCTCAACATCATGAAATGGAATGACCTCTCCAATGTACCATGTTTGATGACCATGACTGATGCTCAGGTACCATTATATTGGGCTGGACCAACTATTAAAATAGTTTGGTGGAATTCCCTCCCTATCATTTGGAACACATTAATCAAGGATCATGTATGTGCAACATTCATTAGCAATATACATGACCTGGGTTTTGTATATTTGCAATGTGAAACTTCATCAATTAATGAACCATTGTTTTTGAACGTCTTTGGACTAATCTGAACCACTGGATCTGAAATGTGAAACTGATCCTGAACTTCCAAAGTGAAGGACCTTGAAACCAAACCTTGAAAATTGAACTAATATTTTTCACCTTTGAGCTTTGAGGCTCAAAGTTCAAATTAAATGCAATTTTAGAACATTGCCTCTTCACCACTTCAGCTATACAAAAACATCATTAGAAATAAAAACCAACAAGATACTGGGACAATTTAGGAATTCTTCTATGGGACAGACTTTCAAAAGTTTAAAACTTGGGTGTTGGAGGCAAGCCAACAACTGGCTCTGACTGGGGATGTGTGCTGTAAAGTGCATGAAGAATCTAGAAATCTCTAGTTAAAGGCCAGTGTCTAGCACCATTGGGAAATAGAGTCTAGGCTAAAATGGAGAACATGGAGCTACTTGCAGGGCGAGTGGAGGGGAACAGGGAAAAATAGAAAAACAAAACACCTAACTAAAAAAAGGCCGAAAACAAGCAAGCTAAACACCTAAACTAACCAGCACAACCAAAATTTTATTTACAAAAAGATAGGGCTAGCAGCCCATACCTCCAAAGATGTCTCTTGCTACTCATGTGAGGCCATTGACCGGTTGTGAGAATTATTTTCCAGTACAGAAGAGAGGTTGATACATGAGATGTATTGCTTCAAACAAACATTTAGTGACTACCGCCAAAAGAGCTCCAACTATAATATGCCACATAAACTTTAAAAGCATGTCAGATCCAAAAAGCCAATTCACATCATAAATCTCAGGCCACACTATCTTGGCATCATTGTGAGTAAGGTGAATTTTATTGTGAACACCTGCACCCTTCTCCTAGGAAAAATAATTCAAAACATTGAGGAGGAAGGTGTTGGGGAAGTGTCATGTAGGAGCATTCAAATCAAATCTTGGAGCTAGGCTGGCTGAAAGTCTATCTCCTAGAAACCCATCAACAACTTCATTTTTAAAATAGAATACCTCTGATATTTGGGGATGAGACCATTCTTCTTGAGTTGGTGTGAAATAAAACAAGAAGACCTCGTATTCTATCTCCTCATCAAATGCATAAACTCTAAATTCTGGCTCATCAATCAAAATATCAAGATCAACTCTAGACCTAACATAGTAGGTACTTGGATCTTTATGCTCAGAAACAAAAGATATTAAAATTAAGTCATTCTTTACCTCAACCATACTCTTATGGTTTTCATTGTGCACTTATGTGTTAGTTGCCTTAGTCAACTATGCATGATTTGTTGAGGTAACTTCTAGTTGGTTGTTATGCTTTGGATTAAGTGTCACTTCCTTTCTTTGTTAGTGTATGATCATGATGCTAGAGCTTTCAAGAAAACCTTCTTCCTACTCTTTTCCATAATATATAAGATCATAGGGTACAAAGGGAGGATTATCTTTAATTTTAAAATCTTCAATGTATTCAGAAGGTAAGTACTAGGTGTTCATGTTGCTCCAAGCAATCTCATCACCATTATTCCTTAATTGACTCTCTACTGCTGCAATGTCAACTATATTGTTTCCTTGATATATAGAAGGAAAATAAGATCCCAAAACTACCTTTTGTGTGTCACTAGCTGAACTATCCTCATGGTATATAGCTAAGGGCAATGATTTTTGGACATTACTTTCAAGAATCATAGGATCAAACTTAACAGGAAAAACCTCCTCTTTTTGCGTGTGATTAAAATGTTTATCAAATGAAAATAAAGATCGACAATCTAAAGTTCTCACCTCTTTACCAACATTTACCAAAACATTTTCTTGAACATGTGGCTCTTCTTGTTTAGCTTGTTTCTAATTTCCCTTTTGTTTTTGGTCAGAAATCCAAGGCACTGATGATTTTTCCATTGGTGATGAAAAATATTGATCTTCAGAGACCAAGAGATTGGAGAGAAAGGGTTTTTTAATCTCATATTTTTCTTTAGATATCTTTGTAATAGTAGGAATTCCTTGATCAGAATTCTTGAGATGGCTATATCTTTGATACACACATTCTAGTAGTATGGGGGATTGATGATCCTCAAAAGGATTAAGTTTGTTCTCTTCTACTTCACAAATTCTCCCTTTGAAGGCATTCCATAAGTACTGGAGCATCAGATTTTTCTCAAAATTTATCTCATCAGTAGTAGGTTTCTTTTGAGGCTGTTCCCTTGAGTTGATTTCTTGTTCACTCATAACTGAGTAGTTGCAAGAGATATAACTCGATGAAATCACCAAAGCTTCTTCCTCCATAACCTCCAGTTCTTTTTTGAGCTGCTACACTTTTCCCCTACATGCCTCCAAATCTTTGAGCTTGTGAAATCTGTGACACAAACTCATCCACAAAAAGACTGAGGTGTGGTCATATTCAAGGCTTATCTTCAACTTCATAGCCTTTGAAATACTTTGTTTATACTATTCCTAGAAATCTTGTAGAACCTTATCATTCATCCAAAAAATCTTCGAGATAGTGGGGCCTAGTCCTTTTCCCATTCTTACAACTCTTTTGGATTTGCATTAAGAATAAGAAGAGTCACCACTTTATCAGAGTCGCTAATCTCCTGCACATGGAGATATATATATAAAAATGAGGAACCAAATTTCAAACACCAATCTTTGTTTCCGATCCCTAGCAAAGTCGCCAAAAATTTGTTAGTAAACAAATTTGTCCCTCTTGAAAATTTTTACAACTTAACTCAAATCACCCAAAAACAAGGCACAATTTGTGACTAACAGTTGGATGAGTTATTATGAGTTGATAACCCTCCTCTGAATTGAGAGGTACATCTCCCTCCTAAAAAGATATTCAACAAATTAAATGTAGAGTATGTCTTTAACTCGAAGACACAAAGGTTGTTGACATTCATTCATCACTATGAAATGAATGTGATTACAATAGAAAAGATTCAGAGAAAATAAAAAAAATGACCAACTGACCACCTATTCAATCTTCCCAATCACAAAGAAATAAAGAAAGATTTAACATTGCATCTTACGTATATGAAGCATAAAGCCATCTGACTTCATGCTTTACACGTAGACTTGAAAAAATGGGCAAGACAAAATTTAAAAATGATTGCAATCACCAACAGATTTATTTCAATCTAGAAACATACATTTAAAATCTAGAGATTAAATAAACATATTCTCCTTTTATTCTTAAAAATTTGGTAAAATGACCAATGGGTCATTTATATCCCTGCCGCACTTAACAAGCCTGTAAAATAAAATATCATTTCAGTCTCATCCCTCTGCTAAAGAGAAATACAAATATATTTCCCATGTCTACAAAGCCACATGACCCTACCAAAAAAGAAGAACCCTGGTGTGTGAAATTATTTTACAATAAATAATGCTTCTCAATTGTATTTCGGTTTCAATAACCATTTCTTGAAATTCCCTGTATTCTTATATTTTCACTATTTTGTGGTTTCATCAGTGTTGTCCCTAATTCTTTGGGTATTCAACATTAATCAAATGACTTATATTATTATAAATTTTTCTTTAATGGGTTGACAGGTGGATATAGATTTCACTCCCTCAACACTTTTGTGTCTTTACACATTTAAAGCATGCAACCTTCATTCATTACATCTTGGAAAAGCATCTCACTTTCACGAGGGCCTTTGCCTTGATGCCAAAAAGGAAATTCCTTATAGTGATTTTTGAAAGGAAAACATAGGAACTCTCATGGTCAGACCCTTCATGTAGCTGGCCAGATTTTCACACCTGCGGGTTCTATACACATAATTGATCTCTTTTTTAAGCGTACTTTCCAGGTTAAAATACACTAATCTGCAATTTTGAGTTCTTTCCAAGTGGGATTTGAGTTCATTTAGAATCCCGCACTCTATGATCACAACTAATAAAGTGTGTGGAAATTGTCTTGACATTATGTTGAGCAGTTGGCTCACACCCTCAATAGGAGGCTTCCAAAATCAAGCCTCGAGACCTTCACAGTCTTCACATCTTTCCTCAAAATCAAACACCTCCATCTTCACTTACAAAATTGATTAATTTGAGAGGCACAACACCGATTGCATCACTATTTACCTACAATTGGCCTTTAATTTTAACAGTATCAAATGATAAATATTCAACACATTCTAGTTATCGGCTTGTCTTGCAACACGTGAGACATTATGCTCTTTGTCTACTAATATATATTCAAGGTGACTTCATTTCCTAAGATATCTTGCACTGGCACTACATACACCAAAATATGGTGCCCATTTGAACACTATCTTATATGACTTGACATGACAAGATTTCAAAAAAGGCTCCACATATGACACTCTTTTTTGGGCATCAACATTTAGTCAAACGGTTTGGAGCTATTCACCGTGCTTTGCCAAAGTTGAATATTTGAATTTTCTATATTTGGCTTGGAGCTGGAGAAAACATCAGTCTTTTGGCAAGACATTCCTCTTGAAAGAATCATGTCAAGGTTTGATAGGAATCAGACACCATTGGCGTGATGTGACACCATCTATGCGATCAACTGTCACCAAAGCATTAATACAACTGCATTGACATTTTGTCAAACATTTCATAGCTGCCTCTTTATGGTGCAACCTACACAAACCAAATTTTATCCAGGAATTATTTTTGTGCTGTGACAGGACTTTTGAGTTTATCGGTTGCATTTTGGTTTCAATAACCATTTCTTGAAATTCCCTTTATTATTATATTTTCACTATTTCATGGTCTCATCATTGTCATCCCTAATTCTTTGGGTATTCAAGATTAATCAAATGACTTATATTACTATAAAGTTTTCTTTAATTGGCTAATAGGTGGATATAGCTATTACTCCCTCAACACTTTCCTATCTCTACACATTTAAAGTATGCAACCTTCATTCATAGCCACCTCTTTGTTGTGCCACCTACACAAACAAAATTTCATCCAACCATTCTTGTTGTGTTGTGACACAGCTTTTGAGATTATCGGTTGCATTTCAGTTTCAATAACCATTTCTTGAAATTCCCTTTATTCTTATATTTTCACTATTTTGTGGTTTCATCACTATTGTCCATGATTCTTTGGGTATTCAAAATTAATCAAATGACTTATATTATTACAAAGTTTTCTTTAATTGGCTGAGAGGTGGATATAGCTTTCAATCCCTCAACACATTTGTGTCTTTACACATTTAAAGGATGCAACCTTCATTAATTGCCTCTTGGAAAAGTATCTCACTTTCACAAGGGCCTCTGTCTTGATACCACATAGGAAATTCCTTATACTGAGTTTTGAAAGGAAAGCATAGGAACCGTCATGATTAGACCCTTCATGGAGCTGGCCTAATTTGCACACCTGTGAGTTCTATCAACATAATTGATCTCTTTTTTAACCATGCTTTCGAGGTTAATGTTGTCACTAGGGATTGCACCCGAGTATGGCTAAGTGTAGAATCTAGAAATCCCATGAAACATGGGACTATTCTTAGGTTGTGGGTAACCTATCAGAGAATAGACCTCTAGATTAAGGGCTAGCTTCCCCTTGAATCACCTAAAACTTGAACTAAACTTGGAAGGAAAAGGGAGAGAGAGTGCATGAAATAAAACTAGAACTAAGGCAATTCACCAAACTTAGTAGATCCACAGACTAAATCAGAACTCACAATGACACCTAAAATAATCTGGTAACTCACAACTTGACCTTGTCTGTTTTGACAATTCTTGAAATAAGAGGTATTTGTGTTAAAAGAAGGGAAAGACTCCCACAACTTAAAACCAAATGTACACAGATTATAACAATAATTGTAAAACACCTTCTTAAGCATTTGACTTGAACAAACATGCAAAGTAAAGGATGGAAAGATCACAATAACTTTAACATGAATTCAAATAGTAAAACTCAGAAAATAATAGGAATAGAAGGAATACTGTATTATCCTCAATGAAAGGAGCCAAATAACTCAATCTGCTTCTCCAGAGCTACAAGCAGTCACCTCTGAGAAAGAGGGAAAGAAGAACTAACCTTGATCACAGAAGTGAGAGGTATATAAAGAAAATCCTATCTGCATCATGACCCGCAACCTCCTAAAGATAGAAAATGATTGTATATAGGGTCATAAAAGCTTCACAAATCCAGATGCCAGATTCCCGAGATTCTAGGGGGGTGAGGAAAGTGGGACCCCTAAAAATATCTAGTTAAAGAAGACTATTCTACCCGCTAAGTCATGCATCATAAATAATATTCTGACAATGGCTTATAAAACACCATGTCGGAATTTACAATAACATTAATGCCATGACTTTACATTAAAAAAAATTCACCCCTATTGAGACACAAAATGGATTTAATAAGCCTCCAAAAAAATGGTTCTCAACCTAATATTAAAAAAGGGGAAGACACATTTTAAGAGTATCCATATTTTGACAAATCCACCTATGCTAACAACATGTATTATCACATATTTGAAATAATCTCACCCAAAAGAAATGGGGAAAACATAAATCCATCTACATATATCATATACCCTAGCATATTGTATCCCAACCTAATGACTTATCAAAATCTTCACCATGTTTTGGAACTTCAATGGCACGGAAAAAAAAAAAAGATTCAACCCTAAAAAGAGGGGAACATATTAAAGCTCAATCTAAAACGAAACCCTCCTCATAAAAACTACTAGTACAGTGGGCTTCCTCCTTCGATAATTGGCAAGTTGCTATTTGGACTGAGAGCTCCACCTCCAATCTCTGAGTTTGGCTTTAGAAACAACTATCTTCATCACGACATATGATTGTGGTAAGCACATTTGTCATTCATAGCACTTGCTCAATGGTTTTGTAAACCTCCATTTGATGTTATGTGTTAATATTAGGGCACGATTTCTATATTTCACTTCATTTTCATGTTGATTGTGTATGGTATCTCTGTTATCTTGTTGATTCATTGGTAATCTCCTCAGATTTGAGGGTGCTGCTGGCATTCTATCTCTGTATTCATTGTCACTGGTGCTTTTGTTTCTGAGACTAGAGCACTGTGTTATGTATTATGTATTTCATTTCTGTGTATTATGAAGGGAACTGCATGTGCTAGATCGGTGTTGTGAATGAGGTAGGGCAGGCACCCTATTGATGCTTATCACTCCTTGCCCTTACCTCATGTATTTGATTGTTTCAATCCCTATTTTTTATGAGAATGAGGGCATCATGGTATCAAGGTGCATGGGCTCTATTCTAGGGCATCATTCCTCATTTACATTTCTATTTTGGTGGCCATCTTAGTGCCCCCATATGAGATCGGGCTCACCGTCACTTTCTTTTTCTTGCTATATTTATACATAGCCCACAAACCTTTGTGGCCTATGTTCAGTCCATGTTGAATGAGGGCATGACCATCGAGGGTTCACTGTTCACCATACCTTGTTCATCATTGTTGGAAGTTTGGAGACCACTGCAACTCATTTTATTGGCATCATTACTTACGGTCTTAGAGCATCATGATGTGTTGAATCCTCATTGTTTCTCTGCCCTTGTTTTGATGTGTTCATTGCTACTGATGTGTTCATTGCTACACTATTTTCATGGCATGCAATGCCTTCACCATGTTTTACAATGATGCCACTAAACTCCCATCACTGTACTATTTGATACGTTGCTTCATGTTTGGAACTCCTGGGAACCTGAGAGTTGGGTTTGGGTATTACAACCTGGTGATGTGCCAAAGTTTGCATGAAATCTCAAGCTTTCACAGCCCATGGCTATGCATTCTATTACTCATTTGTTTCACTGTTACAGCCTGTGGCTTTGAGCTCGTGAGTTAAGACACCATCATCATGATGCTCGTGAGTATCGAAGCCTTGGGTTATTGATTTGAGCATGCTTATCATCTAAACTTTGATTTTGAGCTTCTAGATACTAGGCATATCTTTAACTTTACTTTCACCATTATGATTTCTCTGTATTTGAAAGATATTTTGATGTCTTTCGAGCCCTCCAAAAGCTAGGGCATCATTCATTAAGTTATTTGTTCATGGCACTCGTGAGAAACTGGCATCGATGCATTTGCTGCTTGTTCATTATTTGGTATTATGGTGTTGTTGTGGCCATTGCTATTTTAGTGCTTTGGACATGTTGTAGCATTGTTGTTGTTAGCTCCACATGTATTTGGTGTCTAGAAGACCCAAGCCTACCATGCTCTCGGTCCTGGCTTGCATCATGCCATACTACTCACTGTCTCTATGTATTCCATTGTTCCTTCTTTGGAGCCCGTGCACTACTATACTGATGCCTTACCGTAGATGCACTATATTTACTATGATTTTTCATTGAATGTTGATTGGTATTGAATCATTGCATATAATTTATGTCCTATACAGGAGGCACTGTGAATAGATCTTAACATACTGTGATTATTTTATTGATGCACATTGATTATAATGTCACTGATTAAACAATTATAGTCCTTTTACTATTGGCTCATAATGCAGATTTGGAATATGTTCATGCTATGAGATTGATGCATTGAGTTTATCTTTGAAGCACCTTTATGTTGTACCTTCTCTGAACATATGGATTATGTACCTTTAACATGCTGATGATGAATGCTTCCTGAATCTGCCAGTGCCCTGTTCTGACCATGCTATTTTTTATTTTTCTTTGTGATCCATGAGTGTTCCACTAATACTGCTCACTTATTGAGTGCCCCCCACATGATTCAATATCTCTCCTTGAGAGGGTTAGGGTTCCTAGAAACTCTGTGGGAATAGAGCTTCTGACAACCCTCACTAGTTCAGTGTAGGGTACTAGGAGACTCAATATTGATCATGGGTGTTGTAACATGTATCTACACATGGAACAAACATATTAGTGAAAACATGGTGTCATCTATTCTAGTAGCTCCTTCTATGCACATGCCCTGAGCACAGCCCATGAACAGAAGTGTATAGTTGAGTGCATGTATGCATGCTTGTAGGTAGGTACTGTGATACCAGGCATTTCTTAGATCCATTGGATCTAACCCCTTTCTTTTCTCTCTCTTTGCAGGTTCAAGATCATAGGAGCACATCAAGAACACAGTGGAGATAGACTCCTTACTAGGAAATGTCTAGTACCCCTGCATCTATGCTCCTTATAATGTATATTTGCACTCATTTATGCAATTCTAGCAATGTCTATGCTCATGACATGTGTGAGCTCAGATAGATGTTCTTTTCAGTTCTTTCCTTCTGTACAACATATTTAGAATATTGGCACATGTAATCTTAGATGCATTTTTTTATCTCTTTTCCCTTTCATGTACTTTGCAAAGAAAATGAGCACAAATATTTAGCAAGACCACTTAATAACACAAACTAGGGTACAGTAGCTCATCTAGTAATTAGGCCTCCAAAAGAGTGAAAATAATGGTAACAGTTAAAATACACTAATCTGCAGTTTTTCATTCTTTCCAAGGGGCTTTGAGCTTATTTGGAATCCTATGCTCTATGATCATAGGTAATAGACTGTGGAACTTGTCTTGAAATTATGTTGAGAAGTTGGTGCACACCCTCAACACGAGGCTTCCAACATCAAGCCTCGAGATCTTCATGGTCTTCACATCTTTCCTCAAAATCAAACACCTCCATCTTCACTTACAAAATTGATTAATTTGAGAGGCACAACACTGATTGCATCACTATTACCTACAATCGACCTTTAATTTTAACAGTGTCAAATGATAAATATTAAACACATTCTAGTTACTGGCTTGTCTTGCAACACATAAGACTTTATGCTCTCTATCTACTAATATATATTCAAGATGACTTCATTTCCCAAGATCTCTCACGCTCGCACTGCATACACCAAAATATGGTGTCCATTCGAACACTATCTTATATGACTTGACATGACGAGATTTCAAAAAATAGGCTCCGCATATGACACTCCTCTTTTTCGGGCATCAACATTTAGTCAAATGGTTTGTAGCTATTCACCGTGCTTTGTCAAAGTTGAATATTTGACTTTTCTATGTTTGGCTTGAACCTGGAGAAAACGTCCATCTTTTGGCAATAAATTCCTCTTGAAAGAATCATGTCAAGGTTTGATAGGAATTGGACACCATTAGTGTGATGTGACACCATCTATGCGAGCAACTGTCAACAAAGCATTAATACAACTACATTGAAATTTCATCAAACATTTCATACCCACCTCTTTGTGGTGCCACCTACACAAACCCAATTTCATCCAAGCATTCTTGTTGTGTTGTGACACAACTTTTGAGTTTATTGATGAAATCAAGCATCTTGTGCAATGTAATTCTGGTTGAACCTGATGACTACATGATCATCAGTGTTGGGATCTTATAATTAAGTTCCTACAGACCGTAAATTCACCTTTTTCATTTTACCAAAATTGTTGAGAGAATAGGATTTGTGATTTTGTTCAAACATCTAGGTTGGACATGGTTATCATGTGATTGGCTTCGCAATCATTGAAATACCTTATCCTTCATGATCTTCAGGATCGATTGTAAGGGTTGAAGATCGGTATCATGAAATGGAATGACCTCTCCAATGTACCATGTTTGATGACCATGACTGATGGTCAAGTACCATTATATTCTGCTGGACCAATTATTAAAAAAATTTGGTGGAATCACCTCCCTGTCTTTTGGAATACATTAATCAAGGATCATGTATGTGTAACATTCCTTAGCAATATACATCACCTGGGTTTTGTATATTTGCAATGTGAAACTTCATCAATTAATGAACCATTGTTTCTAAACCTCTTTGGACTAATCTTAACCACTAAATATGAAATGTGAAACTAATCCTGAACTTCCAAACTGAAGGACCTTGATGTTAGAATAATTGAGAGGGGGGTGAATCAATTATCCACCGTCCCAATCAAAAAATTTATATCCAAAAACAATTTACTAAAACTTCTGCAGCTCGGTAAACTAAAATAGTATTCTGTCTATGCTTTTATCAATTACCAATTAATAACATGTAATGATTACCAACCAAATTCAATATGCAATGTGTAAAGTATGATAACAAACAATCATCACAATCAACACATAACAGAAGAGATTTAATGTGGAAACCCTATGAAGGGAAAAACCACCTGGGACCGGCAACCCAAAAATTATTCACTCTTTTGAAGTGAGGTCGGTGAAGACCCAACCCTGTTAAAGGTTACAAACACACTGTGAGGGGTGACCTTGTTAGAGGATTTTAGAACAACCATTATCGTCCAACGAGCATTCACTATGGGGTTGACAAGATAATAAATATACACTCTATGAATGACATTAAAAGACTTTCTAGTCCACTCTGTTAAGAGATTTCTCTATTTACAATGGTTAAAATGTAACAGTAGTTGATCTGATTACAACACAACTTCAATTGTAGATTACCAGATCTATGTTAAGCTCATTCAAGTCCTCTGATCAATATTTCAATTCTGTTTCAATCAATGTTTAGTAACTTGTTGTTTCTCGGTAATAGCTTTCTGACGCTCGGTAATCTTTGCAGTTCGGTTCTCCTTAACCAATATGATTAGGCATGCATGAAGCTTCTTCACATTATATCTTCTATAGTCTCCTTCTTCAAGCATGATTTCATCATGAAATCCTAGTCTCTTAAATAGACGAGTAAATCATTTTAATTCCATCCATCAAATTTTGCTGCTTAATCTCCTTTGTTGATTTTGCTGCTTAAACCTTCCTCAGCTGATGTGTCAGTAACACATTTTTTTTCAATCCATTAGATCTCTTTGAATTATGTTAGTCGTCGATCTTCATAACAAACATTATTTAATCTCTGATTTCAATGTAATTTACAACTCATCAACTTCATCGGCTAAACTAGTCATCTAGTTATTTTCTTCTGCTTGGTTAACAAATAAATGTGTCGATGAACACAAGCTCAGTTTATACTCTGATTGGTATACACTACACTGTGTCGGCGTATACTGAAATGGTTCTTTAACCGACAACACTGCCTTTTGAATTTTTCTCTATCCTTCACATAGATGAATGCAACATAATCAAGTCAATAACATAAGATCATATACTCATCCATAAGTTACCCAATGTGTTTCTTATCATTATCTATCATATCCATCTTCCTCATGTAGATATATTATGTTCTTCATCTCTTTTATTCTTCTTCTATAGATGTTTGGGTATAGTAACTTACAAGATAAGTATAGTCAAACCTAGTTGACATCAATTATAACATATTACTGATTTAACCATCTTGCATATCTAATCAGCAACTTAGTGATCTTACATCACAAATCTTCAAGTTATACAATGTATCCAAATCAGTTGTAGTTCATCACTTGAAACTAAACTTTCAAAATTAAACTAACATTTTGCATCTTTAAACTTTGAGTTTTGAACTTTGAATTTTGAACTTTGAGGCTCAAAGTTCAAATTCAATGCAATTTCAGAACACTACCTCTTCACCACTTTAGCCTTACAAAAACATCATTAGCAATAAAAACCAACAAGATAATAGGACAATTTAGGAATTCTTCTATGGGATAGACTTTCAAAATTTTAAAACTTGGGTGCTGGAGGCAAGCCAACACTGGCAATGAAGGCCTGGTCAGGTCCCTGAGTACAAAAGAGAGTCTCTATAAGGAAGAGAAATAGAGAAAACCACATGGGAAAGTCTACTAAAAAAAGAGATGAAGACTAGATGAAGGACTGAAGGAGCCTCCAAAACTAGGGAATGTTCTGGAAAATAAGAACAAAGAATGAACATGCAGAGAATCACTGAAGCAAGAAGTTGCAAACTTTGTCAAAAAGTAACTACTAATCTAAAGAACCTCCACTAAAATAGAACATTGCTAGGTAGAGAAGATTGTAATTTGCAAGAGCTCCCTCAAATGATAATACTCTTATCAAAAGGCAAACAAAGGAAAAACAAGTGAACTCGAAGATACAAATGGCATAAAACACAAAATTTTGAAGAGTTGATCAATCAAAGATGGAAGTGTGCCACCAAAAAATAGGAATGAAAGTGTGTCGATATGGTAAATGATCAAGCTCACCAAAATGTATATGTACCTAGCCACTGCATCATCCTAGTACATAGGAAAAAATACATAATACATAGCTCACTCCATCGAACCAAGGAAGGAGAAGAACTAACAGTAGAAACCCCTCCATAATGCTTATTTCTTTCTGTGATATGTGTTTGCATGTAGGTGTTCTTGGGAGCTGTGGGTACAAACACATATAAAGACATCCTGAGGCTAATGTCATGGAAGGAATATTCACATGAAAAAGATAGATGGAAAATAAAAGTAAACATCAAACCCCCCATGACACTTTATAATGGACTGCGAGTATAAAAGGCACAAAGATGTGCAAGATCCCAAGAATGCAATAGAATGGCACTTTATCTCAGTGTGTGTGCATACAAGAATTATTAAAAATGATGTATACAATGATCAAAGAATATCTAAGGCTGCTAAAACAAGAATAACATCCCAAGAAGAGTCATCCCATACAGGGAAGAAATCCCAGTTCTTGAAACATCCAAGATATTTACAAGAGTGCAGAAATGCAAAAAATTGAATAAAATATACCTAGAGTAGAATATGAAAAAATCACTTACAACACTGGAAATTTCATAGAACAAGCTTTTGAATGATATATCGGTTTCCCTAAATGGAGTTTGTATGCACAAGATATGGCTCCCATAGTGCAAAAAGGAACTTCCAGCTTTGATAGAAAAAACACCATCAAAATGGAAAAATCAGAAATTCAAACCTCTAGATTTGGATAAAGCTCAAAAAGATATTTCTGACAATATCGGGTTTGCTCAATTTTGACACCGTATGCTCAAGTTATGAGCAAAAAACTGATAGGTGCTTCGGAAAGCCCAAAAATAGTGCAAGAAGGTGTTGATACAATGCTGGCATCAACAATTAATGGGCTTAAATTTGACAAACATATGGTCATCACCATGAAAAAAAATCAGGCCTAGAGCCCAAAATTCCTTGGCCCCTAGTCATGTCGATAACCAGTGGGCTGGTGGCTAGGGGTTGGAGAATTAGCCCTTGGTCATGCATGTGACCGCAAATTGAGGTAGTGGGGGTTGAAATTTCTATGATTACTGTGGGCCCAATGATGACCACGATGGTAAGAGTGGTGGTTTCACTGGCGGGATGTTTGTATAAATTGTTTTCTCGAATTGTGTGCTAGGGTTGTACAACTCTAGTAAGTAATTTGTTTTACCTCAGATTTAAAAGTTATCCACATTAGACCTATTTTAAATGGAAACAGGAGTTCTTGGGCACTCTGATCTCAACAATGAGGTCCATTTGAGCTCAAAGTAACCAAAATCAAAGGTACCCCCAGGTCAAACAAAAAACCTTGAGAAAATTGTAGATCTAATGAACAAGGCCAAATCTCTCAAGAAGGGAACAAGGGCATGGAGATCTAAACCTATGCTACCATATTGGAGTTGATGAGAAAAAAACTCATAACTCCCAAGAACTCTTGCATGCAAACACCTATCACATAAAGAGAGAAGTGAAATCTATGGAAGCCTCAACGCAAGGATCCATGAAAGAGGCGACATTCTTGATGTGCAAAAACAAGAGTTGCAATTCAATAATAAAAGAATGTTATGTTTTATAAGAGAGATTAATTCTTATATAAAGAGATCAAAACCCTAAAAATGAAACCTAGGTTGCATAATAATAATTAATAAAAGAATTAATCTTTACATGCCTAAACCTTAGCTTAAGTAAAGAAAGAGGTAATAAGTGACTTAATAATTAAATCAATATGATTGAATTAATAAGTAAATCAATTTATTACTCTAACAATGACAAGGTAGATGCACGACTTTAATTTTTGGCTCGCAAACACATATAACACTAAGATTTGATTAGATTAGGGTTAGTAATGTCAGGTTCACAAAATGTATACTAGGAAAATCAAGGGATTAGTATAAAAAACATGATTATCCAACCACAAAAATTATAACTATTGTGCTGACTAAAATACTAATCCAACCAATAAGACTATCAAAATGAAATACACAAAAATAATAATAACTTTGAAACCAAAATCCACACATTCTTTTGATGATGTCCCATTTCTTTTTCTTTCTTCTCTAATATGATATGACGTTCTTTTTAAGAGAAATGCACAAATATTAGCCAAAAGTAAAGAATAAAAGTTGACACCATTTATGGCGAGAATGCTACAAATCATGGTTGTTTCAAAGATCATCATTAAGAGACAAATTTATCAGATTCTAATTTGAAGAAACAAACAAGGGCAATGAATGGACAAGGGAAATGGAAATGAAAAGCCAAGTGGAAGCCAAACATAGAAGATTAAATATGAAACAAAATAAAATGAAAAGAAAATAAATCAAGAGGAATAGGAGAGAAAAATTAAACATTTGGATTCGATAATTTCCTCCAAATTAGCAAAAGGAAAGGACAAGTCAAGTGGGAGACAAAAGGACAAGGTAGAAGATAAGACAAACTAAAAAGAAAATAAGACAAATAGAATTAAAAATTGGAAAGGAAAGTGGAGAAAAAATAATAATTTTTTATTTATTAATTTCTCTCGTATTAATAATTAGCCAATTAAATAATATTTATTTAGTTGTGACAAAAGGATTAAAGAGATAAATAAATCCTATATTTATTTTTCCTAAAGAAGACACATTAGGACAAGAGAGAGGACATAAGTAAAAGACTAATTCCTTAATTCTAAGTAATGACAGATTAAATAAGTACAGAGTATTGGCCAAGAAATTGCAAAGTAGCCATGAGGGTTGACGAGTGGGAGGAGTCATTCGAGGAACATATCTCTGACGGGAAGCTTGGGGTGTTTTTAATTTCTAGTCTCAGCATTGGAGGAGAAGTGTGATGAAATTTATAGGCGAGGATGTGCTATATCCATATACATACATAGTTGTCTTTCCCTGATAACTTCTTTCAATTCTATTGTCAAATACCTTAGATTTGTTGAAATGTTAGAAATTATTGGAACAAATCGTATACAAAACGGTTAAACTAAAGTATATTACTAGAAATAAATTACTGGTGGCAGTTCAAAAGTATGATTTATGTGTGGTCAAGCCCATGTGGGTGGTTTATTTCCCAAACATTTTCTTTTAAACAAAGAGAACTACATTACATTGTATGACACTATTAAACAATCGTTGGAGTGAAAGAACATTCGTCCCTTAAAGCAGGTGGCTACAAATCTAAGCAAAGCACTCGATTCCAAAATGAGGTCTAAGGCATTCTCCAAAGTACATGCATTGCTGGCTATCATGGGTCATGAACATCAATCTTCAAATTCACCTCCTGAAGTGACCTCACCTATGTGGGATACTTTTTTATTAGCCATCCCATTCCCATCATAGGTGACTGACTAATCAGCCACTGGAAGGGTCAAAAATTTAAACTGTTAAAGAGGAAAAACTTTTTGGTGATGAAAGTGCTATGTGGATACAACCAATGGAGGAGTGAGGCTATTTAATTTAGGTTTCAATTTTTATTTTTTTCTTATTGAATATTTTCCTTGGAATTCAGTTGGGTACATATGCAATCAGGTGGCATCACATATTTTTTTCTGGCTTTGATCTCTACATGTACGAATGGATAGTACAATGAAGGGACTGTCAGCTTCATATACAAGGGTATATCTAGATGGGGTACCATGTACTTGTCTCAAAAGGTTATTAAATTTGAAGATCGTTGTGGTTCATAGACTCAAATTTTTGCGCTATTGTTAAATGTTATGAGGATCACTGTTATTTAACTATGTTTGTATTGATTATGCTTTGAAATATTTGATAGAGGGAAGACCGTTGGAGTCCATTTTTGTTATGTAAGTTAGAGAATTTTAATATGTATATCTAGTATGTGGGCATTTTAATATAGTCTTATATTGACAACTAATTCTATGTAATGGGGATCTTTGGGGTGCTTTAGAATAAATTTTTTTATAGGAGATATGGGAGGGTAGTTTTTTAGGGTGAACTTATATATATACATTCTATTTTAGATCAAGGAATGAAGGTTTTTTTTGCTAGTTCTTTCCTCTAGGAGCTCTTGAACCAGTTTTTAATAATAGAATATATCAGCGGCTTTCCACTTTTACCAAAAAATAAAAATTTGTCAAAATTAATTAATTAGATTTAATGACAAAGAGCAACAAGGGATTGAATAAATAAACCCTTTAATCAGACAAGTGACCTTGGACAAAATTCGAAGGACTTGACTATATCATAGGACATGATTAAAATGAATAAAAAAAATGACATTATTCAATTTTTAAGTGCCTACAATACCACATACAAGGATTATATTTATGTCATGTTTACAAAAGGCTCCACCTATGCCCACCTACCTAGTGTTCCTATATGAAGGAACGTATTTATAATTAAGATATCTCAACGTTGACAATTTAAAATTCTGTTTATCAATTATTTAGTGTATCCCATTATTAATATATGATATCTTTATGTCTATTTGTTATAAAATACTGTCCCACCAAAATGGAGCATTGAATTTGAATCTTTTTAATCCTTTTGACATTACAACTATCAAAATAAAATCTGATATTATTTACAATTTCTAAACCATTTACAACTTAGATTGATAAATTCAAAACCTTTATGACATCATAAGAACGTTATAAAAAAACATTACGAATTATAATCAGATATGACACTAGGAACAAAAATCTAAAAAAGGATACGCTTCCAAGAATCCCATTACTTTCCAAAATATCATTGCACAAAGATGGATGTAGAACGCAATGATTGGAAGTGACAGAAAATACAATCAGAAAAATCCCATAGAGAAGTGGAAGAAATCTAAGGGTATGCTTCCAAAAATAAGGTTACTATCTCAAGTAGCACAAAATCATTGGATCCCTTCTGGAGAGGATTCAACCATTCATTCAAAATTAAGATTTGTTAACGACCAACCACAGAGTGACACAATCCACGTTCGTTGTTAATGACTTCAAACCCCTAATCAATCAATAAAAACATGATAAAATTCTTGCGAAAAGATAACATATTAGTGAAAGGCTTTAATGGCACGAAGTCGGCATACACAACTGTCTTTTCCACTACCAGTAAATTCACTGCGGATGTTGTTGAAAGAAGTTTACATACCCATCACATATTTATGTTGTTTGAAAGCTTATGCTAATATCTTCTCTCCAATTATTGCATTTTTTATCCTTGCAAGTGACTTCAAATCATCTAGAATATGTCTCTTTGTGGATACGTTATGTAAGACAAAGCATCAATCTGATATAATCTTCTGTATTGAAAATGAAGCAAGGACTTAACCGAATGAAACAAATTCCTAAATAATTACACAAGCAAATGATTAAAAATGGTATCGATTCTTCCCAAACTATTTGGAAAGACTAAACTGTTCTGCACACCATGTATCTGAGTCTAATACTTTTCTGTGGTTTAATTATTCATTTCTTACAACCCTAATTTTGCATTACAGTTCATTTATTGATATTGGAAGTAAAAACTGGAAGCATTACTAGGGTTGTGAGAATAGGACATTCTCGTCGTATTCAAGGCCGACTTTCTTGACCTAAATCAATCTATTTCAGTACTGAGATAAAAGCTTTATAGATTTTCAGGAATTGATAGCTGGGAACAATGTTATGTAAAATAAGAATAGATATTTACCAATTTGATTTTCTCACCGTTGGAGTTGTGTCTTACTCGAGTATAATAGAAGACAATACAAACGCAAATTGTAGGTGGTATAGAACAAGTTGAAGAAAATATAAGACAAAATGATTTTCTAAGATCGGTATAGAAGAAGAGTTAAAAGAGGTAATTATCTTCACAGCTCATGAAAGTCTTTTCAAACGCTTGCTTTTGGAGGGTGTTTAAAGCTTAGGCTCCACACGCTTGTCCGTTCACTAGTTATTATGGAGAAGGACGACATTGAAGGGGCACGTGAACTGGAGGGTATTTGACTGAAAACAAAGAATGATCTCTTGATTTGATTTGCACGAGCAAAAATGGTCCCTGCATTTGACAATATGACCCTTGAAAGAATTGGACTGGTTGGCCTGTTTTTGGAAGTTTTGCATGTTACCCTTTCATGATTGAATTTGTTGTCATTTCAATGTGAGATTTTGTGGAGTGTGTTAAAATGTAATATTTTTGGTGAAATTCACTCATATACTTTGAAGAGCAATAAGAGGAGGTATAAAGAGGTGGGGAAATGCAAGATGATAGCTATGAATGGGATGGAGATAATGATAGTACTTGGCCCGAGGCTAATATTGAGACTTTCTCACTAAAAAAGTCAAGTTATTCAGCTTTAAAATTAGGTGATAGAGCTCAAAGAGAGATTGGAGCAAATAAACTAGGAACAAGGGCTAAATGATATTGGTGGAGTGAAGTAGACACTGAGAGTGGGGGAGAGGGATGAATCAATGTCTAAGAAAAATCGGTTGTTTTAACTAAAAATTCTAAATTTTAACCTTCAACTTAAATTAGGACAACTATTAAACTCAAGTATTATACATAAACACACCTTCATAACCTTTGTTAAACTGAGATAGATATCATGATAACCAACACTGATAGAAGAATATTGAAGAAGTGTCAACACCATATCATGAGCCAAGCTATGATGAACATTTGATTTAAGAGAAAAGATATTGTCTTAACCATAATGCAATGACTGATTATGAGTCAATACAAGTTCATGCAAAATAACTGAAAAACAAAATAACATGTGAAAAGAAAACCCATATGAAATTTAAGCATATAAAGATGACAACTTATAACACACAAAATTGTCCTGAGTGGAAACCCTTCTAGGGAATAAAATCACTCAAAATTGTCTCACTGGCTTAATTGAAAATACTCTTTACAAATGTCTCACTGGCTAATGCATGTGTCTCACTGATAGAAATGCCTCACCAGTCTTATTAATGATATTTTGGACTTACAATGCCTCATCGGGCTTACAATGTATCATTTTAATAATATTCAATTCATACATAGTCAGGATATATAAACAAGAATAGTAATCATAGTCAAGCACAATACATCAAAATATACATTTAACATTCAATATTAGAGGATGCATCATACTCAAATAGGATAACAATATCCTCAGCTAGATATCTGTGAGGTCCACTTTCGGCCCACATAGTGATCCTGTGTTGTACATATTAGCTATCTTTTTGATTATGTTTCTTTCAGAGATACTTGGACTTTGTCGACTACTGTTATATTATGTTTGACTCGATGGACTGTTCTTTTGATGATTCTGCATATGGGATCCATGATGTGTAGATTTGGTTTATGTTTTTATATGATGTTTTGTGAACTTGATGGTCTAGATGATATTTAAATTACGTTATGTAATTTCATTTGAAATGTGCAATCAAATCATGAATATTATATGCAATTGACGTATGAGTTGAATTATGCAATTTAATGTTTAAATTTCGCTATATCATATATGTTATTGTAATGGTTTTCTTCCTTGAATTACTGATGCTGCATTTAGGTATTGTAGGTGGAAGGACCATGGAAACATATTCGGGGAAAACACATTGAACATAGGGTAACCAGTTATACCAAGGCCCCGTCTATTAAGAGACCTGAGGCCTCGTTGTTAAGTAATTTATTTCGTAACAGTAATTTGAATGTTTGTATGTTATGTGTTGTTATTCTGGATGTACCTTTCGTGAAATGTTATTTTGTTAAGTGTCGCTTGACACCTATGTTCAATGTTATTAAGGTACATCATGTGTTGTGTGAGAGCACTTGCTAGGAGTTTTAGGGATATCTTAGCACTCCTTTCTGCCATAGGAATCTTTATGCAATCTCATTCCCCATTTTCGATGTTATTACTCGACATGGGTTTAGAGGGTTAATAATGGCCTTAGGAGATAGTTTTATGCTTAATTTGTTAACCCATTCCATGTATCCATGGGTTAGGGGTATTTTCACCTCTTTAGAAGCCTAAAAGTGACTTTAGGACCCTTTTAAAAATTCATTTTCCTTCTTGAGCGAAAATTGCAACTTGCATGTTGGAACCTCATTTATGAGGTTAGGTGTAGAAGCCCTATTTAGAGGAAATTTTGGCTTAGGGTGATTCATTCACCCATTCTCTATTTTTAGAGAGCTTTCAGAAAGTTAGAGGAAAAAAGGCTTGAAGCTTGGATTAGGGCTCAACAACATTCTACCATAGCTTGGATTTGAGGTAGGAATTCATGTGCTCTCTCTATTTGTTTGAGATGTTTGTTAAAATGATCATGTTCTTGGCTCCCCATGGTTGGTCATGGTGGAGGTTTGTTTTGTTTAGTGTTGTGTTTTAGCTCCCCATGGTTGGTCATGGTGAGAGCAAGCTTGCATATGTGTTTATCATGTAATTGAATTTTTGGGTTGTTTACTCTTAGATTCTCTCACCCTTGGGAGGGAAGAGAAATCAAGAGGGGGTGTGGAAATGGAGGCAACTCCATGTGTAGAGTCTCCTCCATGTGTGGGGAAGGATGAACCTTGGGTGAGTGATTTTCCCCAAGAGACCTTGCATGTAGCCCTTGTGGCAATGGGGGGCATAAGGAGGGAAAATTGGCCATGTGTGCCTTGTATGTATTTGAGAAATATGGGTCCATGTGTGGCCTTGTATATTATGCAATGGTAATCTCCATGGTTTTGTCTACCACACCCTACAAAGGAAATTCATGGGAATTCCTTAGTTTACTTCTTGAGGGAATTTGGGAATTTTGTCCATGTTTGTTAAATCATGTTGTGATTGTGTGTATATGTTTGTAACCTATTCAATGTGTTCTCCCCAAGCTCGGGGGTGGTCTCATGAGAGACCTTGGATGGGAGGTGAGCTCCCATGGTCTTTTCCTTGTTTTGTTTGCATTTGCAGATTTTGAAGTATGGAAGCATGATGCTAAAGAAGATAAAGACTTTTGCTTTGATGTATTTGAATGAGGAATTCACTCTATGTTTGAAAGAGGAATTCACTCCATATTTGATTCATCCTTGTAAATTTGGAATGATGTATTCAATCTCCCTTTGGAGCTCTTGTATAATGTATTTAGAAAGAAAAACATGTTGCTATATTGATCTATCATTGCCAAATTTATATTTTAGAAGATGCTTTCATTATGAGATTCATGTAAAGAAAAGCAAGCTTCATTTGAATATTGCAATGTTACTTTGTAACCTAGGAATGATGTAAATTTCAATGGGATAAAGATAATGAGATGTTATGTAATTCATAATATGTATAAGATGAATCCTTGCATGTTTCTTAAAAGACCTTTATCTCTCTCTCTACCATTGAAATTACTCTCTTAATTATTGCAATGAGTTCTTCAAGTTGATAGAATCTATATTGATATGTTATCAGCTCTTACTTGAATGAAATAAGGAGATTGTAGCTCCATTAGATGTTTTAAATTGGTTAAGATCAATTCAAATATACTCTGAATATGTGTTTGAAAACACTCCTTAGTTCTATGATATTGACAAGAGAAAACTATGAAAAACTATGAGCATTTAGTCTTTAGAAAAGACCTTATTTGAATAACAAATAGACTATGTAAATCTATGTTTCAAATACTATCTAAATGCAATAACTTAAACTTTTCATTCCATATTAGGAACCATTAAAATCTCATTGCTATGATTAATGAGTTTAAAAAAAAAAAAGAACTAAGTAGTGCTAAAACAAAATAACACTACCCAGAAAATTTTAAAGAGCAAATAGCTCTCTGGATTTTGTATGGGAAAGAATTCCCATACAAAAATCCAACCACAGTCATTTAATATTATTAAATCTGCCACCTTTGCCCAAGCTAATAAATAAAATAAACTTTTAAACAAATATCATACTCACCTTTTTGACAAGCCTTTCCCCTAGGCGCAGGTGGATGAAGGCTAAGGTTTTGTAATTAATCCCAATCCTTTTGGATGATGGGATGGTGTACTAAGTGCCACCTAAGCAAGCAACTTGTTAGCTTTTAAAAGCTTTGTCTTCCAAAATCCACGCAGCCCTTTGGAGTTAAAACTTGTTAATAGTTTCCTTGTTTGAAGCTTAAAAGGGTAGGTGGGTTGTCATGTCTTGGCATTATTTTAAACCTCCTTTCAATGCACATCATCTCTACCTTGAATTGCGCCCCCCTTGCTTTATTTGAATTTCAATCTCCTCATGGCACGTGAGTAGAGGAGGTTTAGAGGCTAGTGGGAAGGCTAGTTTAGAAGGTTAGATATTTAGGAAAGGATGGTAGTTATTAAGGTAGATAGGGTAGTAGATAGTTTAGGATATTTTGGTGAATAAAGATGGATTAATTTAGTTAGTTTAGTTAGAAGTTTTTTAGATGCTTAGATAGTTAATAAGATTGTTTAGTGGGTAATAAAGTTATGATATAATTTATGTTATTTTGTTATTTTGCTTTTGGATTTAATATTAGTATAGGAAGATATTAAGTGATGCAAGGAGATTTATAGTTAGTGGAAATTTCTATTTTGATCTATAATGATATTTTTAAACATGCATTAAATATTAGATAATAAATTATAATTTATTAATTAAATAATATCTATATTATTTAATTAATATTTTATAATTATTAATTAGTATTATATAATAAATAAATATAATTAGTGATTAAGACTTATAGCTTTCATATACTAATTTAATAATAAGTTTGACGAAGCATTCATGAATATCCTGTATTTCCATTCAAACCAATTAAGCTCCATGAACAGATTGGACTTAACGTAAACATTAGACATTCTTTATACTTGACCTTAATTAATGTTCCTATAGCATCCTTTATAGACCACATTGTCGAGGTTGTTTACCTGAATCATTGTAGCCTCGTCGTTGAACTCTTTAACCCGCATCCTGTTTGTAGGAACTTTATCATTTTTTTAAAAAATTTGTTGGTTGTGTTTTGTCCCAACTTTTGGGCATCACAATATCTCTAATTATTAAAAATCTATGTGAACAATAGAACTGATGAATGTTTCACGAAGTATCAATTTTATCTCTTTGTATATATGTGAACAAATCTAAATGAATTAATTATAATATTTCTTAGAAGGGAACTCTAAGCCAACTACCATATTAATTGTTTCTAGAACTGCAAACTAAATTTTCAAGATTCTATAATCTCATATCAAAACTGCAAACCATATTCAATTCCTCTTTGAATGGATATTTTAGTTTTCAAAATTAAATCACCAAAAAGTGTTTCTGAGTAAAGATCAAAAGTCATCAAGAAAAAAGGATTAACTATTTGCTAAGAAAAAAATAAAGTCAACATAAAACCCAAACTCCTCAAAGACTCGGGGGGCAATTAAAAATAACAGACCCAATGCAAGGGTTTGAAAATAACAGAATAACCCAAGAGTTTAAGAATCACAAGATTTAGACAAGGTAAAACCTAGTTGTAAATAAAAATCTTTCTAAACTATCACCCCTTGACTATGGTTTCTTAAAGATGCTTCAAGATAAACATTAAAATTACATAATAGATTTAAGAATAAGAACAAAGAAGATAATATCCACAAAACCCTACTATAGGTTTGTTAAAATCTTAACAAAATAAGAAACACACAGATCTAACCATAAGATGACTAGGGTTAACTAAATATTCAATATATAGAGTAGGTTAAACATACTTTAAGAACCTCGGGAAGAATGATTAAATACAATAGCTTTTAAATAGAACACTTGGCCAAGAAACAATTGTTTGGATTTCATAATACTGAGAGGGGGGGGCAGTGAATCAATATTACAACACTTATATGATTTCTTTAACCACTTAACAAATATAAAAGTTAAAGAAAATATCCAAAAAAAATATACATACAAAAGATAAGTTATGACAGCATTATTTTTTTTCTCGAGGAAACCTTGGTATAGGCTAGCATTTTTAGGCTACGATTATCTATATTAGTATAAATGGTATAGGATAGCCTATCCCCCATTGTCCTTGGTGGTAAAAATGCTAGCCTATCCCCCTATTTGCATTAAGGACAAAGGAGAGAGATGAACAAAATGACATGCATCAAATAACAACCAAACACAATTAGAATACTTGTGTCATGAAAAAGATATAAACCTAAAACTCTTTAATAATGAACCAACTATTGATTTCAAATAGAGGCAAGGAAACATCTCACTAAAAAATGCCAATACAATGTGCACTATTAATATACTAAGAGATAAGTGTCAATCTATAAACAAAACATATTCTTTTATAATCAAACAATAGAGAATTCAAATGACTTGACAAACAACAAGGTACCCATCTCAATAGAATCCCCTAGAGTAAAATAATCTACCAATATAGTCCTATACAATACTAAATCAATAAACAAAATGTTGAACCCATCATTCAATGATCAACAAAAAGGTGTCAAAACCAAGTGAATAAACCTCTTATTATCAATATCCTATTATACTTTCCCATTTTCCAAAAGTTGATTGTAATCAAATTAATACTCTGCCCCAAGTGAAGTATAAAACAGGTGTGCATGAAGATATATGATATCTATATTTTTTCTAAATAAATGTTAACATCAAATAGTAAAATACTATAATTTTGTCAAAAAAATGTCACTGAAGAACTCCATGTATCCATAGTGTACATGAGGAACAATAGGATCAACTATCGAGGAGCCAATCTAAGAAATATGAAAGACCAAAAGATGATCAAAAAGTAAATGAAATACCAATATTAATGAAACAATTTGTGCCAAAGTTTCCTTATATCATTATCAATTGTGATGTTTAACATCAACTAAACTAGTGACCAATGAAATCTGAATGTATGAAGAGAAAATCCATGCAACCCTTATTTAGAATAAAAATAATCAATTGAGAAAAAGTCATCTTGACAATAAAATTAGAGTGTTGGTCAAATTCATAGAATCAATATGTAGCTCATTGAAAATTGAAAGTAACACAAGAAGTCAACTAATGATGACATTTGACAATCCGAACCAAATACTTAAACATATGGTCACCATTAAAATAATGCATTTACCTATTTGTAAAAAAAAATTAAGAGTATCTAAATACCCCAACTGGCAGTTGTAAGATATGTCATGTTACTTCATCAAGATGCTATCAACTTTCAAGAGCAATAAATACACCAAGAAACCAAAATAACTAATCCAAAATGAGTATAGAAATAATATTCAAGCCATATCCAAATTGAATGAATTCCACCAATATACTCTCCCTATATTGACACAAAGCTCTCCCCTATTTAGGCAACTCGGTAAGTCGTGAGAACTTTGATGTTTCTCTGAACCCAAAGTGGGCTTAGGAGAGTGCTCTACACCTTTAGAAGATCCTATAACAAACACAATTCCACTATCCTCACTGGAGGATTCAATGTCTTTAACTAGATTTTACTTCCCCGAGCTCGGTTGTTACTCAGTTTCTTCTTTGACTGATGAGCTCGGTTGATGCTTGGTACTTATGTTAACCGAGTAGGCTCGGTGGCTTTATCGAGTAGTTTCCCAATGCTCGGTAATCCCTACTATGAAGCACCCTTACTAATTCAACTTGAAATGGGAACCTTCATATTAGGAAAGGGGATGGAAAGGTTTCATTCTCACTAAAGGTCTACTATGGGATAGATTTCCACACCTTACAGGATTTGGACAATAAGTTCACGGTTTGAGGCCTTGCCGGGCTTGTAGCCTTTTGAGAAAGGTTCTAAGGGCTTAGTTCTAGATTCTTACAAGGAACCTAAAAAAAACATAGTATATATGGACACCCTTTATATAATTGTACCAAACCTCTAGATTGCAAGATCCCAAACAATAAGGACAATACCTAACAATCCCTGATCTACTAGTCCTAACTAGGCTAATTGAATCGGTTATTTAAGGGAATATTCACCAGTTGATTGTCCAAGGAAAACCGCTAACTGTAATGGTGTTAGGAATCCCAAAGAGACAATAATTTGTCATCAGATTTCTTTTATCCATCCCCGAAGTGCTACTGTCACTTCACTCTTCCATATTCTGTACCAAGTAAAAAAGAGATGCTTGGCCTAGAGCCTGCAAACAGACTTCTCAAGACAACCCCTTTCTCCTACACTCCTAAGGATCTAGAATACACTGACCGTAATTTCATTTCCCCGCTTCACATGGGAATGCCACAATAGAAAAGCAAGTTAGGGCATTATTTTTTTAAAACCCTAGTTTAGGAGGGTTTCCTGAAAACTTGGTGAACTGATTCCTCTATCTCTCGACTCAGATCTCTAAACTAACTCAAATCTAAAGCATTGGAGTCCTGATTCATGAAAAAGGTTGGATTAAACAATTTCCTTCTTTGCACCCTCGTACCAATCCATACACGTATTATTTTACAGTAAAAAATATAGAGAAAAATAAGGGATTTTATTGATTGAATGAAAAATTACATAAGTTTCATCATCCTTGTCTTCCAGCAGCCTAAAAGGGCTATATTAAGACCTTCCCCAATGAATCCAATTTATTTTCAAAGGTTGTGACCATTGGGTGGTGGTTTTACAAGTCAGTAGCAACTTTTCAAAGAAGTTGTCGAGCAACATTTCTTGCATTTTGCAACTTTTGCAAAATGTTGCATTCTTTCTCCTAAAGAACCTATAGGCCTAAGGCATGGATCCTAGTGATCCCAAACATTAATAAAACATTAAAATAATCTAAACACCTAAACATGCCTTTGGACCATAGTAAAAAACACATGGTTCATAACCACACCGAGGGTTACTAGGTCTTACAAGTTGGCTTGCTTATCAAACTTTGAAACTTCTTAAAAGACCCTTAGGCATGAATGCCCTTGGGTGACTCCTTTGAAGACCATAGAAGTGTGGATGTTGTAAAGAGTGGAGGGGGTGCTCTTGCACCATACTCCCTTGTTTTGAAAACTCAAGTCCCACTTGAGAGTAGTTTTTGAATCAAAGTTCTATTCTTGTTGATACACTCTTCACTCATCCATGTAGCGTCAATGTTAGGTAACCCCTTCCATTTGACCAAGTAGTCTTTCTAGGTCTTCTTCCTAGTTTTCTTGACAACTTTAGAGTCTAGAATATTTTCCAACTATAATAGTTGGCTTGGTGGTAAGTCATTTATCCATTCTTCCTGTGTATCTTCAATATCCTACAAAGTCTTATTAGATCTTTCATCACCCTTAAACAGAGTGAGATCACAAATGTTAAAGATAGGAGAAATAGAAATAGTAGGGGTAAATAAATTTCATAAGTATTTGATAGGGACCAATCTTTCTCATTTGCAATTTGGTGTGTCCTCTAGGTAGCCTTGCCTTATTGTGGTATGCCCATACTTGATCTCCTTCTTTGAAAGTAACATGTCTTTTCTTTTTATCTATATGTTCTTTGTACTTTACAGTATTATGAGTCAATGTATCTTAGACTTGATCATGGATTTGTTGATCTATGCAGACAATTCTTCTCCATGTGCACTGACTTTAAAGTCAGTCGGTAAATCTCTCAATTCCATAACTCCTCTTGGATGGAGTCCACAATTTACTTGGAATCGTGTCTTCCCTGTGGACCTATTAAATGAATCATTGAAAGAAAATTCTTCTTGAGGAATGATAGCATCCCAAGTCTTCCCATATTGTTTTATTAGACACCTTAGAAGGTTTCCTAATGATCTTTTTACAACTTCAGTCTACCTAGCTGTTTGTGGATGGTATGCAAAACTAAATGAAAAGTTTGTCCTCAACTTTTTCCAAAGGGTTATCCAAAAGTGCCCTTGAAATTTTACATCTTTGTCTAAGATAATGGATGTTGGAAATCCATGAATTCTAACCACTTATTTAAAGAACAAGTTAGCAATATGTGAAGCATCATTAGAAACTTTACAAGGAAAAAAGTGTGCCATTTTGCTAAATATGTCAACTATAACAAAGATACTATCAAATCCTTGTTTAGTTCTTGGAAGTCCTAAGACAAAATCTATACTCAAACTATCCCATTTCTTTGTTGGGATAGGAAGTGGTTGATAGAGATCTTGATTGGTGCTAACTCCTTTAGCCCTTTGACAAATAGTGCATGATTCAACAAAATTTCTAACATCAGTGGGTAGCCGAGGCTAATGATAGTTTCTCCTTACAAGTTCAAATGTCTTATCGATGTGAAAATGACCTCCTAGTGTGCCACCGTATTTTTCTCTGATCATATTTTCTCTCATGGAGCATTTAGGAATACAGAGTTGACCTCCTTTGAAAAAAAGTCCATTTTGTTATAAATATTATGAATAAATAGTATTATATGCTTCTGATAGAGTAGAGAAAACCTTGTACATATCACCAAAGTCTGAATCATCTTTGTATAGGTGCTTGAGGGCATCAATTCCTATACTTTGTACCTATACTTATTCAACCAAAATCACTCTTCAACTAAGAGAATCTTCTACTTTGTTTGAAGTTCCTTTCTTATGCTTTATGGAAAATGTGAATGCTTGGAGTTTTTCAACCCATTTCATGTGCCTAAAGCTTAGTTTATCCTGCCTATTTAGAAAAAGTAAAGCATGATTATCTGTAAAGACAATAAATTCCTTAGGAATCAAGTAGTGCCTCCATTTTTTGAGGGCTTGAACTGTATCATAAAGTTCCAAGTCATATGTATTGTATTTCTTCTTTGCTTCATTCAATTTTTCAGAAGAGAAAGTCACTGGTCTTCTATCCTAACTGAGGACTGCACCTATAGCCACATTGCTAGCATCGGTCTCTACTCTGAACAATTTGTTGAAGGTAGGTAGTTCCAAAATGGGATATTGTTATACTCTTTCCTTAAAATACTTAAAAGCCCCATCTTCTTATGTTGTCCACTCAAATTTTTCTTTTCTACCACCCTGGATGTTATCTAGTAAAGGTGCACAAATGTGACTAAATTTTTTGATAAACTTCCTATAAAAGGTAGCCAATCCATGAAAGCTCCTAACTTCTCCTAGAGTATTTGGTATGGGCTAATTAATGATAGCCTCTACCTGTTCAAGAACAATTTTAGAGTTCCCTTTGAGATTAAAAAAACCCAAGAATATCAAATCTTGTTGCATGAATGTACACTTTTCTAAGTTGATAGATAATTTATTCTCATGTATTCTTTGGAGAACTTGTTCAAACTATCTCATGTGCTCTTCTATAGTCCCACTAAATATTAGGATGTCATCTAAATATACCACCACAAAATTTCATATGAAATCTTGAAGCACTTCATTCATTAATCTCATGAAGGTGCTAGGAGCATTGCTAAGGCCAAATGGCATCACAAGCCATTCATATAATCCCTCAATGATTTTAAATTCAGTTTTCCTCTAAGTTGGTATAATAGATCCTCAATCCTAGGCATTGGGAATCTATATCTGATTGTTATTTTGTTTATTTCCCTGGAGTCAGTGCATAGTCTCCATTTTCCATCCTTTTTAGGTGCCAAAACACTCGGGACTGCACAAGGGTTGAGACTCTTTTGTATCAGTTCTTTTGTTAACAATTCACTGATCTGTCTAGTGACTTCTACATTCTAATAATGAGTGAGTTTATAAGTAGATTTATTTGCTAGGGAAACACCTAGGATGAAATCTATTTGGTTACAGATGTCCCTCAATGGTGGGAGTTCAGCTGGTGTGTCTCTTGCAACTATTACTTTGTACTTTTGTAGTAGACTATCTACTTCTTTTGGTACTTCATTGTGCACTATCTTCTCCTTTGGTTTAAGGACTAGGGCATATCCTACCTAAGAATCTTGAATAGTGTTGATCATCTATTGTTCTCCTGCAAGCATGACTAACTGTTCTTTTGGTTTTTCTTGTTGAGGATCAGGAAGAGGGAGAAGGTTGTATTTGTCACCATTTTGAATAATTTGGTATTTGTTCATGACTCCATTATGTTTAGCCTATAGATCATACTGCCATGGATTTCCTAACAAAAGGTGATAGACATCCATATCTACAACATCAAAAATGACACTATCCTTATAATATTTAATGGAGAAATCTACCCAAACTTGTTCATTTATGAGGGTTTGTTGCCCTTTTGTCAGCCAAGATACATGTGATGGGTTTGGGTGGGGTATCTTTTCTAGTTTTAATTTATCTACCATCTCTCTAGATGCAATATTTTCAGTAGAACCAGAATCAATTATTAACTTGCATACCTTTCCATGGCTTTTGCAGTTGTTCCTGAAGAGATTCTTTCTTTGAGGAGGCTCCACCAGTATTGGTGCTTGGATTAAGTTCCTTTTCATCATGAGGGATACACCTTCTCTTGTACAATCTCTTACACTATCAACATCCTCCTCTTGCACTAGGTTGGCTCTTCTTTCACCTTGGTTATTCTACTTATCTCTATTCAGACACCTATTGGTATAGTGCCTTGTCTGATTATAGTTGTAACATCTAATTTTTCCATTGTTTCTTCCTCCATTTATGCCTTTGTCATTTCCTCTTCTTCCTTTATATTCACCTCTTGAATTTATGTCCCCTTGGATTTTCTCCTTGAGGTCTATTTTTATGTCCTCTTCCTCCAGAGTTTCCTCTACCTCTTTCATTCTTAGCTTTTCCTCTACCACTCTGTTCATTCCTCCTTGTAAACTTTTCTTCAACCTTCAATGCCAATCGATAGCATTGGTTAACTATGGTAGGGCTTGTCAAACTAAGTTCATTGTAAATTGAGACCCTTAGGCCTTTCATATACCGAGCAAGCTTGGATTTCCTTACCAATCTCTAAAATTCTTTGGTATAACTAGAGATTTCCATCTCTTTCTGTCTTAGAATTATTCTTCTTTTATGAAGTTGAAGTTCATAATCTTTAGGGACATAAGTTTTCCTAAGAAGGGCCACCATCTTCTTCCAGGTGGTGACTAGATTCTTTCCATTCTTCACCCTATCATCTTGAGTGAAGTTTCACCATGTGAGTGCAGAGCCTTTGAGCTTTGACATAGAAATCTTCACCCTCTTATTCTTAGGGATGTCTGAACACAATCAAAAAAACTATTTAGGGTGTCCACCCAATCTATTGTAGCATCTAGGTCCATCTTCCCATTGTATGTAGGCAACTCAAGCTTGGCATCCATGGTTCTCCTCTCCATAGATTTTAGTGTCTTCATAAGTAGCCTCTGGTCTACAGGACATTCTCCTTCCTCCTGCTCAAGGGGTTCTTCATCACCTCCTTCTTTGACATCATCAGAGTTTCCACTACTCCTTTTTTCAAGCTCTTCCCTAACCCTATCCATTTCTTGCCTCATCTGATGCATCTCAGTGTCTCTTCATTCATCACATTGTGTCCTTTTCTCTCTCAGGTATCTTACTATCTCTGCATTGGTCATCCTTGATGACAATCCTCCTTCATCTTCTCCTTCCATGGTGATGGTATATCTTTACCCTAAGGATCTTAGATGCTCTAATACCACTTGACTAAAATCATTTACCTATTTAGGCAACTCAGTAAGTGGTGAGACCTTCGGTGTTTCTCTGAACCCAAAGTGGGCTTAGGAGAGTGCTCTACACCTTTAGAAGATCCTATAAAAAAAACAATTCCACTATCCTCACTAGATGATTCAGTGTCTTTAACTAGCTTTTTGATGCAGGGGCAAGGTAGATACAAGAAGAATCAAGTAGAATTGAGTCCACTTGAATCCACAAGAAGACCTTGCTCAAAGTCACACAATGGAAGAAATATAATATCACATGAAATCTATGGAAACACAATGGATATGAGACAATCAACTTGCAGCAACAATAGAGAATTATATTATTTCTTTCAACATGCCTAGTTGTGAGGCCTTCCGGGTTTCAGCCTTATACAATGAGAATTATGAATTAAAAATTATAGATTGCATCCTATCTTTTTCTCCAATGATGTATCTTGATAATCAATGTAGACCCCTTATATAGCCAGCTAAGCCACAGGTCGGCTAGTCAAGCATTTAATTACAATATAGGTCCAGTCTCAAGATTTAAACCAAAACTAATGCTAGAATGAATATAAAGTGATGCACCTTTGGATTTAGGTCCTAACTTGACCCAAGAACATTCCTTTAAGTGTGAAAGGTCCCATATGAGCACACGGAACATCGCAAGAAGAAACACCACATGTTTCACGCAAAAACTAGCAGGAAATAGGTCCTGAGGCAAAATAGGCATAACTTTTTACTAATAATGAATTGGATTTTGTGCTTTTGGGAAATGATATTAATTTAGGTCCAATTTAATTCCTTAAGTGAAAAAAATAAAATTCCTTATAGATCAAGGTCTCCAACATGAACAATCAGCACCAAAACTGCAGTAACAGCTCAAACGTGAAAGCTGGCAGAAAATAGGTCTTGTGCCAAAAAGGCCATAACTTTTGACTCATAATGAATTGGAAGCTATGCTCCTAGGTAATGATATCAATTTAGGTCCCCTTGAATATTTTAAGTGAGAAAAATAATATTCCTTATGGATCAAGAGAACCAACATGAACAATCAGCACCAAAACTATAGGAAAACACTGTTCCGACGGCAAGGAAAATAGTTGTAACTTTGAAACAGTCCATCCAAACTTGATGTTCTCATAGGAGAAGGTTCCCAAATAGGTCCCAAAAATGATGTAAGATTCACACACTATGAAACTATCAAATGCAAATATTATAAAGAAACCTACAGCAAATAGGTACAGAAATCAAAAAATGTTTTTGGTTGATGCAAGATTGCCAAAGACCCAAGATGCTCCTGCATCAGACACCTAGGGTAAAAAAAGAAATGATGTCCACATTAGGCACTACTCGTACTCTAACCTGAATCATAAAGATCCAACTTAGCTTGTGTAATCCATGAACTATCCTCAACTGGCTTGTCTTTCCACTGAACTAGATATTCCATGTAGTCTTTTCCTCTTGTACTCTTGCCAACTCTACTATTCAAGATCTTTTCAATGCTATCACTATTCTTCTTCAAATGAATCATAACCTCATCTCCAACTTCAAAAGATTTATGTCTCCTTCTCTTGTCTTCTCTTTGTTTATATTTCAGATTATTGTCCTCCAAATTCTTTTTAACTTCATCATGTAAAGTTCTTATGTATTCTGCAAAATGATCAGCTTCAACACTTCTTCTAGTCTCAGTAGGTAAATCTCTCAGCTCTGTGGTTCCCTTAGGATGAAATCCATTAACAATCTCAAATGGTGTCTTCTTAGTGCTTCTATTCACTGAATTATTATATGCAAACTCTACTTGTGCCAAAATCAAATCCCAATTAGCAGGTTTCTCTCCAACTAAACATCTCAACAAGTTTCCCAAACTTTTGTTCACAACTTCAGTTTGTCCATCTGTCTGAGGATGAAATGTAGAACTAAACTTCAAATCAGTATTCATCTTCTTCCAAAGTGTCCTCCAAAAATAACCAATAAACTTAGTATCTCTGTCTGAAACAATAGATTTAGGCAAACCATGCAATCTTACCACTTCCTTGAAGAATAATTCAGCTACATGCAATGCATCAGATGTCTTCTTACAAGGTATGAAATGATCCATCTTAGAAAATCTATAAACCACTACCAAAATAGAATCGTTACCTCTCTGAGTTCTAGGAAATCTGAGAACAAAGTCCATACTCACATCTTCCCAAGGTCTATCAGGTACAGGCAAAGGTGTATACAATCCCAAATTCTGACTAGTTCCTTTTGTTGTTTGGCAAATTCTACAACCTCTAACCATTCTCTATACATCTCTATAAATCTGTGGCCAAAAGTATCTTTCTAAAATCAAATTCACTGTCTTATTAATCCCAAAATGTCCAGCAAGTCCACCACTATGTTTCTCCTTCACTATGTTCTCTCTCATAGATCCCCTAGGTATGCACAACTAAACTCCTTTAAACAACCTGTCTTCTTGAATGAAATAATCAGACCACTTATCACTCACTATGTGTTCTTTACAAGCTTTCCAAGGCTCTAAAAAATCAATGCCAACCTCATACAAATACCTCAAATCATCAAAACCAAGTACTTCAACTCTCATTTCTGTCAGAAAATTTCTTCTTCTGCTCAAGGCATCAGCAACCTTATTTGACTGTCCACTCTTATGCTTCAATGAAAAGGAAAACTTCTACAAGAACTCAACCCACTTCATATGTCTTTGGTTTAACTTATTCTAACTTTCCAAATACTGCAAAGCTTTATGGTCAGTATACAACACAAAATGTTTAGGCATCAAATAATGTCTCCACTTCTTCAAAGCTTGAATAATAGCATAGAATTCCTAGTCATAAACTGAATATTTTCTCTTAGCATCATTCAACTTTTCACTAAATAAACCTATAGGTTTTCCTTCTTGACTCAAAACAGCTCCAATTGTACTACCACTAGCATCACATTCAACTTGAAAAACTTTATTAAAATCAGGCAAAACAAGTGTAGGCAACTCTACAATTCTTTGTTTCAATGTTTCAAAACTCCTTTGTTCTCCATGTGTCCATTTGAAATCCTTTTTATCTCCTCTCATAGTTTCAGTCATTGCATTACAAATAGAACTAAAATTTTTGATGAACTTCCTATAAAAACTTGCCAATCCATGAAATGATCTTACCTCTCCAACATTCTCTGGTGTAGGTCAATCAAGTATAGCTCTCACTTTCTCAGGATCCATCTTTAATCCATCAGCTGAAATTACAAAACCAAGGTACACAATATCTTCTTTCATAAATGAACATTTCTTCAAATTAATCAGCAACTTTTCTTCCTTCAATCTCTGCAATACTTGTCTGATATGTTCAAGATGTTCCTCCTTACTCTTACTGAATATCAAAATGTCATCAAGATATACAATCAAAAACTTACCCAAGAATCTTTTCAGAACTTCATTCATCAGCCTCATAAAAGTACTGGGTGCATTAGTCAAACCAAAAGGCATAACCAACCATTCATACAAACCTTCAGTAGTCTTAAAAGCAGTTTTCCATTCATCCCCTTCTCTGATCCTTATCTTATGATATCCACTTTTCAAATCAATCTTTGTGAAATACTTTGCTCCACTTAAACTATCCATTATGTCATCCATCCTAGGCAAAGGAAATCTATACTTTACTGTTATCTTGTTTATAGCTCTAGAATCAATGCACATTCTCCATTATCCATTCTTTTTAGGTGCTAATACAACAGGTATTGCGCAAGGACTCAGACTTTCCCTAATCAAACCTCTTTCAAGCAATTCTTGCACTTGTCTATTCAATTCATTCTTTTCATCAAGTGTCAACCTATGTGGTGCTTTATTAGGCAAACTAGCTCCAGGTATCAAATCCATACAATGACTTATACTTCTCATAGGTGGTAAACCATCAGGTACATTATTAGAAATGATGTCATAAAATTCATTCAGTAAAGGCTTAACTTCAGGTGCATGTTCTAACTCATCTTGTTTCTTAGTCTTTCTTGGAATAAAAGCAAAGCAAACATTCTGTTCTTTCATTTCTCTTGCAAACTTTTTACCATCAACCAAACATACTTTGACTGTGGTACAGTGACTTTCATCAAACTTCTCTATCAAAGGCAACAACACTTGTTTCTTTCCATCCATCCAAATAGTACATTGATTCAATCTACCATCATGAAAAGCTTTCCTATCATACTACCAAGGTCTACCCAAAAGAATATGACAACAATCCATAGGCATAATATCACACAAGACTTCATCATGATAATTCCCAATTTTGAATTTAACAAGGCATTGTTCACTTACAAGAAGTTTATGCTCCTTCTAGATCCAAGCAATATGGTAAGGCTTAGGATGTTTCAATCTTTGCAACTGAAATTTTCTAGCTAGCTCTTCAGATGCCAAATTATCAGAACTTCCACTATCAATGATTACCTTGCAACATTTATCAGCAATCTTAAATTTGGTTCTGAACAAACTTTTCCTCAAAATAGGTTCCTCATCAGCTTCTTCATTCCACAAGATCCTTCTTAGCATCAAGTTCTCACCATGTTCATGTTCATTAGACATTTCCTCAACTTCTTCACAAGCCAAATTATTTTTACCATTACCTCTAGTCTTCTTTCCAAAGTTAGTACATTCAAAAGCTCTATGTCCTTCTTCACCACATTTGTAACAAGTACCTTTAAACCAAGATTTCTCTTCCCTTCTACCATTATTGTTATTCCTAGAGTAACTAGTATAGCTTCCTCTAGAGTAATTACCTCTTTTAGTAGGCTCATCTTTCCATCCTTTATCTTGCACTAAATTTTCAAATCTGCTACTTTCTCCATTAGATCTACCTCTACTTCTCTAAAATCTGCCACCTCTTCCTCTTTGTCTTTGATCATGTCTTTTTGTCAATCTTTCTTTAGCCTTCAAATAAAATTGGTATGCTTCTTCCACACTATCAATATTCACATAACTAAACTCATCTTGAGTAGATGTCCTTAGGCCATTCAGATATCTAGCCACCTTCTCAACTTCATCATCCACATGTCCAGATCTGATATCCAATTTGTAAAATTCCTCAGTATATTCTTTCACACTCATGTCCTTTTGTCTCAGATTTTGAATCTTTCTCATCAGACTAACTTGGTAGTCAGCTGGAAGAAACTTCTTCTTCATCTTTCCAAGCATCTTCATCCATGTTTTGATCTTTTCTTTTCCTCTCTTTTGTCTCTCAGTTTTCAAATGATCCCACCAAAGAGATGCATGCCCTTTCAACTTTGTGACTGCTATCTTAACCTTCTTATTATTAGGAGTACCTTCATACTCAAATTATTTATCCATCTTAGAGATCCAATCCAAAAGTGTATCGGTCTCAAGTCTTCCATCATAGCAAGCAACTTCAACTGCAGGTCTGGAGTTAGCCTTAGACAAAACTCTCAAAAGTCTTTCCTCATCTTGTTCAACTTCAGGTTCAGCATTAGGTGCTGCTTCTTCTTCTTCATCACTAACATCTTCAAGATGTGCTCCTCTTCTCTAGGCTATCTCTCCAGCTTCAAGCCTAGTTGTAATTTGCATCAACATATCCATGATAGCATTATCATTTCCTCTACCATGAACCATCTTGACAATCAAGTTCCAACAAGGTCATAACCTTTTGCAAGTTATAGGTCAGATCTCAGATCTTCCACCCTAAAACCAAATCCAATAAGCCTCTCCATGATCCAATCCACAAGAAAGAACTCACTCTGATACCACTTGACGTAGGGGCAGGGTAGATACAAGCAGAATCAAGCAGAATTGAGTCCACTTGAATCCACAAAAAGCCCTTGCTCAAAGTTACAAAATGGAAGAAATATAGTATCACATGAAATCTATGGAAACAAAATGGATATGAGACAATCAACTAGAAGCAAAAATAGAGAATTATATTATTTCTTTCAACATGCCCGGCTGTGAGGCCTTCCGGGTTTCGGCCTTATACAATGAGAATTATGAATTCAGAATTATAGCTTGCATCGTATCTTTTTCTCCAATAATTTATCTTGATAATCCTTCCTATATCTCACCCATGATGCTCTACTACATCAATCTAGACCCCTTATATAGCCAGCTAAGCCACAGGTCAGCCAGTCAGGCATTTAATTACAATATAGGTCCAGTCTCAAGATTTAAACCAAAAATAATGCTAGAATGAATATAAATTGATGAACCTTTGGATTTAGGTCCTAAATTGACCCAAGAAAATTCCTTTAAGTTTTCAAGGTCCCATATGAGCACACAGAACATTGCAAGAAGAAACACCACACGTTTCACCCAAAAACTGGTAGGAAATAGGTCCTGAGGCAAAATAGGCATAACTTTTTACTAATAATAAATTGGAGTTTGTGCTCTTGGGAAATGATATCAATTTAGGTCCAATTTAATTCCTTAAGTGTGAAAAATAAAATTCCCTATAGATCAAGGTCACCAACATGAACAATCAGAACCAAAATTGCAATAACAGCTCAGATGTGAAAGCTGGCAGAAAATAGGTCCTATGCCAAAAAGGCCATAAATTTTGACTCATAATGAATTGGAAGCTGCGCTCTTGGGGAATGATATTAATTTAGGTCCCCTTGAATCCCTTAAGTGAAAAAAAATAATATTCCTTATGGATCAAGAGAACCAACATGAACAATCAGCACCAAAACTACAGGAAAACATTGTTCCGACGGCAAGGAAAATAGTTGTAACTTTGAAACAGTCTGTCCAAACTTGATGTGCTCATAGGAGAAGGTTCCAAAATAGTTCCCCAAAATGATGTAAGCTTCACACACCATGAAACAATCAAATTCAAATATTATAAAGAAAACTACAGAAAACAGGTACAGAAATCAGAAAATGTTTTTGGTTGATGCAAGATTGCCAAAGACCCAAGATGCTCCTGCATCACTTTTACTCCCCCAGGCTCAATAATTACTTAGTTTCTTCTTTGATCGATGAAATTTATTGATGGTTGGTACTTATATTAGCTAAGTGGGATCGGTGGCTTTATCGAGTAGTTTCCTAATGCTTGGTAATCCCTACTGTGATGCGCCCTTACTGATTCAAATTGAAATGGGAACCTTCATATTAGGAAAGGGGATGGAAAGGTTCCATTCTCACTATAGGTCTACCATGGGAGAGATTTCCACACCTTACAGGATTTGGACAACAAGCTCACGGTTTTATACCTTGCCAAGCTTATAGCCTTTTGAGAAAGGTTCTAAGGGCTTAGTTACAGATTCTTACAAGGAACCTACAAAAAAAATACTATATTCAGACACCCTTTATAGAATTGTACCAAACCTCCATATCACAAGATCCCAAACAATAAGGACAATACCTAATAATCCCTGATCCACTAGTCCTAACCGGGCTAATTAAATCAGTTATTTAAGGGAATATTCACCAGTCAATTGTCCAAGTCAAATCACCAATTTTAATGGTGTTAGGAATCCCAAAGAGACAACAATCTATCATCAGATTTCTTTTATCCATCCCTGAAGTGCTACTCTCACTTCACTCTTCCATATTATATACCAAGAACATAGAGATGCTTGGCCTAGAGCCTACAAAGAGACTTCTCAAGACAATCCCTTTTCTCCTATGCTCCTGAGGATCTAGAATAAATTGACCCTAATTGCATTTCCCAACTTGGAATGGGAATTCCATGAAGGAAAAGTAAGTTAGGGCATTATTTTTTTAAAACCCTAGTTTAGGAGGGTTTCTAGAAAACCTAGTCAACTGATCCTTCTATCTCTCAACTCCAATCTCCAACCTAACTCAAATCTAAAGAATTGGAGTCCTAATTAATTTAAAAGGTTGGATCAAACAATTTCCTTCTTTTTACTCCCATACCAATCCATATGCATATTGTTTTACAGTCCAGAACATAGAGAAAAATAAGGGATTTTATTGATTGAATGCAAAATTACATAAGTTTCATCATCCTTTTCTTCCACCTACCTAAAAGGGCGATATGAAGACCTTTCCCAATAGATCCAACCATTTTTCAAATGTTGTGACCATTGGTCAGTGGTTTTACAAGTCGGTAGAAGCTTTTCAAAGAAGTTGTCGAGCAACATTTCTTGCATTTTGCAACTTTTGAAAAATGTTGCATTCTTGCTCCTAAAGAGCCTATAGGCCAAAGCCATGGATCCTAATGATCCCAAACATTAATAAAACATTAAAATAATCTAAACACCTAAAAGTTCCTTTGGACCATAGTCAAACACCCATGGTTTATAACCACACCAAGGGTGAATAGGTCTTACAAGTTGACTTGATAATCAAAATTTGAAAATTCTTAAAAGACCCTTATGCATGAATATCATTGGATGACTCCTTTGAAGACCATAGAAGTTTGGATGTTGTGAAGAGTGGAGGGGGTGCTCCTGCATCATATATCCAGAGTCAAGAGATATTAAATCTATTAGAATATCTCACTTAAGACTAAAGAAAACTTATCCTATTTTTCAAGAAGACAATAATATCAATAGTATAAAGTAAATATCTTGTGTATACAACAAAAACTATACTAACATATGTCATACCAAGAGAAACAAATACATATTGATATCAAATAATTTTACACAAAATTACCATTCAGTACTATCATATCAATAATATTTGAAGCTTACAACTGTTAGAAATAACTATATGGTCCATGGGAGTATAAGAGGCACCAATACATCATATATGTATTTCTAGTAGTATGTGTGGTACAATTTCCATGGGAGTAGATAATGTAGTCAAGGCTGGTGGATCCAATTAAGGAATGACTGACCTTTCAGCCAAACCAATATGCAGCGGAAATACACAATAACAACAATAGATCTAAAATGAAACAAAAGACTTTATTCATCAAATCACCGATTACATGCAATGTGCCAGGTTGTAAGGCCTTCCCGGTTATAGCCAATTATAATGCAAGTAATAGTCTACAAGATCTCACAGGATCCAAATCTTTTCCACAACATCAACATTTAGCTAGCCTAGGTTTGTAACACACAGCACACTGGTAGGCACCCAGGAAAGATCTGAACTTGTACTCAAACTTCCAAGCAATCTTCCTACTCCTAAGTTCACAGGCTACTAACCTTCCTTCCAATAATATCCTCCCCTAAAAAACTACCCAAGTATCCTATAAATACTGATTCCTAGCCACAAGTTGGTTGATGAAACAATAAACCCTTAAAAAAAAATATTAAATGCTAAAACATCAGTGGGCTCTCACATAGCCTTACAAAATAAATAAACTCTCAAAGATGGCCCCAACTGCTCATCAGATCCACATTGAAGAATGAAACATGCTAGATATAGGTTCCCACATGTCCAATGGTCAATCCATAACACGAGGAGCATGACCCAAATTAAATGCACCAATCGGCCAAGCCAATCTATCCAAAACAATCTAGTCGGTAAGCAAGAACACCGAGCAACAGAAAAAATAACTAAGCACTAGTAGACCAACCACGCCAAGCATGACCAAGTGACATAGTTATCTTCAAGCATCAGTGAACCGAGGCCTTCAGTCACTGAGCATTCTTCAAAGACCGAGCACCCCAATAAACATATAAATCGAGCAACCAGTCTCCCAAATTGAGCAAGAAATCTACCAGACCAAGATCAAAACTAAAAATCTAACTTCAAAGACAAACATATTTTTGGTTGATACAAGATTGCCAAGAATCCTAGGATTCTCCTGCATCAGACACCCCAAGTAAGAAAGATTTTCTCATAAGGAAATCAAGAACGTCTCAAGGGAATCAGAACAGGTATGTCAAATCTGTTCTTCACCCACATCTCTTCTTGTCCTTCATCCCAATTAGTCTTTACTTCATTCACTATCTCACATGTAGAAAGTCCTTCTGTCTTCCACTTTTCTTATCCCTTCGATCGAAAACTGATAGAAACTGACTCTAACCACTACCAACCACATCAGTGCCTCGGTAAGGTTCATCCTCTTCAGACTCCTCAACCAACTCAGTATCATCTGCATCTCTCTATGTCACAAATGTCACCATTTGTTGAACCATCTCTACCAGCAAGACCATCTATTTCTTAATCTCAACAAACTCTTTAGAGATATCATTATCTTTCTCCTCCAAACTAGATTTAACAGGAATAGGTTCATCAACCTTCTCCTCCTAAGGTTTTTCATAAGGACAACACCTAATAACTCCACATCCCTTAACCCCTATCTCCTATAAAGGTATCAACTTATGCTGAGCTCCTTTATGCCTAACCACATAGGTATTAGCATGACCATCAAACAAAACATTCATGTCAAACCACCAGGGTCTACCGAGCAACAAATGACAAGCATCCATAGGCAATATATCACACAATATCTCATCATGGTAAGATCCAATCTGAAACTTAACCAAGAATTTTTCTTCAACTCTAACCTTAGAAACATCTTGTATCCAACTAATCTAATAAGGATTAGGATGCTTCCTTCTTTCCAAATTCAATTTAGTAACCATTTCATCTAAAAAAAAGTTTTTAGAACTGCCACCATCAACTATGACATTACATACCTTATCCATGCACTTACATCTGGTTCTGAAAAAATTCCTTCTCTACACCAATTCATGAACACATGCAGCCAATCTTCTAGTGACAAGACATTCACTTTTCTCTGGAACATTCTCAATGTCTTCTTCTACAACGAATGCAACTCTTTTCTTAGGACACTACTAACTTCTATGGCCAGCTTCACCATAGTTATAACAAGTGTCGATAAACTCATTATTCCACCTTCCTCTCTTCCCAATATTATTAGTAACTTGACCAATCCTAGATCCACATCAGTCTTAGGATTCTCTGTCACATTACTCCTAGCAACTGTCTCACCAGTTTTACCACCTCGGTTCCTATTGTTATGTTTTTCTTCATACTTCTTTTTCGGCTTCTCTTCAATCTTCAATGCCATCTGGTAAGCATCACTAATTTTTGTCATCCACATAGTCAGTAACTCTTCCTAAATACTAGGTCTCAAACCATAGACATACCTAGTAATCTTCTCTTTATCAGCTTGAGAATGACTAGTCCTAATTAGGATTCTATAAAGCTCCTTGGTATACTCCTGTACCAATTTTTTAGTCTTCTTCAAATCTTGCATCTTCTTAAACATATCCAGTTCATCATCCACAGGAATGAATTATTTCTTGAACTTATCCACCATTTGGTTCCACTTAGTGATCTTTTATTTTCCCCTTCTACCTCTTTCCAACTGAACTTCTCTCCACCAGATATTTGCATGACCCTTCAACTTAGTCTTTGCAAATCTAACCCTACCAAGATCTTCTATTTCTTCATACTCAAAGTATTCATCAATCTCATTGATCCAATCAGTCAATTCCTCTAGCCTAAGGCTTCTAAAAAATGCAAAAACTTCAATCTTAGGTCTTTTCCCAATCTTAGACATAGCTTTCAGAATTAGATTCTCCTCAGGATCTCTAGCTTCTTCTACAGCTTCTTCAAAATGATCTTCCTTAGATTCATCATCACTATCCTCCTTCAAGGTAAGCTTCTTTCTCAACTCCTCCTGTAGTTCTTGCACTTGTTTCTATAAAGCCTTGAAATCATCAATACTGAGTTCTCCAATAGCTTCCTCTTCCTCAAAGATCTCATGATTTCTCCTCAGAGGTATCTTAAAATCAAGATCTAGATACACAAGATCCACTCAGCTCCAACAGGAATAGACTTCTCTAAAATAGGAACAAACCTCACTCTGATACCACTTAATGCAGTCAAGGCTGGTGGATCCAATTAAGGACTAACCAACCTTGCATCTAAACCAATATGCAACGAAAATACACAATAACAACTATAGATCTGAAATGAAACAAAAGTCTTTATTCATCAAATCACCGATTACATGTAATGTGTCAGGTTGTAAGGCCTTCCTAGTTATAGCCAATTACAATGCAAGTAATAGTCTAAAAGATCTTGTAGGATCCAAATCTTTTCCACAACATCAACATTTAGCTAGCCTAGGTCTGTAACACGCATCACACTGGTAGGCACCCGAGAAAGATCTAAACTTGTACTCAAACTTCCAAGAAATCTTCCCACTCCTAAGCCCACAAGCTACTAACATTCCTTCCAATAATCTCCTCCCCTAAACAAATACCCAAGAATCCTATAAATACTGATTCCCTCCCACAAGTCGGCTAATGAAACAATAAACCCTTACAAATGAATATTAAATGCTAAAACATCAGTCGGCTCTCACATAGCCTTAAAAAATAAATAAACTCTCAAAGATGGCCCCAAATGATCATCAGATCTGCATAGAAGAATGCAACACATCAGATCTAGGTCCCCACATGTCCAATGGTCAATCCATAACATGAGGATCATGACCCAAGTTAAATGCACTAGTCGGCCAAGCCGATCTATCCAAAACAATCTAGTTGGTAAGAAAGAAAACTGAGCAACAAAAGAAATAACCGAGAACCAATTGACTGACCACACCAAGCATGACCGAGAGATGCAGTTAGCATCGAGCATCAGTGAACCAACACCTTCAATCACTGAGAATTCTTTAGAGACCGAGCACCCTAGTAAACATAGAAACTGAGAAACTAGTCCCCCAAACTGAGCAAGAACTCTACCAAACCAAGATCAAACCTAACAATCTACCTTCAAAGACAAACATATTTTGGGTTGATACAGGATTTCCAAGAATCCTAGGATGCTCCCGCATCAGTAGATAATAACATGAAATGGTCCCCTTAATGAAACCCTTCTCAACCAAAAGATAAAAATGGTCACAAATATATCAATGTGACCAGATATCTATACTAACTACTCATAATTATCTCTATAGAAAATATGACACTCATAGTACCATATCACCCAAGTGTTATAATATCAATTTAGTTAAATCATAAAACTTGTAGCATCTTGCACTTTAGACCTCTCTAATGAACAACACTAACTAATTTTTTTTAGCATGAATGTTGAATATGTCATATTGGGGAGTATTCTAGCAAATCTAGAGTAGTTTCATGTTCCATTCATGATTTTTTCTATCATTGATGTCAACATACTGATTATACTTAAGATTAGCAAAGTAGCAGATAGAGTTTTGATTAGCATACATAGTGTATTATAGATAAGGTAATGTGGAGTTAAGGACATGTTTCATATGGTGTCTTGATATCATGGTTAAGAGTGTGTATAGAAATTCAAGTATTTGCATCAATTATGAGTAATCTAGTGGAAGCTGTATTTTGACAGTGTTCCTGAGAAGTGGTTTGTGATAATTGGATTGTATATCCTAATAGGGATAGAATATGGTAAAATGAAGTCACACAGAGGTTGAAGACATTGAGGAGAAGACCTGGATGAGTTGGCATAGTTAGAGGTTGCACATGTGAATATTTATAAAGTTTGTGAGCTGATAGTTTTATGTAATTATGGAAATATTTTGTAATGTGTAATATTTTATATTTTGTAATTGATTAAGCTTAATTGGTGGACTCAATTATAAAATATTGTGCACAGTATAAAGGAAGGATTATTTTCCTTGATTTATATAAGAAATGTAAGATGAAAAGGTGAAATAATGTGAATTAGTGATCTAAGGGATTATTTTGTGATGCGGACTGAGAAAATTTGGTATTGAGGTCTGGTGAAGCATTTGGTGTGATTTTGGCATAGTTAGAGAGGAGAAGAGAAGTTACTGAGATCAGTTATACTTGGTATTATTTCTTTTGGATAATACAAAGATCATTTGGACAATGTGCTCAGTGATCTTTCCCTTGAAGCTATTTGGAAAGTGGGTCCTTCTATCTTCCTTAACTCCTAACAGGGTTAGAATATCTTCATAGGGATTCAAAGTCTCCTAACAAGGACTGATATGTACTGAATGTATTTCATAAGATTCCTAAGAGATTCCATCATCTCAAAAGGAATTTTCATATTACTACATTGTTTTTGGGTACCATCTCCACCCGAGTTTACTCTCTGATCAAGAGGTTCCCTAGTTAACAAATCTAGTGTCATTATGTATGGTTATCTTTCTATGGTTGTTGTTTATGTTGATTACATATTTTAGATATAATAAGGTTAATAAAAGTTTCTTTATTTAGATAACTAATTCACCCCGCCACTCTCAGTTATCTTGGTGGACTTTACTTTCTAACAATTAGTATCAAAGCATCAAGTCCTTAAAGGAAAAGCTTAACAAATTAAGGAGATCTATGACGAGTTACATCAGAAAATAAATTCCTAAGTTTGTTGTAGTTAACTATGATAGCTCTAAAGAGAAGATGAGGACACATTTTCTATGTTTAGGACCAGGATATTGGTTGATCACGAAGAATGAGAAATTTATCATTGAAGAAGAAAAGATTAATAATTGCACTGAGAAAGAAAGATATCTATTCATGTGTAACATACTTTTTAGAGAAGCACTTTTGTCAGCTCTTCCTAAGAATGAATACAGCCATGTAAAAAAATCTAAAGACATCTCACAAAATTTGGTTAGCTTTGGAATCTACTTTTGAAAGTGGTACTCATGCTAACAGAATCAAATTACAAAATTGGATATGTTTATTTCAACAGGCTAAAATGTTGGAAGATGAATCTATTAGAAGCTATATTGTTAGAATATTAGAGATTGTTGTAGGTATCAAATCTTGTGAAGGAAATAAGAATTAAGATGAAATCATATGGAAGATCTTGAAAACCTGGACCACAGTGTTTAAGCAGACATCAAAGATGATTGAACAAGTCATACCTTGTACTTAGAAGTTTACTAGAGAGACTCTTCTTGGAAGATTGGAAGTAGCGGAGATAAGTCTAAGACAATCTGGATATTTTCCTAGGATTGAAACTGCCTTCAACGCACTTAGTGTTCACCCTACTTTGTCAAGGAGTGCAAGTGTCAGTGGAGATTATGCTAGCAGTAATAGATCTAAGACTAAAGAAGATAGAAATATTGAAGAAGAACTGCCTTGCTTGTGAAAAGAGAACCAGAAGGTAAGAAAATATTTACATGTTGGACATGTCAAGAATATGGTCATTTTGCATCTAAATGTCCTAAGGGAGTGAAGAAATATATGAAGAACTTTAAACCTAGAAGACCTAAAGAATGTTATTATGCTAATGATGAAGCATTTGAAGCTAGTATTGAGAAATTAATAAGTTAGAGTGATAATGAATGCGATGATATAGGATTTATTGCAATAAAAGAAAAAAAAATTGAAACAAAATTCAAAGAAGAAAAAGCTTTAGTCTCACAAGTTGAAAAGAAAATTGATTGGATCATAAATAGTGGTTGTTCACATCATATGACTGGTGATATGAATAAGTTTATAAAGTTTAGCAATTATGATGGAGGAATTCTTAGAGTTGGAAAAAATGTACCTTATCAAATAAAAGGATTAGGATCTATTACTCTTGATGGAAAGACTAACACTGATGATGTTTACTTTGTGGATGAATTAAAACATAATCTTTTAAGTGTTGGATAGTTATTTGACAAGGGATATAAAGTTTGGTTTACTAAAAAGACTTGTATGATCAAGGATAAGAATGGTAAGAGGATTGGAATAGGAAAAAGAACCAGAAAACATATTTCAGTTGAATCCTACTGAAGGGTATGTGGAGGATCATGGTATGCCAAAAAGTGGCGATGTGAAAAACAAGTCTTGATTGATAGACTCTTTGAATAACAACTATAACTTTCAAACAATATAACATTTTTGAAATATGAAATATGCATCACATTCTATGCTTCACATAATACAATGATGATAAATAATTCTTTCAATTTGATGAAGTTTAGACTAAGTTAAGGTGGTTAGACACGAGAGTTTTTATATTCAGTAAAATTTGTAGCAGAAAAATCATAATTGATTATTTACATGGAAAAAAAATACAAAAAAATATAAATCACATCTGGGCATGAGTCTACTACTTTATCTAGAATCTTATAAAAAAATATTATCATTTGATTTTGTTTAATGTGGTCAGACATACACCTACTTGTTATCTTTCTAGTCCTGATTGATAGTCTTATTGAAAAATAGCTATAACTTTCAAACTGTATAACATTTTTCAATCAAAACATGTATCACATTCTATGCTTTTCATACTACAAGAATTTTTTTTTTAAAAATCAATTTTATAAAGTTTAGACTAAGTTAATGTGGTCAAACAAGAGAGTTTTTGTATTCTGGAAAAGTTGGAGAAGAAAAATCATAATTAATTATTTACTTGGAAAAAAATTTAAAAAAATATGTGTCACATCCAGACATGAGTCTACTACTTATATCTAAAATCTTGAAAAAAATTTATCATTTGATTGTGTTTAAGGTGGTCAGACATACACCTACTTATTTTTTTCCTGAAATTTTCATACTACTACATTAAAATTTGAAATTTTCAACATATAGAATAATTGTTTTTCAAAAAAAACCTAGTATTTTAAAAACTAAATTTAATTTTCTACAGATTCACTTCTTACATATTTTTTATATAATATTTATAACTTGTTCAATTTTTTATGTCAACTTGCCTAAACCTGATTTTCTGACTTTTCATTGCCACTTAAGGGCCTAGTTTGGCATACCATGATCCTGCACATATCCTAAGATGACATGTTTGATTTCTAGAGTTTATGATAGCTGGTTATGGCATAGAAGGTTTTGTCACATAAACTTGGATAACATTGTGAATGCAGGTACTACATTTGTAATAAGATATTTTCCTAAAATTGTGAAACCTACTAACATGGTGTGTAAGAAATGCGTTATGGAAAAACATAAGAGAAGTTCTTTTCCCAGCAAGAAGTTCACCACAATAAAAAAATTGGAGATTTTTCATACATATCTGAGTGGTCCTACAAGAACAATTGGATTCTATGGTGAAAGGTATTTTATGATTCTTGTTGATGATTTTACTAGGATGATGTGGGTAGCATTTTTTAAAGAAAAGTCATAAGCATTTGAAAAGTTTAGATTGCTTAAGAATAAAGTTGAGATTAAATTAGGAATGAAGATTAAATGTTTAAGTTCTAATAGAGGTGGAGAATTTAGTTCAAAATAATTTAATTTTTTTTTCAAGTGAATGGCATTAAGAGACAGATTCTAGCCCTAAAACACCTGAGCAAAATGGTATTACTGAAAGAAAAAATAGATCATTAACTGAGGTAGCAAGAGTTATCTTTCTTAAGAATGATGTAGAAAATATATTTTGGAGAGAATCAATAAACACAACCATGCATACAATAAATAGTGTAGATCAGACAAGATACATAGAAGACTCATTATGAATTATGGTTCAAACATGCACCATCAGTAAAATATTTCAAAATCTTTGGAAGTAAGTGTTACATTAAGGGAGATGATGATATTGGTAAGTTTGATCTAAGAAGTGATGAAGGTATGTTCCTTGGATATTCATTGAAAATAAACTCTTATAGATGTTTTAATAAGAGAACTAACACTATTGTTGAGAGTGCAAATGTTAAAGTGGATGAGAAGTTCAAAATTTGTGAAAGAGTACTTGATTATGATTCAGATGAAGCCTTTTTTAAAACTAATCAAGAAAATATTTAATTATTTTATAAAACTAACAATGATTTATAGAATGAGATTAATGATTAATAACAAACAGAAGAACCAAGATCTGAACCTAGAGTTGAAGCAAGATTTGACACAGGAACAACTAATAAGAATTTGATAAGGAATCATCCTATTAATCAAATTATTGGAAGCAAAGAAAGAGGAGTTATGACAAGAAATAAGGTATAAGATGAATTATGTTTAATTTGTCAAATTGAACCTAAGACTACTAATGAATCTTTAAAGATAACAATTGGATTCAAGAAATGAAGGAAGATTTAGATCAATTTGAGAAGAATAACACTTGGGAATTGGTTCTGAGACGTAATGACGAAAATGTTATTTAAACTAAATGGGCTTTTAGAAACAAGATGCATGAACAAGGTGAAGTTGTAAGAAACAAAGAAAACTAGTATGTGAAGGATACTCACAACAAGAAGGTATAGATTATGAAGAAACATTTGCACCTAGTGTAAGAATTGAAGTAGTAAGAATGTTTTTGAGCTATGCAGCTTATAAGAAATTCAAAGTGTATGAGATGGATGTGAAGTTAACATTTCTAAATGGTGAATTAGAAGAATAAGTCCACATTGAGCAGCCACATGGTTATCCTTTGACTCAAGAAGGAGACATGGTTTGTAAATTGAATAAAGAACTATATGGACTAAAGAAAGCATCTCAAACCTGATATGCAAGATTGGATAAATATTTGGCAAAATTGGGATTTGCTAAAGGTACTACAGACAATAATTTATATCTAAAAGAAATAGAGAATGGTCTATTGATTGTAGTTATTTTTGTTGATGATATAATCTTTGGAGGAGAAGATTAGGTAAGTGATAAATTTTCTGATGAAATGAAGACAAAATCTCTGATGAGCGTGATTGGAGAAATGAAATTTTTCTTGGGTTTATAGATTGTGTAGAACAATGATGGTATTTTCTTATCTCTGACTAAGTATCTGAAAGACCTATTGTAGAGATTTGGTTTGGAAAGTTGTAAGCCTATTGGTACACATATGGTAATTGGTCATAATTTATCTAGCATAGATGAGAATCTTGTAGTTGAACAAAAGAAGTTAAAATCTATGATTGGAGGTTTGCAATATCTAAATCACACAAGAACAGATATAGAACATGCAGTTGGAATGGTTGTGAGATTTCAAGCTGATCCTAAGGAATCACATTATGTAGTAGTAAAGAGGATATTCAAATATTTGAAAGGTACAAGTGATTATGGGTGGATGTATGATAAATAAAATAAATTTGACCTATGTTCATATACAAATGCAAATTGGGGAGGTAGTGTAGATGATAAAAAGAGTACAAGTGGTGGAGCATTTTTTCTTGGAGGAAGATTGGTTTCTTGGCTAAGTAAGAAAAAAAATTGCATCTCATAGAGTACAACAGAAGAAGAATATGTAGTAGCAGAAAATAATTGTAATTAGATAATATGGATGAAACAAATGTTGAAGGATATTGGGATTAAGTTTAATGAGCCTGTTATCATACATTGTGATAACACAATATAGTTAGTATGTCTAAGAATCCTTTGTTACATTCTAAAACAAAACATAGAAAGATAAATTATCATGTTGTGAGAGAGAAAGTTGTAGAGAAAGAAGTTAGACTTGATTATATTAGCACAAAGGAGAAGGTATCAGTATATTTACAAAGCCTTTACCTAAAGATACATTTGATTATTTGAGAGGTATGCTTGGGGTTATGCCCCAACCTACTTTTGAGTAGTGATGCAGAAATTTGCAGCAGTCCAGTGGTATAGATCACTATCTTTCTGGACTGTGTGTTGATGCTTCCTCTATGGGGGAGTATCTATGTTTTTTATTTGAGTCATGAAGGACTCTTGGTAAATGGTATCTTCAAATAGTGTCGTTGGACATTTGAGCTTGTATTGGATTGACATAGTGATTCTTTCTTCATCATTGATGTCAATGGGGGAGAAGGATACATGAAAAACATTAATGATTGATTTAGAGGATTTGATGGTTGATGAAGACAATTTGAAAAGTCAAAGAAAGAGCAGCAATGTTTTATATTTTGTATTCATGGAACTTGGATATTTCTCATCTATGTTTCCATCAATGCAAATTGGGGGGATTGTTAGCATGAATGTTGAATATATCCTATGAGGGAGTATTCTATCATTTCTAGAGAATTCACATATTTCATTCATTACTATTTTTCTCATTGATGTCAACATATTGATTATACTGAAGATTAGTAGAGTAGCAGACATAGTTTGGATTAGCACACATAATGTATTGCATATAAGGTTATATAGAGTTGAGGACATGTTTCATATGGTTTTCTAATATCATGGTTAAGAGTGCGTACAAAAATTCAAGTATTTGGGCCAATTATGAGTATTCTAGTGGGAACTGTACTAATAGTGTTCATGAGAAGCAAGTTGTGATAATCGGATTATATCTCCTAACAGATATAGAATCTGGTCAAGAGAGGTCACACATAGGTTGAAGACATTGTGAAGGTGACCTCGATGAGTCAGCATAATCAGAGGTTACACGTATAAATATTTATTAATTTTGTGAGCTGACAATTTTATGTAATTATGGAAATATTATGTAACGTCTAATGTTTCATATTTTCTAATTGGTTAAGCTTAATTGGCCAAAAAAATTTTGAAATATTATGCGGTATAAAGGAAGGATTTTTTTCCTTGATTGATATAATAAATGTAAGATGAAAAGGTGAAATAATGTGAATTAGTGATCTAAGGGATTGCTATGTGATGTGAAGTGAGAAGATCTTGTATTGAGGTCTGGTGAAGCATTTTGTCTAATTTTAGCACAGACAGAGAGGAGAAGAGAAGTTAATAAGATTAGTTATAATTGGTATTATTCTATTTTGATAATACAAAGATCATTTGGGCAATGTGTTTGGTGATCTTTCCCTTGAAGTTGTTTGGAAAGGGGGTCCTTCTATCTTCCTTAACTCCTAACTAGGTTATAATCTCCTCACAAGGATTCAAAGTCCCTAACAGGGACTGATATGTACTGAATGTATTTCATAAGACTACTAGAACAAAGTCCATCCTCTCACAATGAATTTTCATATTAGTACATCTTTTTGTGGGTACCATCCCCACGAGGGTTTATTCTCTAGTTCCCTATGTTGGAATTAGGAGAGATTGGTACTAAGAGGGTGATGCAGGAGCATCCTGGGTGTAAGAGCAATCTTGCATCACCCAAAAATATTTATGTTTTTATATTCAATAAGGGTTATTTTGTGCAGAGCTGCTATTTATGGAAAGTTACTATTTTTGGTAATTTTTGTATGTGCTCAGAATGATCTGATTTCTTTCTTGGAGGTTCATTTTGGTCATATAAGTCTGCCAGTAAAGTTTCATTGCCAGATCAAGTGTATATTGGAAGATATTGAAGATTTTCGGTATTGGCAGCAGGGTACAAAAACTTTGAACTCATTTTTGAAGGCTTTAGAGGCCCCGGATGAGGTCGAAAATTTGGGTGATGGGTGCTTGCGCTGGTCAAGCCTGTAGAGCGCTTCGTGCCATTTTCGAAATGGGGTTATAATAGCCGATCGGGTCAACTGGTGATGACTTATGGTCTTCGGAAGTTGGGCCACCTGAAATGGCGAAAAGTAATTTTCTTCAAAATTTCTGTTCGGGTTTCAAAGGTTATCTTGAGCTGACTATGATGTAATAAAATGTAAAATAAAATAATTCTAAGTTTGGTCGGCCTTATTGGCTAAAATTCTGGAACCTTCCCAGGCGGTGGATAATTGCCTATATAAGGAAGGCTATATTATTGTCTTAGGCAGTTCAGAATAGTTCTAGGTAGTGGATCTAGGTAATAGTTTGAGGCTTTGTCCTACAGAATATTGTAAGGGAATGCCCATGTGGCTTTGCATATTGTAATTCTGAAAGTTTGTAATTCCACATTTGTGGAGATAATAAGAAGCCAATTTTCTGTTCTTGCATATTGTTGTTGTTTCTCTATTTCTGTTATGTGTTTGTGGTATTAAGGGGAGCACCCTTCATCAAGTGGTATCAGAGCAGGAGTTCTTGAGTGTGTAAACAGATCGCCGACTGTGAGGCAGTTTGCACCAGGACAGTGGCTAGGGTTTCAGCGTGCATCGTGAAAATGCCTCCACGAAGGGAATGTGGCAGAAGAGCTGGTGTTGTAACACCTGAGGTTAGAGAGCTGCAGAGACAAGTGCGAGCATTACAAGAAGAGATTCGTAGAGGAATGAATCTTAATGTCAGAGATGAAAGCGAGGATGAAGCCGAAGAAGAATATCAAGAAGGAGAAGCTGAAATTGTGAACCAGGAGGAAGAAAGACTTTTTCGGGTGATTTCCAAGATTGGGAAAAGACCTAAGATTGAGGTTCCTACATTTTCTGGAAATCTTAACCCAGATGAATTGATCGACTGGATCAATGAATGTGAAGAATATTTTGAGTATGAAGATGTTGAGGATCCTGATAGGGTCAAATTTGTGAAGGCCAGACTGAAAGGTCATGCGAAGATCTGGTGGCAAGAAATTCAATTGGAGTGAAATAGAAGAGGGAAAGATAAAATCACAAGATGGGACCGGATGGTGGATAAATTGAAGCGACAGTTCATTCTTGTTGATTATGAGCTTGATCTACTAAAGAAAATGCAAAGTTTGAAGCAAGCAGGAAGATCTGTTCATGAGTATACAGAGGAGTTCTATCGAATCCTCATCAGAATAGGCCATGCAGAAGCTGATAAGGAGAAAGTTTCCCGATACCTTAATGGGTTAAGGCCAAGCATTCAGGAGGAGTTGAATCTGGTTTGAATGAACAGTATTGAGGAGGCATACCAATTTGCCCTAAAAGTAGAGGAAAAGCTGAACAAGAAGTTCGAGAGTAGACAAAACAGAAGAGGTCGCGGTGGACGATCTGGTGGATGGTCATATGGTGGCCGAAATGAAGATCTGAAAAAGAAGGATGAGGCCAGTAGCAGTCAAAATCAGTGCGGAAATAATTCCAATCGCTTCCAGGATCAGAATAATAGAGATCAGAGAGGAAGAGGAAGAGGACAAGGATCTGGAAGAGGTGGCTTCCATGGAACATGTTTTCACTGTGGAGAAGAAGGTCACAGGGCATTTGAATGTCCTCAGTGCCAAGGCAGAACAGATAGGAGAAATGAAGGCCAGGCCAGAGTTGCACATGTCGATGAAGATGCTAGATCATCAAATTCTGAAGATGATGAAAGAGGAGAAACGCTAATTAACAGAAGAGTCCTGTTGAGTGGTGAGAATGAACCTGAGCAAAGGAGGAGCCTGTTTCGCACCAGGTGCAAGTGTGAAGGTAAATGTTGTGATGTGATCATTGATAGTGGAAGCACTGACAATTTGGTGTCAGAAGAGATGGTGACAAAGTTGAAGCTCAAGAGACAGAAACACCCACATCCATATCGGATTGCCTGGGTACAAGATGACCACAAGGTCATGGTCAATGAACAATGCCTAGTAAAGTTCAAGGTTGGCGGATACCAAGATGAGGTATTGTGTGATATCATATCTATGGATGCATGTCATATGTTGTTGGGTAGACCATGGCAGTTTGACAGATGTGCTGTACATGATGGTCGTGCGAATACCTATTCCCTGACAAAGGATGGAGTGCGACATAAGCTAAAACCATTGAAGGAGACTGAAGAAAAGGTATGTGGTAATGCAAGGATAACTTTTGTTGATGGAAGAAATTTCCTAGATGGTATGAGGCATGAGCATGTATGTTTTGCTTTAATTCCAAAAGTTGGTAAAGAGGAAGTAGAAGATGTTCCTGTAGAAGTTGCAAATTTGTTGAATGAGTTTCAGGATATTGTATCCGATAATGTGCCTGATGGATTACCACCAGTCAGGAAGATCAGTCATCAGATGGACTTGATCCCAGGAGCTAGTTTGCCGAATAAGGTAGCACACAGAATGACACCTGCAGAAAGTGAGGAGTTGAACAGACAAGTACATGAACTGTTACAGAAAGGATTGATCCGTGAGAGTCTAAGTCCCTATGCTGTACCAGCAATATTAGCACCAAAGAAGAATGGAGAATGGAGGATGTGTACAGATTCTAGGGCAATAAACAAGATCACATCAAGTACAGGTTTCCATTGCCACGAATGGATGATATTATGGACTGTTTGAGTGGAGCTGTGTATTTCTCAAAGATAGATCTGAAAAGTGGATATCATCAAATTCAGATCAGAGAAGGAGATGAATGGAAGACTGCCTTCAAGACAAAGGAAGGACTATATGAGTGGTTAGTCATGCCTTTTGGGCTAACCAATGCACCGAGAACTTTCATGCGGCTCATGAACGAGGTTCTGAAAGAATTTCTGGGTAAGTTTGTCATTGTTTACCTAGATGATATTTTGATCTTTAGTAAGACATTGGATGAGCATATGATGCATATTCGTATGGTATTTGGGAAGTTGAGAGAAGAGAAATTGTTGATTAATTTGAAGAAGTGCAGTTTTGTGAAGAAAGAGTTAGTGTATTTGGGATTTGTAGTTTCAGCAGAAGGTCTAAAAATGGACCCAGAGAAGGTACAGGCTATCCTTGAATGGCCTACTCCAAAGAGTGCTACTGAGGTAAGATCTTTTCATGGTCTAGCTAGCTTTTACAAAAAGTTTATCAGAAATTTTAGCAGTATTTGTGGACCCTTGACTGAAACAATGAGAGGGGATAGAAAAGAGTTTAAGTGGACTAAAGGAGCAGAAAAGAGTTTTCAATTATTGAAACAAAAAGTTACAGAACAACCTGTTTTAGCACTTCCAAATTTGAATAAGGTGTTTCAAGTAGATTGTGATGCTAGTGGTACTGCAATAGGAGCTGTTATGAGCCAAGAAGGTAAACCTATTGCTTATTTCAGTGAGAAGTTAAATGATGCCAAGAGGAAATATTCTATTTATGATCAGGAATTTTATGCTATAGTTCAGGCATTAAAGAAGTGGAGACATTATCTACTTCCTAAGGAGTTTGTTTTGTATACTGATCATCAAGCTTTGCAATATTTGAATAGTCAAGGAAAATTGAATCAAAGGCATTTGAAATGGGTTGAGTTTTTGCAGAGTTATACATTTGTTTTGAAACACAGGAGTGGAAAGTCTAATAGGGTTGCAGATGCTCTTAGCAGAAGGCAACTATTGCTGACAGAAATGTAGATTGAAGTGGTTGGGTTCAAGGAACTCAAGAATTTGTATCCAGAGGATCCTAATTTTGGTGAAGTTTGGAAAGCTTGTACAGAACCTGTTACTCTAGACAGGACGAAATGGTTAGATTTCATCATCCAGGATGATATGCTATTCAGAGGGAGTCAGTTGTGCATTCCATGAAGTTCTATGAGGGAGAATCTCATCAAGGAGAAGCATAGCGGAGGATTGGCTGGACATTTTGGTCGTGACAAAACCCTTGGTTTGGTTAGTGAGAATTATTATTGGCCACAGTTGCAGCAAGATGTGAAGAAGTTTGTACAGAGTTGCAGAGTATGTCAGATGGCAAAAGGAGTGAAGCAGAATACAGGGTTGTATCAGCCATTATCTGTACCAGAGAAGCCTTGGGAGGATATCAGCATGGACTTTGTTCTTGGTTTACCGAGGACACAGCGGGGACACGATTCAATTTTTGTGGTAGTTGATAGATTTTCAAAGATGGCACATTTTATTCCCTGCAAGAAGACTAATGATGTTGTTCATGTAGCAGAATTGTTTTTCAGAGAAGTAGTGAGACTTCATGGTCTGCCACAGACCATAGTTTCAGATCGGGACACTAAGTTTGTTGGATATTTCTGGCGTACATTGTGGAAGAAGTTGAAGATAGATTTGAAGTTTAGTTCATCACATCATCCACAGACTGATGGACAGACAGAGGTGGTGAATAGGAGCTTGGGAAATCTGCTGAGATGTTTGGTTGGAGATAAGCCAACAGGATGGGATTTGATTTTACCACAGGCAAAATTTGCATACAATAATTCTATCAACAGGAGCACTGGTAAATCACCATTCCAGATTATATATGGAAGTAGTCCAAGAAATGCATCTGAGTTGAGAAAGATAGATAAAGAAGAAATAAGTAGTGCTGAGGCTGAGGATTTTGCAGAACATTTGAAGAACATCCATGGGGAGGTAAGGAAGCATATTACCAAGATGAACGCACAGTATAAGGCTAAGGTAGATGAGAAAAGGAGGTATAAGGAATTTCAGGTTGGTGATGAAGTCATGGTTCATTTGCGGAAGGAGCGGTTTCCAGTTGGTACATATAACAAGCTGAAAATGAAGAAGTTTGGACCATGTAGGATACTGAAGAAACATGATTCAGGAAACGCATATGAGGTAGAATTGCCTACTGAGCTAAATATTTCACCAGTGTTTAACATTTTAGATCTGACAGAGTATCATGAGGGAGGTGTTGAAGATGAGATCACAGCAGCATAGTGGAGTATTCCAGCAACTAGTTCAGACACTAAGGAGATTGAAGATATACTAGATAGTCATGTTGGCAGAAGCACAAGGAACAGGACATATGAAGAATATCTGGTGAAGTGGAAAGGATGACCTGTTGAAGATTCATCATGGCTAACAAAGGAGGAGGTTAACCATCATGGTTTTCCTCTACACACCTGAGTCGTGACAGGGTCACTTCTCAAATTACCCCGGGTGTCTGATGCAGGAGCATCCTGGGTGTAAGCGCAATCTTGCATCACCCAAAAATATTTATGTTTTTATATTCAATAAGGGTTTTTTTGTGCAGAGCTATTATTTATGGAAAGTTACTATTTTTGGTAATTTTCGTATGTGCTCAGAATGATCTGATTTCTTTCTTGGAGGTTCATTTTGGTCATATAAGTCTGCCAGTAAAGTTTCATTGCCAGATCAAGTGTATATTGGAAGATATTGAAGATTTTCGGTATTGGCAGCAGGGTACAGAAACTTTGAACTCATTTTTGAAGGCTTTAGAGGCCCCGGATGAGGTCAAAAATTTTGGTGACGGGCGCTTGCGTGGGTCAAGCCTGTAGAGCGCTTCGTGCCATTTCCGAAATGGGGTTATAATAGCCGATCAGGTCAACTGGTGATGACTTATGGTCTTCGGAAGTTGGGCCACCTGAAATGGCGAAAAGTAATTTTCTTCAAAATTTCTGTTCGGGTTTCAAAGGTTATCTTGAGCCGACTATGATGTAATAAAATGTAAAATAAAATAATTCTAAGTTTGGTCGGCCTTATTGGCTAAAATTCTGGAACCTTCCCAGGCGGTGGATAATTGCCTATATAAGGAAGGCTGTATTATTGTCTTAGGCAGTTCAGAATAGTTCTGGGTAGTGGATCTGGGTAATAGTTTGAGGCTTTGTCAAGTGCTCCGTGATTCATATATATTAGTTCACCAACCTCATAAAATGGTGCGAACATACAAAATATATAGTGTTCTATTTTTGCTGCTTTAGCAAAAATTAGGTTACAAGAATAATCAATACCCTAAGATCTACGGTGCAAAATAACCTAGATCAACTATTACAATAAGATAAACATTACATTTAATGAGTATCGTTTACAATAAATGCTCCTCGATCTTGGTAAACCATTTTACAATCTATTGTAACTATTTGCATAGAAGAATGTACCATTTCATATTACTATGCCATTTTCTGTGATCATCGGTAAACACTGTATAATTTACTTGGTGTATACTGCAATGCTCAGTGTTTACTGACCATTGGTATCGGTCTCGCTGGTGCTCGGTGAACTGTGTGATGCTCAGTGTAAAGACTTTACCGACTGCTCTTTCTTACTTCTGGTTACTGACCAACTCAATATAAGTAACTGAATGACCTATTTACTATCCTTTGATACTAATGACAACCTTAAATGCTCAATAGAGATTAACAATCTCCCCCTTTGGCATTAGTATCAAAACTTTGAATATATATAGACAAAATGTTTCTATATATTCCTTATGTCTCTGCCATATACATATCCACACAAAAAATTTATAAGTACTCCCCCTCGGTGCATGCTCATAGTAGTATTAACATACATATCAAAGTATATGTATTTGGCATATACATGTTTTCCCCCTTTTTGATAATAATGCCAAACGAAAAAAAAATGTAATGTATACTTACATCTTATCAAAAATGTTTTGATGGGTTTTCTTTACAGACTCGAAGAGGTTGTCCCATTCCTCTTGCAAGTTGGTAAGAGCAATATGCTCAAGACCAACTTGTGCATGCATGTCAAAGATATTATCCAACACTAAAATCTCTAGTATTGCTATAAGTTGTTCAGCTTTGACAATATGCACTTCAAAAAATTTCAGGTAAGGAATGAGTTCTATTTGTAACTCTGTAACTTGATCGGTGATGTGTGCTTCTTGTTTCCTTAGATCTTCTATCAACTACTGGAGTTCCTGAACTTGGTGAATATGCTTTAAAAAGGCATTCATCTCAGTGATAGCAGCTTGTGTACTCAACTTTATCTCTGCTTCTAAGCCTTTTATCTTTTCACTAACTTCTACAATGAAAGTGTTTGAAGTACAAAACTTGATTAGAAATTGACAGATTATCTAGGTAATAGATTTTACCTCAGTAATGACCTCAGATAATTTTACCTTGTTCAGTGCCACTTCTATGCTAATCCTTTCTGCCAATTTGTTCTAAATCTTTGATTCTACCCATTCTTCTATTCTTTTGTCTACATCTGTATCAGGGGCATTGATTTTGTCGGCAAGTGTAGCAAGTTGATCTATGATGGGAGTATTCAAATCAATATTTGTCTCTAGTACTATCTATTGCAGAATATCCCTCACATCATTTAACACTTCTTTTCATTTGTGTTCCTACCTTAACTTTTCTTGTGCCACTTTCATTGAACATAATTCCCCATATCTACTTAGTTCCTCAGGGCTTAGGGTTCTTAGGTCACATTCTGGTATAATTATAACTTCATCAATGGTGATTGGCCCTTTTGCTTTCTTCTTCTTCTTCTTCTATGCAATAGGTGACTTCTTCTCACTTATAACAATAGCTTTTTCTCCACTCTTCGGAGTATCCTTCATAATTGACACTGTATCTTCCTTCTTCTGCTCCTCGGTGGATGGTGCGGGAGTCTTAGTTGTAGTGTTAGGTGGGTTCACCTTGGTTGACTTTATTTCTTCTGGCTCCTTTATTTCTATAGACTGTGCCTCTGTTTTGGTAGGCTCATTTGTATCTGCGAGTTGCTTAGGTGCTTGTATCCCTGTTGTATCTTTATTTTGCTCAGGATGAGAAGCATCAGGTTGTGTCATGCCTGACCCTTCTTCTTAGTTTTACCTAGAATGTTTATGTTAGATGCTTTTGGATTTATCCAGTTAGTGGGATAGTTATTACCGAACATTGCTATGTCTTCTTTATGTTAATTTCAGATAGCATAATTAGATTAGAATTTTGTTTGAAATGGTTATATTGAACATTGTGTGAAGAATTACAGTTGTGATTTGAAGTACATTTTAATTGTATATAATTAAATGATGATACTTATATATAAATATATATGTGTGAACTCCAATTCACACATATACATATTTATATATTTACATGGGAATTAAAATGGAAATTATAATCATGCATATATAAATATATATATATATATGTGTGTGTGAAATTTCAATTCACACATATACATATTTATATTGTTACGGATTGCATTTTGTAATTGTGCTTATTTTATCAAATATATATATATATATATATATATATATATATATATATATATATATATATATATATATACACATACATACATACATATATATATATATATATATATATATATATATATATATATATATATATATATATATATATATACACATACATACATACATATATATATATATATATATATATATATATATATATATATACACATACATACATACATATATATATATATATATATATATATGTATGTATGAATTCAAAAATTCATACATATACATATATTAGAGGGTTATGTTGCCGAGATAACTATACTTTATAACAACCGATTTGTATTTTGTTTATGTGTTAATGAACACATTGGTTCCTGACTATATTGTATTTTATTGCAATAAGGGGGCTTTGTTTTGTGTTAGTCAGTGTTTTTGTACATGCACAGTTAGTGCAGGACTTAAAGAATTTATTTCATTCTTATCAAAAAACATTGAATGCCATTAACTCCGGCATTTGCTATGGTAATGGTGAGCTGAAATTCAGCCACATGGTAATCGCAGTAAGTTCTCTGTTGATATTTTGCTCAGATTTCAGCATGATGAGAGGGTGTTGGAGGGACACATACCTTCATATCTAGTTAAGCTTGCTAAGAATGCTTGCCACTGTAAAAGCTTTGTTTGGAGTTGGTATTTTAGTTGCATTCCCTCTATTTTAGCAAAATACTATGATTCTGGTCTCTCCGAATCTTTTGAGGTTTTGGTCTCTATTTTGGGGGTCTGAGCTTTCCTTAGTGTGAAGTGTTGTTGCTATGCTATTGCTTGCGATGGATCAAGCTTGGTAGTTTGGTTAGTTTGTCTGTGAATTTTAGGTCAGGGCCAGCATTCTAACCCTTAACTTATGTGTTTTTGGAATAAGTATTTTGTTCTATTTTAAGCTCTGTGTGTAAACTCCATATTGTGTGCTCTGTTACTCTCAGTTAGAAAAAGGATTTGTAACATGTTTATTAAAAGGAATGTGACTCGAGTTGCATAGAGTCTCTTCATTTTTGAAATCATGGAAATACATGTTAGGAAAACATAGCTTCAATGAAAGTGGTAAATGATTTCCTATTGGGAGTTTGAGTAATCTGTGCATAAGTAATCATTGCTTTTTGAGAAATGTTGTGATTATTTCTGAACAAGGGTTTCGAGTATGGAATCTTTGTCTCCTAGCTTGTTTGGGGTTTTACTATGGAATATAGCATTTTTCTGTTATGGGATATAGCTGTGACAGTCTAGATAATCATGATGTTAAAATTATGTGACTTTTTACTGTTAAAAATTGTTTAGATAGTTGTGTTAGCTATGTCTGGTATGGGGGAAAAGTTTTGAGCTATCTTTATATAGTTGTAGGGTTTGAAATGTAAGTTAGTGAGAATCACTACATTTATGTGATAGATAGTAAAAACATGTAATATCGGTCTTATTGCTGGAAACACCGTTAGTAGACAACATGCTCATTGGACTTTTCGTATTGTTTAATGTGAAAACAATGATCTGGGTCTGTGTGAACAGCCTTCGCTCTTGTAGATTCAATTGTCTTAAAAAATTTATAGAATATGTGGTTTAGTATTTTAAAACCATTTCCATTACCTATAGGGTTGAATGGCCATATAGGGTGAATCATTTCATATTTGTTAATGTAGATTACTTATATCTGTCAGAGTCGATGCTGAAACATAGACGGGATTCTCTTGACTATTAGTTTTGGATTTATGAGCATAGTGTTAAGTCATCTTGTGTGGTTTGTATTGGGGGAAATTGAACTCGAACTATAGAATAGTTTGAATTGTAAATAAATTGGGCAATAGTTCATTTGATACTTGTTTGGATTTGAAATTTGTAGAAGATGTTAATTTCAAACTTGGCTTATTATTCAAACCTGTCTTCGATAGGGACATTAGGCTGGTAATGGAATCGCATAAGGCTATAATTCACTAAGCAATCAGGTTCCTTTATAGCAATTAATATTGTTTCAATGTTTTTGCTGAGCTTTGTATTAATCGGTTAGAATATAGTGATATTTTCACTGCTGCATTTGTTTTAAAATAGTAGAATGTTTATAGCTGATTATATATACAAATGGGAACTTTAGAATCTAATATCTTTCGAAAGAGTAATAGAAAGTTCTTTTATATGAAAAGTAGTTTATTGTTGAATTGCAATCATAGTATACTCAGTTAAAGTTATGACAGTTACATTTTATGAACATTGGAAATTAAATGTAGTGTCCACTATTTGTGTGAGACAGTTAATACACTAATCAATATGTCATTGTTACATCAAATTGAGATTTTGAAATAAAATGATTCAAATTGGTTTATCATTGATACTTTTCTATGTCTATCAGTTTTTAAATATGTTATATTTCTAAAACAGGGATGTACTATAGAGAAGCTCATGTATGATACTGTAAATCTGTATTTGAACAGTGAGATGTTGAAATGTGTAATATTCTGTCTGCTATTATCTTGTGTTTGATTATGAGCAAGACTTTCTATTGCATGACCATAATCTAATTATGAAGCTCATATTTTGTTCTACTACCAGAATGTAGAATCATGTGGAATAATAGATATGATTTCTATTTACATGTACATGTCTGGAAATTTTAGTTATGATGTGATTGTTAAGAATTCAGTTGATGATCGCATATAGAGGTGGCTGAATTTGGATAACCAGTTCAGTTATGTTAAAAAGTGATAATCCTTAAAATTAATGGGTTGGGTATTCATTATGAAAAGATAATTGAGCCTCTCCTATGTCTAAGACTTATATGGTTCGAAATGGAGTATGGGGCTAAGGTGCTGTTACATTTTCAAAATGAGTACAACAGATACCTTCCATTAAGGGATATATCATGAGCATATCATGGATGCAGAGACATGATATTTCAGTGATGACACCTCAGCAGATATGTGTATCATTGAACTGTAATTCTTATTGCGTGTTTATTTTCCTTGCCTGAAGTAATGTTTCATGTGGATTATATATATTGTTTTATTTGCATTATGTTTTCTTGGTTTTTACATAAATGGTACTAACCAATGATGCAGGTGGCATATGGTTGTTCCTTGTGTATGTACTATGCTAAGCCCTTTCCTTGTCTTTGTGGTTATATGTTGGTGATCTCAGGTTCTGTAGAGAGGGATCAATCTAGAATAAGCAGATGGTTTTGGATTGCTCTCATGGACAGAAAGTTAATTATTGAGATCATTGTAATTATGATGCACTTTATGCTAGAATGGTTAAAACATTGTAATAAGGCAAAAATTCTTAGATACATTGATGATGTATTATTTGATAATGATAATGATTGTTCTAGTGATTATCAGTTCATGTAACTTGTCATGAGTTGAATAAAAAAATTTGGTTTCTGAGTTATGTTATGGTTACCTTTTGTTATGATTGTTCTGAGTTAGTATGGGTGTTACATTTGGTATCAGAGCCAAGTTTGAACACTAGGGCTCTGGGTTAATGGGTTTAACTCAATAACATTGTGATGTTAACATTAGTTTATTTCTCAGGTTGTCACTAGAGGATCTCAAGGACACGGAGTTCCTGATAATGCCAATGTCGGCAAAGGCAGGGGTAGAGGCCATGGTAGTGGTCCTAGACACCAGGATGTAGTTGGGAATGATCCTAATTGGTAGGATGGTGATGTTGGAATTAACCAAGATAATCAAGGGGATCCTCAAGCTGCAATGTTTCAGTGTATACTGGAACGTTTGGATAATATTGAAGCTAATAACCAAAATCCTGGTGGGGGAGAAAACTTTCGAGTGCATCAAGTTCAGGATGGCAATCCTCTTGTGGTAGAGGACCCAATAACCAGAGCTCAGCTCAAGGATTTTTCCAAGGTCAAAGGACCATTATTCTATGGCACGGAAGAAGGGAATGTAGCTGAAGCTTGGCTATTGAATACTGAATGATGTTTCATCTTGCATCATTACCAAAGTAACGTGAAAGTGAGATGGACTGTTATGCATCTTAGGGATTTTGGATCCATATGGTGGAATCAGGAGTTGGAGAAATTGGGATTGGACATTTCCCAGGTGACTTGGGAACTTTTTATGGAATGTTTCAAGGAGAGGTTTATGTCAGAATATTGGCAGCAGGCTTGTGCTGAGGATTTCTTCAATATTGTTCAAGCAGGCTCTTCTGTGGATACATATGAGCGAAGATTCTATGAACTAAAGAAATATTCAAGGTGGGCTGAAAATGAAAAAGCATTGATACAGCATTTCATTAGAGGGCTTAATCCCAAGGTTGGAGAGGAAGTACGAACTTTCAAACCCATGACTATGCAGGAGGCTATGGAGTGAGCAAAGCTCATTGAAATGAAGATTGGATATCATGGGACTTCTTCTAAAGCCAGTATGAACCCACCTACAAAGGATGAAAGTAGGAGCTAGAGGTAACCACAAGGAAGCTCCAAATTAGGGTTTGTTGGCAGAAGGTTTAAGAAGAGGAGATTTAATAAGTACTCTCAATCCAACAAGAACACTAAGGGTTTAGATCAAACTAAACCTTCTCAGCAATCTCAGAGTATGCAGAGTAGTGCACCTTCTCCAAACTTGTCAGGATAGGACATGAATTCTAAGAAGTCTGTGGTATGTTACAATTGTGGTCAATAGGGACACTATTAGTCACACTGTCCTAATTGGGACAAAGCAAGGGTGGGATCTAAACCATCTAGGTCTGAAGCTGCAGTGGGTGATTCTGCCAGGAACCATAGCATATTTGCTACTTTACAGTAGAAGCCAGCAGAACATTAGAACATGATCATAGAAGCCAGAGGTAATATCCAAGGTAAGGAGTTGGTTATTCTTTTTGATTCTGGAGAATCGGATTCATTTATTTCATCCTCTTTAGTTGCTCAAGGTGGAATTCTAGTGGCTAGGGCTGAGTCTTTTTGGCAAGTGGAATTAGCTTCAGGATCTAGAGTGGAATCTAGTGTAGTGGCTTATGACTGTAAAATCTAGTTAGAAGCATTTATTACCACAGTCAATCTTAGAGTCATTCCTTTAAAATCTTTTGATGTAGTCTTGGGCATGGATTGGCTTGGGCAACATCAAGCTATCATCGATTGCAAGTATAAAACCATTAGTTGTGTGGATGACTTTGGTTCAGCTCAATGCATTTTAGGATTTAAGAGACCCATCTCTTTGAGACCCTTATCGGCCAAACAACTGGCTAGATGTGCTCGTCAAGCCTATAATTTTTTTGCCATATCGGTTAACAATTTGGATGATTGTGAAGCTGGAAACACCACACTTGAACATCCAGTTTTGTAGAAATACTTTGATGTATTTGTGAAGGAGATTCCTGGATTACCTCCAGTTAGGGAGATTGATTTTAGAGTAGATCTAGTGCCGGGAACTGAGCCTATTTCTAAGACTCCTTACAGAATGATAGCTCAAGAGTTAATTGAACTCAAGGTGCAACTTGAAGAGCTTTTGGAGAAAGGACTAATCCATCCTAGTGTGTCTCCATGGGGTGCACCTGTCATTTTTGTGGAAAAGAAGGATGGGTCTCTGAGATTTTGTATTGATTATAGGCAGTTGAACAAGGTCACAATCAGGAATAGGTATCCATTGTTGAGGATTGAAGACTTGTTTGATCAAGTTAAGGGTGCCCGAGTCTTTTCAAAGATTGATCTCAAATCAAGATATCACCAGTTAAGGATTCAAGAAGCTGACATCCACAAGATAGCTTTTCATACCAGATATGGGCATTACGAGTTCACAGTGGTGCCTTTTGGTTTGACAAATGCACCATCAGTCTTTATGAGTTTGTTGCATGGTGTCTTTAGATCATACTTGGACAAGTTTGTTGTGGTCTTTTTAGATGATATACTGGTATATTCTAACTCTATTGAAGAACACGAACAACACTTGGACCAAGTTCTTGGTTGTCTTCAGAGAAATAAGCTATATGCTAATCCAAAAAAGTGTGAGTTCTTCAAGTCTGAGATCTATTATCTAGGCCATATCATCACTAGGGATGGGATAGCTATTGATCCATCAAAAATTCAGGCAATTATGGATTGGCCAGCCCCTACAAATGTTTTAGAGGTTTGTAGCTTCATGGGGTTAGCTAGTTATTATAGGAAATTTGTATCAAACTTTTCCAGAATTGCTCATCCAATCACATCTCTACAGAGGAAAGGGAAGAAATTTGTTTGGACAGAGGAGTGTGAGGCAGCATTTTAGAAGCTTAAGGAGTGCTTAACCAGTGCACATGTTCTAGTAGTTCCTGATTCTTCTAAGGAATTTGTAGTGTGCATTGATGCTTCATTGGATGGCATAGGAGTAGTTTTGATGTAGGAAGGTCGGGTAATAGCTTATGAGTCCAGGAAGCTCAAGAACCATGAAATCAATTACCCTACTCATGATCTTGAATTGGCAGTAGTAATGCATGCATTGACTAAATGGAGGCATTTTCTTCTTGGTCAATGGTTTGAATTGCATACTGACCATCGGAGTCTTTAGTATCTGTTTACATAGCCCAACCTCAATGCTAGATAGCGTAGATGGATGGATTTTTTGTGTGAGTATGACTTTGAAGTTAAGTATGTTCAAGGTAAGGAAAATGTGGTAGCTGATGCTCTTAGCAGGAGGTGCCATGGGATAGCTTCCTTGATTTTGATGGTTGATTTGAAGGATAAGATATTGCAAAATCTTTCAGCAGATCATTGGTTCACGGATGTGAAAGAAGTAATTGGTAGTGGCAATGTATTAGAAGGTCATTTTGAGGGATATTCCATCAATCCTGAAGGATTACTGATCTATCAAGGTAGTACTTATGTTCCAGATGTGGGAGACTTATGGAATTTAGTCATGTCAAAAGCCCATAAAGCACCTTATTTAGCACATCCAGGTGTTAAGAAAATGCATGCTGATCTCAAGCAGCATTATTATTGGCTTGGGATGAAAAGGGATACAACCGATTATGTGGCAAGATGTTTGGAATGTCAAAGGGTTAAGGCTGAACATCAGCATCCAGATGGTTTATTACAGCCACATAGCATTCTAGGGTGGAAATGGGACGTCATTTCAATTTATTTTATAATTGATTTACCTCTCACTGCTAGGTGTCATGATGCAATAATGGTAGTGGTAGATCGTTTAACTAAAGTGGCTCACTTTATCCCTATTAGATCTACCTACAATGTAGCTACAGTGGCCAAAATCTATATGGAGCAAGTGGTTAAGCTGCACGGGGTGCCTAAAAAGATCATTTTTGATAGAGATCTTATGTTTACTTCAACATTTTGGAGGTCTTTACAGTGTGAATTGGGCACTCAGCTGAACTTTAGCTCAACTTATCACCCTAAAACCGATGGAAAAACTAAATGTGTCAACCAGATTCTAGAAGACATGCTCAAAATGTATGTCATGGATAGGCAGAACAAATGGGAAGAGTACCTTCACCTTGTAGAATTTGCCTATAACAATGGTTATCACAGCTCCATTGGAATGGCACCATTTCAGGCATTGTACGGAAGACCATGTAGAACACCTCTTAGTTGGGATAATCTTGATGATAGGGTAGTTCTAGGGCCTAAATTACTGTAGGATATGGAACAGTAGGTGAAGAGAATTAGAGAACACCTCATCACTGCTCAGGATAGGCAGAAAAAGTATGCTAATCAGCATACGATTGATCACCAATTTATGGTTGGTGACAAGGTTTTTCTTAGAGTGAGACCATGAAAAAGCCCTATACCTTATGGGAAGGGATCTAAGTTAGCTCCTCAGTTTGTGGGTCCATTCAAAATCCTGGAGCGGATTGGACCAGTTGCCTATAAGGTAGCCCTGCCACCGAAACTCTCACACATTCACAATGTCTTTCATGTCTCAATTTTACGTAAATATATTCTTGATATAGCTCATGTTCTCAATTGGAATGATTTGTAGATTATGGATGGACAAATTAAGTTGGAACCAGTGCAGATCATGTAGAATAGAACCTTGAATTTAAGAGGAAGAAGAATAGATCAGGTAAAGGTCCTATGGGACCCCAGTGATGAGTCTTCTACTACCTAGGAAGATACTGAGTTGATGAGAGCTACTCATCCATTCCTATTTGTAGACTTACAGGAGGAAGTCAAGGTCTAGTGGGGGAGGGTGTCATGCCTGACCCTTCTTCTCAGTTTTACCTAGAATGTTTATGTTAGATGCTTTTGGATTTATCCAGTTAGTGGGATAGTTATTACTGAACATTGCTATGTCTTCTTTATGTTGATTTCAGATAGCATAATTAGATTATAATTTTGTTTCAAATGGTTATATTGAACATTGTGTGAAGAATTACAGTTGTGATTCGAAGCACATTTTAATTGTATATAATTAAATGACGATACTTATATATAAATATATATATGTGTAAACTTCAATTCACATATATACATATTTATATATTTACATGGGAATTAAAATGGAAATTATAATCATGCATATATAAATATATATATATATATATATATATCTGTGTGTGTGTGTGTGTGTGTGTGTGTGTGTGTGTGTGTGTGTGTGTGTGTGTGTGTGTGTGTGTGTGTGTGTGTGTGTGTGTGTGAAATTTCAATTCACACATATACATATTTATATTGTTACAGATTGCATTGTGTAATTGTGCTTATTTTATCAAATATATATATATATATATATATATATATATATATATATATATATATATATATATATATATATATATATATATATATATATATATATATATATATATATATATATATATATATATATATATATATATATATATGTATGTATGTATGTATGTATGTATGAATTCAAAAATTCATACATATACATATATTAGAGGGTTATGTTGCCGCAATAACAATACTTTATAAGAACCAATTTGTATTTTGTTTATGTGTTAATGAACACATTGGTTCTTGACTATATTGTATTTTATTGCAATAAGGGGGCTTTGTTTTGTGTTAGTCAGTGTTTTTGTACACGCACAGTCAGTGCAGGACTTAAAGAATTTATTTCATGCTTATAAAAAAACATTTCCCGTAACTCCGACATTTGCTATGGTAATGGCGAGCTGAAATTCAGCTGCATGGTAATCGCAGTAAGTTTTCTATTGATATTTTGCTCAGATTTCAGCATGATGAGATGGTTTTGGAGGGAAACATACCTTCATATCTGGTTAAGCTTGCTAACAATGCTCGTCGCTGAAAAAGCTTTGTTTGGAGTTGGTATTTTAGTTGCATTCCCTCTGTTTTAGAAAAATATTGTGATTCTGGTCTCTCCGAATCTTTTGAGGTTTTGGTCTCTTTTTTGGGGGTCTGAGCTTTCCTCAGTGTGAAGTATTGTTGCTATTTTGTTGCTTGCGATGGATCAAGCTTGGTAGTTTGGTTTGTTTGTCTACGGATTTCAGGTTACGGCCAACATTCTAAGCCTTAACTTATGTGTTTTTGGAATAAGTATTTTGTTATGTTTTAAGCTCTGTGTGTAAACTCCATATTGTGTGCTCTGTTACTCTCATTTAGAAAAAGAATTTGTAACATGTTTATTAAAAGGAATGTGACTCGGGTTGCATAGAGTCTCTTCAATTTCAAAATCCTGGAAATACTGTTAGGAAAACATAGCTTCAATGAAAGTGGTAAATGATTTCCTATTGGGAGTTTGAGTAATCTGTGCATAAGTAATCATTGCTTTTTGAGAAATGTTGTGATTATTTCAGAACAAGGGTTTTGAGTATGGAATCTTTGTCTCCTAGCTTGTTTGGGGTTTTACTACGGAATATAGCATTTTTCTATTATGGGATATAGCTGTGATAGTCTAGATAATCATGATGTTAAAATTATGTGACTTTTTACTATTAAATATTGTTTAGACAGTTGTGTTAGCTACATCTAGTATGGGGGAAAATTTTTGAGCTATCTTTATATAGCTGTAGGGTTTGAAATGTAAGTTAGTGAGAATCACTACATTTATGTAATAGATAGTAAAAACATGTAATATCGGTCTTATTCCTAAAAACACCGTTAGTAGCCAACATGCTCATTGCACTTTTCAAATTGTTTAATGTGAAAACAATGATCTAGGTCTGTCTGAACAACCTCGGCTCTTGTAGATTCAATTATCTTAAAAAATTTATAGAATATGTGGTTCAGTATTTTAAAACCATTTCCATTACCTATAGGGTTGAATGGCCATATAGGGTGAATCATTTCATATTTGTTAATGCAGATTACTTATATCTATCAGAGTCAATGCTGAAACATAGACGGGATTCTCTTGACTATTAGTTTTGGATTTATGTGCATAGTGTTAAGTCAGCTTGTGTGGTTTGTATTGGGGGAAATTGAACTCAAACTATAGAATAGTTTGAATTGTAAATAAATCAGTTAATAGTTCATTCAATACTTGTTTGGATTTGAAATTTGTAGAAGATGTTAATTTCAAACTTGGCTTATTATTCAAACCTATCTTCGATAGGGACATTAGGTTGGTAATGGAATCGCATAAGGCTGTAATTCACTTAGCAATCAGGTTCCTTTATAGCAATTAATATTGTTTCAATGTTTTTGCTGAGCTTTGTATTAATCAGTTAGAATATAGTGATATTTTCACTGCTGCATTTGTTTTAAAACAGTAGAATGTTTATAGCTGATTATATATACAAATGGGAACTTTAGAATCTAATATCTTTCGAAAGAGTAATAGCAAGTTCTTTTATATGAAAAGTAGTTACTGTTGAATTGCAATCATGGTATACTCGGTTAAAGTTATGACAGTTACATTTTATGAACATTGGAAATTAAATGTAGTGTTCACTATTTGTGTGAGACAGTTAATACACTAATCAATATGTCATTGTTACATCAAATTGAGATTTTGAAATAAAATGATTCAGATTGGTTTATCATTGATACTTTTCTATGTCTATCAGTTTTTAAATATGTTATATTTCTAAAACAGGGATGTACTATAGAGAAGCTCATGTATGATACTGTAAATTTGTATTTGAACAACGAGATGTCAAAATGTGTAATATTCTATCTGCTGTTATCTTGTGTTTGATTATGAGAAATACTTTCTATTGCATGACCATAATCTAATTATGAAGCTCGTATTTTGTTCTACTACCAGAATGTAGAATCATGTGGAATAATAGATATGATTTCTATTTACATGTACGTGTCTGGATATTTCAGTTATGATGTGATTGTTAAGAATTTAGTTGATGATCGTATATAGAGGTGGCTGAATTTGGATAACCAGTTCAGTTATGTTAACAAGTGATAATCCTTAAAATTAATAGGTTGGGTATTAATTATTAAAAGATAATTGAGCCTCTCCTATGTGTGAGACTTATATGGTCCAGAACGGAGTATGGGGCTAAGGTGCTGTTACATTTTCAAAATGAGTACAATAGATACCTTCCACTGAGGGATATATCATGAGCATACCATGGATGCAGAGACATGATATTTCAGTGATGACACCTTAGTAGATATGTGTATCATTGAACTGTAATTCTTATTGCGTGTTTATTTTCCTTGTCTGAAGTAATGTTTCATGTGGATTATATATATTGTTGTATTTGCATTATGTTTTCTTGGATTTTACATAAATGGTACTAACCAATGGTCTAGGTGGCATATGGTTGTTCCTTGTGTATTTACTATGCTAAGCCCTTTCCTTATCTTTGTGGTTATATTGTTGGTGATCTTAGGTTCTATAGAGAGGGATCAATCTAGAATAAGCAAATGGTTTTGGATTGCTCTCATGGACAGAAAGTTAATTATTGAGATCATTGTAATTATGATGTACTTTATGCTAGAACAATTAAAACATTGTAATAAGGCAAAAATTATTATATACATTGATGATGTATTATTTGATAATGATAATGATTGTTCTAGTGATTATCAGTTGATGTAACTTGTCATGAGTTGAATAAATAAATAAATAAATTTGGTTTCTAAGTTATGTTATGGTTACCTTTTGTTATGATTGTTCTTAGTTCGTATGGGTGTTACATTTGGTATCAACGCCAAGTTTGAACACTAGGGCTCTGGATTAATGGGTTTAACTCAATAACATTGCGATGTTAACATTAGTTTATTTCTTAGGTCGTCACTATGCCTCCCTTCACTAGAGGATCTCGAGGATGCGGAGTTCCTGATAATGCCAATGTCGGCAGAGGCAGGGGTAGAGGTCATGGTAGATGTCCTAGATGCTAGGATGCAGTTGGGAATGATCCTAATGGTCAAGATGGTGATGTTGGAATTAACCAAGATAATCAAGGGGATCCTCAAGTTGCAATGTTGTAGCGTATAATGGAATGTTTGGATAATATTGAAGCTAATAACCAAAATCCTGGTGGGGGAGAAAACTTTCGGGTGCATCAAGTTTAGGATGGAAATCCTCTTATGGTAGAGGACCCAATAACTAGAGCTCAACTGAAGGATTTTTCCAAGGTCAAAGGACCATTATTCTATGGCATGGAAGAAGGGACTGCAGTTGAAGCTTGGCTGTTGAATATTTAATGATGTTTCATCTTGCATCATTACTAGAGTAATGTGAAAGTGAGATGGACTATTATGCATCTCAGGGCTTTTGGATCCATATGGTGGAATCAGGAGTTGGAGAAATTGGGATTGGACATTTTCCAGGTGACTTGGGAACTTTTTGTGGAACCTTTCAAGGAGAGGTTTATGTCAGAATATTGGCAGCAGGCTTGTGCTAAGGAGTTCTTCAAATTGTTCAAGCAGGCTCTTCTGTGGAGACATATGAGTGAATATTCTATGAAATGAAGAGATATTCAAGGTGGGCTGAAAATGACAAAGCATTAATACAACATTTCATTTGAGGGCTTAATCCCAAGGTTGGAGAGGAAGTACAAACTTTCAAACCCATGACTATGCAGGAGGCTATGGAGCGAACAAAGCTCATTGAAATGCAGGAGGCTACGGAGCGAGGTATTATTTGATAATGATAATGATTGTTCTAGTGATTATCAGTTGATGTAACTTGTCATGAGTTGAATAAATAAATAAATAAATTTGGTTTCTGAGTTATGTTATGGTTACCTTTTGTGATGATTGTTCTTAATTAGTATGGGTGTTACAGACTGTGTTGGTGTTCGAAAACTCTTATGCCATAAGGCTACCAATATACCCTCAGATGGATTTTAGGAATGGTTAACTCCAAAATGTAATGAGGTCTTAGGGTAACTGGACCAACTATAGGGACTTAATATGCCCTTTTCTGCTTCTGGCTCTGCAAAACCAAGGTGGGTGCACCTAACCTAATATAAAATATACTTCATACACCAAGAACTAGGTTTGAATAAAAGATAATAGAATAGCAAGAAAGTACTAAGTGTTAACCACACACTCATTGACTCTCCATTTCTATGAAGGGTAAAATGGCCTTGTGACCTCAAAACTATGAGGGATTGTAGGATTGGAGATATTAAATAAAATTAGGTTTCCTATAGGATGCAGACAACCATGCAACACTTTGCATCAGCACAGGTATACTAGCTTAAGATCAGTGCCTTATCCATTGGGCATCATACCTGAAATGAACATGGAACACAAGGACAACTACTAGATTCATCTGAGAATCCAAGCCATAAACATAGTTAAACACCTCTTACACTACTTACAAGTATCCTTACTGATTTAACCCAATGAATCTATGCTTCACTCAGAGACTTTTAACTTGATTCTAAATCAAGGTTGAGAGATAAAACATATACATAAGCAACCAAATGCAGTGAGCTAGAAAACTTAGAATTCATTAAGAGCAACTAAAGGAGAGATCCAAGAATGAGAAACTATATTAAGTATGTGGATTCAAATCCCTGCTTTACAAGTTGATTCAAAAAACACCATAGACAATATGCAAAAGATACCTGAGGTTTTTCCCTAATGTTGATACAACCACTGGAACTGAAAAAAATTTAGAACCCTGGACAAGTCAAAAATTTGACACTTTATACCATTAGCTACCTTGGAAACCCATAACAGGTTGCAACAAGCTACGGATAGCTAAAGCTAGGGTTTCACCCACCACACCAATCAAATCAGAATTCAAAACAATTTACCACAAATTGGAGGGAAAAACACTGAACCCTGCAAGCAATCAACACTTGATCTTCAATCATGAAAGAATCTCTGAAAGGCACTGAATCAATCAAAAATCTACAAAATTCAAATTGGAAGTGACCCTGCAACTACTTTTGGTACATTTCATTAACTTCTACACGCTCAAGAATCTCTTCTGCAATCATCTCACACCCTGGAGCACATTGGAAATAGAAAAATAATCACTTCTCACCAAACAGGGTCTTTTCTGTATTGAATTCCATAAAAATGGTATCCTCTATCACTAGAAACTCTCAGAAATTCAAACTCAAACTGCAACGGTCACCATGCAACTCATGAGCTTCAGTCTTTAAACTATCCAAACACCTTGGGTTAACTCCACAATGGTGATGCCAAACAGTTGTCGCATGATCACATAGCCCAGAAATGGGCTATGCGCACATGTGACACGCCACTCCCCATTACCTTCTTCATAACTAACGATGCTGCCACTGCCACAAAAGGGGTTTTTGCATGTTCGCAAGCTGGAAAGCTGGCTCATGCAAATATGCAACAAGCCACTAACATGCACCCTGTCAATTGTCATGTCACCACTGAGAAACTAACAGTGCATCAACGATCCACAAATCAAACTGAGACCAACACTAAGTCCCCACCGTCAAATCTTCCTATCTCCCTGGGTTCATGATTTTAACTCATCCAGGCACCTCGGGTTACTTTCAGCAAACACACGATAAAAGAAAATCCCAGTCACAGAATGAAAGTCTAAACCCCAGTTATATTCAGTGAACACACGACTGCACATGTCAAAATAACCCCTTATGTCATCTGGCAAACTGGCGACTAAAGACATTTTGCCAGTTCGTGGAAATAATATTGCTGCCACTAAAACATCACGTGAACTAGTGACAAGAAGAAGATTTTTTCGGGCCGCCAAATATTTTATCCACACTACCAAACCTTAGAGCCCACTTGGGTCCGCTTGATGCCACCTGTCATATCACCATTCACTGCAACCGTTGAGTCACCTAACATAGGACCCACCGCACAACTCTGCAACTGCGACACCAGACCATTGTCACATGATCGCATAGCCTGGAGACGGGCTACGTGAACATGCGACAACCCGTGAATCTTAACCACTAGCATAACCACCACCGCATGAAGTTTATAGAAAATGTCAGCCGCATGATTGCATAGCCTTGCAAAAGGCTATGCGAACATGTGACTAACCACCAGTGAATTGTCATTGCTACCTACCATTAAGTAGCAGTCCCACCAAGCATATCCACCTTAGCACCACGGACATGTGTCAACTGGTCGCATGATCGCATAGCCAAAAATTAGGCTATGTGATCATGCGATAGCCAACCAAAGGCCGCCACATAACCACCTCTAGGACCACTACCAAAGATGCCTTACCTTTCAGAGGATCAGATGGTTGTCGCAAAAGTGTAGAGGTTAAATATTGTGCAACTTTACCCTACAAACTAGCAACAGCCATAGATCTTGTCTGAATTTTAACCATGCTAGGCAATGGGAAGAACTGGGATCCACACAGACAAGTGGCAAGCGGTCGCATGATCTCATGTCAAAAAAGTCTGACATGCCGCCATGCGACAACCAATCAAAACACACACCATCATCTCCCCTTCTAACACTAGGCCCACCAACCATTGCACTTGCACACTTAAGACTAATGAAGAAGGAGTGCCGGTAGAAAAGAAAAAATGCAAGGTCAAAAACACACAGGGTTTTTGGTGAAAGATCGAAAACATCCAAGATTTTCTCAATGGTGAATGATTGAAAACACACAGGATTTCTGATAGACTGAAAGGTAGCAGGGAAGCTGAAAATATCAAGGGTTTTCAAAAACACTATGGGTTTTTGACACTGTGGTAGATTTTGAAATTATTTCCAGTAGACTTTAAAACTTGAATAACTTTCTGGATTTGGTGATTCAGCATGTGCAATTTAGATTGGATCAAGGTGAAACATTGGAGAACACGGGGCTAAGGGCACTTTAAGAAAACTTGCAAGGAAATAGGCCATTTTCATAAGATTTTGCAATGACAGAAAAATGGACTAACAGTGGCTCTAGTTGGGGATGCATGGCTCTTGCAGGCATGGCAAGGATTCAGAATCACTGGGAGAGCAGACCAACCACTGGATAAAAATAAGGAACCTCAAAAAATTCAGGGAATAGGAAGGAAAAGCACACAGCAGAAAGGGAAGAATATTTACAAGATTTACATGATCATAACTTTACAAAGTGGCTCTGGGCCACCCAAAGAAAATCAGAAACCCTCCTGCATCAAAGGTCTGATTTTCATCCACATATGCAACCAGCCACCTAAAAATTTCATGACCACCTTGCTGCAAACATATGTGAATATTCATGGGCTAAAGAATGAAACTATGCTGGTCATTACCCATGTTCTTCCAGTCACAACCATCATACTCACATTCATATTCCAAGTAGGGAACATCATTTACTTCTCCTTGCTGACTGGAAGCAAAAATTTGATCTAGTAATGCATTAGAAAATACAGCATATTTATTACCATGCATTACATCAAAGTTACCTGGCGGAAAAGGACTTGTATCCTCAGATTTACCTTCACACATTGCTTCAGCCACTGAGCAACTTGGTTCCTCCATGGTGTCCTCACTGACTGCATCATGAGCCAAGTGAAGGTCTTCTTTAAAGCTTCTATAACAAGGGAACATTACATCATCATTTTCACCAAAATAATTTATGTCCCAACTATTGAAGACTGGGTCCTCAACACTGTCACACTCAGTATCATACTTGGCAAAAGAAGGAAAAGGATATGAACAAGGAACTTGTTCATCACTACAATCTTGATGATAGGAAAACACAATATCATGTCCTTCTACCTCTTCTTCTACAGGGTCATTACATGAGGGGAACTCTGATAAAAAAGGATCATCAAAAATAGGAACACCCTGGTTGCTATCTAGTAATGTGGGGGTAGTAGAAGAATCAGAGGCACATATGTCAAATTCAAAACCTATTGACTCATGCTCTTGGTCAAAATCAATGTGTGCTGGATGTAGGAACTCAGAGTCATCCCTCCCTACATACCTGAGATATTCACAAGATAAGAGATCTAAAATTTGTTCACTATGAAGTGAACAACTGTCCACAAGAACACCCTCCTCTGACATACAATCATTAGCAATATATTCATCAATCCAATCCTCTTCTTCATCTAATTGACTGCATAAACTTTCTATCCCATACTGAGAAAAGGAATCACTTTCATGACTGCAAGAAAGAGTGTCAACACCTGACACATCTCCTTCATAAATTTCATCATTCTCAATATCAGCACTAAAGAGCAAAACCCCAAGTGCATCCTCAAGTTCAAGACTATCATCACCAAGTACCCAATCCCTGATACATGCATAATGCTCTTCCCACAAAGGATCTAACCAACTGGTTGACTCAGGAAAACAAAGCTCCAGGAATAAACCAATGAAGTCAAATTTAGGAAACTCAACATCCTCAGGAAGCCCATCATATATTTCACAAAATCTATCATAGAACAAGGATATGGATAAATCTTATCTGCACCCCACCTTCAATCTTACCAATTTTATGCAATCCCTAAGGATGCCCTGATCTAATAATGCAAGCTCCTCCTCAAGCTTACCCATTACAACTTAGTGCACTACTTCCATAAAATTTTGTGAAAATACAACTGAATACTTGAAGTATGCAAACCTCTACTCACACCTTGTCCTTTTCTTAGTGCTTGATCACTTTATAAAGAGACATTTCAGATCTTTGAAAAATACCTGAGAATCTTGTAGCAGAAGACCTTTGGCTGGAAGCAGGGAAAATCTTGAGCTCACCTTGAAGCTCCATTAGATAACTTTTTCATGTAGAGCCACCACCTCCTTGAGAGGAAAATAATTTATTGTCTCTTCTTCCAACCAACACAAAACTCACCAGGATTTACACACTGTCTATCAGGAAAATGCACTGATCAAACAGAGACAAATCAGAGCCGCCACTCACAACAAGGTGAGAAAATTTTGCAAATGCTTTGTTTTTATATCTGACTCTTTTCTAGACTCTCCCCAGTAGAGTCACCATCTTATTGGTGACTCAGATGAGAAAATCAATCTGGTCAATAAGATACTAGAAAATTTTGAAATGAACTAACTTGAATTGATTAGGATCATTTTCAGTGTCAGTCTCCTCTATATCTTCTTTACTTATGTATTTCCTCTTTTTCTTCAGTGTCTTAGCTACTTTCTTGTTCTTTCTCTTAGCATATTTCTGTGTCGGTGTAGATGCTCTTCTTTTTGCTACTTTTACTGCTTCTTCCTTCTCAGTAGGTTGTGCTACAATTGACGAATGTGTCCTCATTCCTTCAGGTTCTGGTAGTTGCATTTCCTATTCAACATTGGTGGGAGGAACTGGTGTGTTAACCTTTTCTTTGTCTAACTTGGTCTCCTCGCTATCATAGGGCTTGTCAGCCAATTGTAACTAACCTTCGGTTGGTCCTTTAATCAGTGACTCCTTAGATGAGTCAGATGCATTTCCATATTTTGTTGTGAGATCTCTTCTCATTTTCTTCACCCTTCTAGACATTTTTCCAATCTCTATGTCTGCAGTGATTTGTGACTTAGCTTCCTCATATATGCCAAACCTAATGGTAGTGATGACTATCAGTAATGCTAGCAATGCATTAATAGATTTCAAAGTGAAATCATGGTTCATTTTGTATCCCATCAGTGCTAACCATTTTGTTCTCGGTTCTATTGCCTTTATCATAGAGTGGTTTGTGTTGACTACTAAACATATATCATCTTCAAATTTACTCACTAATTCCCTTGGAATTCTACTCCTTTGTTGCATTTTTTCCTAAAATTCTTTGAAATATGCATTAAATTCCTTATTCAGATTATCTCCTAGACTTTGCATCATTTCACCAATTTGTGCAGTTATTAGTTTGTCAGATTGCCAGTTTACTTTACCAATACTAGGTACATATTTTTGTAGATAGAGAAATGTACAGACAAGTAGTGATCCATACTTACATGTATTGGACTTCTCTACTTTTATTATCTTCATATTATCTTGCAGTTGGTGTAGTAGTAGTGTGGCAAGATCTACCTAGTGATCTTTCTTCACAACTTTATATGCCATGTCCACAGCACTGCAGGGTACACTATTTGGTCTACTAGATTGAAATATCTTGTACCCAATGACATGTTCTATGAATTTTACCATAGGGTCTTTGATGATTGATATTTTCAGTGCCCTACCATCCCATTGAGCTCCAATGTTCTTTTCAACGTCGGGACAAGATGAACTTTGAAAGGCTTTGGCTTTGTCAGTTGTAGGGTACCCAATAACCCTACTAATAATCTTCTTTGTTACCTCAATATGTTTATCCAACCAAAATTTCCCATCATGAAATCTTCTTAGCATGATTCTTATCCAATCATTTTTGAAAGATTGTGGGAAGTATGTAAAACACAATAACCCTGACTCCCCAATCTTCTTGTATTTAGATTTTATCTTTCCATCTAGTCCACAAACTTGTTGATAGGTAGCAATAGTCTCAAAATCACATACTTCTTTGATTTTGTAGTGAATATAGGCCCTAACATCTTCTATTAACAAAACCCTATCTGGAATACTAAAAAATGCACCGATATCATCTGTTTGTGCTGTGACCTTGGGATGTGGTTTGAATTTGTCCTTGGTGAAAATTTCCCTAACAATTAATTATACTTCCTCCTCAATGTTTTGTGATTTGCTTGCAGTTGATATTGATGCCATAAATTGTTTTTAGGGTTTTGGCAAGCAATAGATAACCAATGTTCAGTAGGCAAATGAACTTACTTGATATCGTCAAAGATTTGTTGTCGGTTTGATCTACAGTGACTTTGAATCTTTTCTAGAAAAATCTTTACCTTGAACTCTTCTCTGTAAAATCTCTTTTCTTTGAAATAGCGATGTAACAATGAACTCTATTTCATGCGTATTTTATAGATTTTTTGATATTCCCGCTCAAACTTTAGTGCATTAAATGCATGACCTAACTTCTAATATGAAACAGCTATCACCTCATTAATGTCTACAATTTCCTTTTCTCAGTTAACATATAATTTCTTCATCAATTTGCATTATTGTCAGTTAACCTTGTATAGTGATTACCGATGGGTAATCAACTCTCGTTTCTTCTTTTACCAACTATGTGACATTTGTAAACTTATAACACATAAACCATAGTGCATCTTTATTCATGTAGATTTGGTATTTGTACATCATATATATAAGGAACTATATGTAAAAATGTGATCATTTAAAATGTCAGTTCCATACATACCTTTGTCATCTTAAGTGGAGGTACCGATGTCACCCAATCCAGTGGATGAGGTTTCACCGACAGTGTTACTTGACTCAACATTCTCATTAGATACCTTCTTCCACATTGTGTTCCTTAACTTCATAATTTCTACATTGTTATATCCACTCTCAAATATATCGTTTTCATCTGGTGCTCAGTCTCTGTAGTTCTTGCTTACATGACCAACCTTGTGACAGTGCATACATGCCATTCCTGTAGTACCTCCATATTTTGCTTTCAATTTTTTAGATGCCATACTCTTTTAGGCCACATTGTTGTGTGCAAATTTTATTATTTTAGTGACTATTGATGATCTGGATTATGTTTTGATGATGCCATATTTGGATATTGATATATTATGTTGAGATGTTTCATATTTCAGTTGGATTATGATGTACTTACCCCATACTAGCATGTGTATGGTGTTCATTTGTATGTATCTATTTTATGTGTCTGTATGGTAGAGGACAGAGGCGTAGTTACTCACTTTGTCAAGATCCACATGATTGACCGTATCCTACCATTATTTTCTAGTTGTTGTATATACATGCTTTGATTTGTGATGATAGGTTTGTAGGTACAGGGCATCATCTTCCCTGAATTGGCAGAAGTGAGCGTGCCCAAAAATATACTCATCTCAATGGTAAAGAAGGGAGGTAACAAATGGACCCAAAAACCCTAAATCTAAGCCCAATTATCCTAATTATTGGATAAGTATCCGTTGACCACCTTACTAGAATTTGTTAGGTGACAAAGCTCGTGGATTCCATCTCTGTGTTGGTATGTTTATTTGATGGTCATGATTTATTGTTGTTTGTATGTGTGATTTTCTATAGTTATAAATTTAATATTATATTGGAAAATAATATTAAATTTATTTCCTATGTTATTTTATGATCATTAATTAATTAAAAATCAAATATTAAGTTATTTGATATTAATTAATTGATTTTTTGAAAATATATTTGAAATTGTCCTTTAGTTATTTAATTAATATTTATAGCATGATTTAATGATGTTAGGAATTTTTAATTATTTAATAATAGATTTTATTATTAACATGTGCTTTATTTAGTATGAAAGTGATTGGTTTGGGAAAAGTGACAACTTGTCTTTAGGAAACTAAGTTGAGATGTGCATAATTAAATTTATTTTATTTTATTAATTGGTATTTTCTCTCAATAAAAGAGAGAGAGTTCGATTAGAAGTTCTATGTGTGAGTCATCTAGGGTTTGCTTGATTGTTGGAGTTGAATCCCTAATAGGGGGATTTGGCATTCATTTTTGGGGAATTAGTTTTGTGAGAGCAATTTTGGAGAGAGATTTTGGGAGTTTTATGCTTTCTTTGTGTTCTTGAGCTTTTGGAGATTGTGCATGAATTCTAGGTGAAGATTTCTTGCTTTGGATTTGGGAATTTCTTGCACTGTGACTCAGAGCTTATAGATAGTTGAACAAAGTAACGATCAAAAATAGATATCCTTTGCCATGCATAGATGATCTTTTTGATCAAATTAAGGGAGCTAAGGTGTTTTATAAAATTGATATAAAGTCGGGGTATCATCAGCTGCAGATTCATGATGTAGATATTCATAAGACTACATTATGTACATGATATGGGCATTATGAGTTCACAGTAGTACCCTTTGGCTTAACAAACACTCCATCAGTGTTCATGTGCTTAATGAATGGAGTGTTCCATGAGTATTTGGATCAGTTTGTTTTGGTCTTCTTGGATGACATATTGATTTACTCCAGATCCATAGAGGAGCATGAGGAACATCTTAGACAAGTTCTGCAGTGTTTGAGGGAAAATCAACTCTATGCTAACACAAAGAAGTGTGATTTCTTTCAGATAGAGATTCAATATCTTGGTCATATGATTTTAGGAGAAGGTATCTTGGTAGATCCTTCAAAGATTCAGGCAATTGTGGAGTGGCCAGCACCCACTAATGTGTCTGAAGTCCATAGTTTCATGGGTTTGGCTAGATATTACTGCAAATTTGTCAAGGACTTCACGAGGGTTGCACATCCTATCATCTCATTGCAAAGGAAAGAGAAGAAGTTCATTTGGATAGAGAAGTGCGAGGAAGCTTTCCAGAAGCTTAAGGGGTGTTTGACTAATGCCCCTATTCTAGCAGTACCTGATCCAGCCAGAGATTTTGTTGTTTGCACTGATGCATCATTAGAGGCTATTGGAGTAGTCCTCATGCAGGAAGGATGAGTGATTGCATATGAGTCTCACAAACTCAAGGATCATGAATTGAATTATCCTACACATGATCCTGAGTTGGCAGCAGTAGTCCATGCTTTGGTCAGATGGAGATACTTCCTATTAGGGCACCATTTTGAGCTTCATAGTGATTACGTCGTCTCCAGTACATATTTACCCAACCTAATCTGAATGCTAGACAGAGAAGGTGGATGGAATTCCTGTGTAAGTATGATTTTGAGATTAAATACATTCAGGGTAAAGAGAATGTGGTGGAAGATGCTTTGAGTCACAAGAAGAAGATGGTTTTAGCTATGACTCTTAGTGTGGATTTGAGGAGTAGGATTCTTTAGACACTTCCTAGGGATACTTTGTACCAAGAGGTGAGTTCATTGATTAAGTCAAGTAGACCATTGGAGGGTAGGTTCTCAAGATTTTTCCTAGAGTCTGATGGACTTATGCAACACAAGGGCCATATATATGTTCCACCATTGGATGATTTGCATTCTTTGGTTTTATCAGAGGATCATCGTGCACCTTATTTGGCACATCCTGGTGTCAAGAAGATGCACATGGACTTACAACAACTTTATTATTGGCCTGGCATGAAATGTGACATTACAGATTTTGTGGCAAGATGTCTAGAGTGTCAGAGGGTCAAGGCAGATCACTAGCATCTAGTGGAGCTTTTACAGCCTAATCTCATTCCATCTTGGAAGTGGGATATTATTTCTATGGACTTTATTGTTGGATTGCCTATGACTCCTCATAGACATGATGCTATCATGGTGACTGTTGATCAGTTGACTAAGGTGGGGCACTTTTCTCCCATGAGATCTTGTTATACAGTTACTTCTATGGCCAGGGTCTTCATGCAGGATATAGTGAGACTTCACAGAGTTCCACGTAAGATTATCTCTGATTGAGATCCTATTTTTACATCTGCATTTTGGACTTCACTGTAGCACGATCTTGGTGCTTAGTTGAATTTTAGTTTAGCATATCACCCTGAGACCGATGGTCAAACAGAATAGGTTAATCAGGTGTTGGAAGATATGTTGAGGATGTATGTCATGGATAGATAGACTCACTGGGAGGATTATCTATATCTAGTAGAGTTTTCTTATAATAATGGATATCATATTTCCATTGGCATGTCACCCTTCCATGCATTGTACAGGTGTCCCTATCGTACACCATTGAGCTGGGATAGACTAGAGGACTGTATTCTTATTGGTCCAGATATGCTTCATGACATGGAGTAGTAGGTGATTCATATCTAAGAGCATGTGGCTACTGCACAGGATAGATAGAAGAAATATGCAGATGCTCATTGGATTGATAGATAGTTTGTAGTTGGGGACAGAGTATTCTTGAGAGTGCATCCGTGGAAGAGTCTGATATGATATGGAAAGGGTTTGAAGTTGGCACCTTAATTTGTTGGTCCTTTTGAGATCTTAGAGAGGATAGGTCCAGTTGCATACCATCTTTCTTTGCCACCCAACTTATCACACATTCATTTTGTATTCCATGTTTCAATACTTAGACGTTATATTCTTGATGTTACACATGTAATTGATTGGAATGCTTTGCAGGTGGAGGACGGGCACTTGGCATTAGAGCCCATACATATCCTACAACATCAAGATTTGATCATTAGGGGTCAAACCGTTGACCAGGTAAGGATCCAATGGGATCTAAATGATGAGATAGCAGCTACTTGGGAGGATGCAACTAGATTTTGGGAATCTTATCCCTACTTGTTTGCAGGCTTTCAGGAGTAAGCCTGATACAAGGGGGGGTGGATGTAGTACCTCCATATTTTTCTTTCAATTTTTCAGATGCCATACTCTTTTAGGCCACATTGTTGTGTGAAGATTTTATTATTTTAGTGACTATTGATGATCTAGATTATATTTTGATGATGCCATATTTGGATATTGATATATTATGTTGAGATGTTTCATATTTCAGTTGGATTATGATGTACTTACCCCATACTAGCATGTGTATGGTTTTCATATGTATGTATGTATTTTATGTGTCTGTATGGTGGAGGATGGAGGCATAGTTACTCGCTTTGTCAAGATCCACATGATTGATCGTACCCTACCATTATTTGCCATTTGTTGTATGTACATGCTTTGATTTGTGGATAGGTTTTCAAGTACAGGGCATTGTCTTCCCTGAATTGGCAGGAGGGAGCGTGCCCAAAAATATACTCATCTCAATGGTAAAGAGGGGAGGTAACAGATGGACCCAAAAACCCTAAATCTAAGCCCAATTATCCTAATTATTGGATAAGTATCCGTTGACCACCTTACCTGAATTTGTCAGGTGACAAAGTTCATGGATTCCATCTTTGTGTTGGTATGTTTATTTGATGGTCCTGATTTATTGATATTTGTATGTGTGATTTTCTATAGCTATAAATTTAATATTATATTGGAAAATAATATTATTTTTATTTCCTATGTTATTTTATTATCGTTAATTAATTAAAAATAAAATATTAGGTTATTTGATATTAATTAATTAATTTTGTGAAAATATATTTGAAATTGTCCTTTAGTTATTTAATTAATATTTATAGCATGATTTAATGATGTTAGGAATTTTAAATTATTTAATAATAGATTTTATTATTAACATGTGCTTTATTTAGTATGAAAGTGATTGGTTTGGGAAAAGTGACAACTTGTCTTTATGAAACTAAGTTGAGTTGTGCATAATTAAATTTATTTTATTTTATTAATTGGTATTTTCTCTCAACAAAAGAGAGAGTTGGATTAGAAGTTCTATGTGTGAGTCATCTAGGGTTTGCTTGATTGTTGGAGTTGAATCCCTAATAGGAGGAGTTAGCATTCATTTTTGGGGAATCAGTTTTGTGAGAGCAATTTTGGAGAGAGCTTTTGGGAGTTTTATGCTTTCTTTGTGTTCTTGAGCTTTTGGAGATTGTGCATGAATTTTGGGTGAAGATTGCTTGCTTTGGATTTGGGAATTTCTTGCACTATGACTCAAAGCCTACAGGTTGATATTTTCTATTGGTAGTTCTGGATTGAATTCATCTCACAGGCATTATGTTTCAGTATCTAGCATTGGATTGAGGTAGGGTTTGAATTGATTTTACTGTAATTTCATTTACAAAATTATCATTATTTAGATGTGCTTGATTTGATTAATGGATGTGGATCTGTCTTTCAATTATGCTTCATTATGGGTATTAGGAAACCCTTTGAATTATGTCTTTTATTTTATTTTGTGACTTGGCATAGTAGTGTTATGCTGTTGAAATTTCTAGGAAAAATTCATCTTAGGGCACCTAGAAAACAAAAAATTAAAATCTCTATAGTTAGTTCTATAGTATGAATGATTTAATTAAATGGGTTGTGAACAAAAGACCAATTTAAGTGGAAATTTATCATTCTGGGTGAAAAATACAACTCTCTATCAAAAATGACAGTCAAAAGAAAAATTACACAGTAAAATCTTTAGTTTACTATTTAATTTATTAGTAAATTGTATGTGGTTGCAAACAAAATAAAACATTGATGAAAAACAAAATAAAGAAAAGACAAAGGAAACATTCATGTGTTCAAAATTTAGAATTTTCCAATTTTGGAAAAATTCACCAGGTCTGTGTAAAATCCATTTTTGGAAACAGAGCCTATTAAAATATAATTATGAGCTTTCAAATGTATATATTTGTTTTTGTTAATAAGTTTTAAAAAAACATATATATGTATTTTCATATGTTTTAAAAAAAAATATTGTGAAATGACATTTTTCTGTTTGAAGAGAAATATTTTTAAAAAAAATTAAAAAAATTTTTGGAAGGGAGGGCACAGGTCCCAACCCCGTACCCCCACCTTTCTCCTTGACAGCCATGGCCACCTTTTGGTGGTACCATGGTACCATCGACAAAGCCTGGCTCTGCCGACGGCACAGTGTAGCCGTGCGGTGGGGACAGACCCGCCAGTGGGCACAGGTACCCACAGTGGGCCCCCCCCACTTTTATGAGTTTAATTTTTTGGTTATTGCGAAGTCTTTTATTTTATTTTATTAATATTTGTTAATAGAATTTTTAAATTGTTAATAGAATTTTTAATCTTTATTTCATTTCTCAATTTTTCATTATCTTCTCTGAGTATTGCAACATCTTCAAGTCTTCTTGATAATTCTCCATTTACTTAGTTCATTTCTTGATTAACTGTCATCATCTGATTTGATACTTGGAAGTGACGATCAATGAGTCTCTGTATTTCACTTTCTTTTGCTTGAAGTTATTCAGTCAGTAGTCTTCAGTCTTCAATAGCTAGATTTTGATCTTGTTCAGCTTGTCTAGCATTGTTCATGATTTCCACCATTCTCACCATTTGAGATTCATGACCGATTTGAAGTGCTTTCACTTGCTCAGATAGATGCTGATTCTTTTTAGACAAGTCAGAGATTATGCTTTCAGATCTATCAAAGATGCTTCCAAAGCTTGATCCAATATGATTAAATATTTCATCAATAGGTTCTTCATGATAACCAATTTCATTCAGCTGAATTGCAAGGTTCTTCCTTTCAACCAGTAATTTCTTCAGTTCTTCCTTGGCTTGTTTATACAGTTCCACAAACATCTATATTTGTATCTTCTAATTCTCAATAGTCTTATCAAGCTTGTATCTCTCCATGACTTAGATCTTTACCCTTCAGTGGTTAGACTATTCAACAAGAGAACTAAGCTCTGATACCAATTGTTGGAATTAGGAGAGATAGGTACTGAGAGGGGAGGGGTGAATCAGTGCCTTGAAAAACTTTAATTGAAAAAACCTTTTAGATCTATAACTGTGTACTATGATAACCGATCAAAATAACTTGAATATAATTGTATAAATCAATCATCTAGTTAACTTAAGAAAGTAAACAATATGAAATAAATATGATAATCACATAACACAAGTATTTTGGTAACATAGAAACCCTTGTAAGAAGGTAAAAACTGCGGTGGGGATGACACCCACAAATTATTCACTATTGTAGATAGAAAAGGTTTTCCTGTTAAGGCTACAAGTTTTGATCACTTCTGGTGATCTTACCTTGTTAGGAGTAACATATTAGATCTGCTAGATCTACCTAGTTATAGGATTTAAACAATACTAATGAAGTGTGTACTCGGTTAAGAGATTTACATAAGACTATTAAGTCTACTTTGTTAAGAGATTTATCAAAAACTCTATCACAATTGTCAGAAAGTAATAGGAAATTATCTGCTAGTTGACAAATCAATTGTCTAAATAGATCTATAAGTGCTCATCAAAATATCACATTATCTGTGATGGTTCTCTTCTCTATTCTTCTCAGTAGCCTTCTCTGATTCTACTCAATCTGATATCCTATGTACTCTATTTTTCTTGGTAAACTGATTATCTTGAAGTTAGGCAATGTCTTCAAGTGCTCTGTGATTCATATATATTAGTTCACCAACCTCATAAAATGGTGTGAACATACAAAATATATAGTGTTTTGTTTTTGCCGCTTTAGCAAAAATTAGGTTACAAGAATAATCATAACCCTAAGATCTACAGTGCAAAATAACCTAGATCAACTATTACAATAAGATAAACATTACATTTAATGAGTGTCTTTTACAGTAAATGCTCCTCGATCTTGGTAAACCATTTTATGATGTGTTGTAACCATTTTCATAGAAGAATGTGCCATTTCATATTACTATGCCATTTTCTGTGATCATCGGTAAACACTGTACAATCTGCTCGGTGTATACTGCGATGCTCGGTGTTTACTGACCATCGGTGTCGGTGTCACTAGTGCTTGGTGAACTGTGTGATGCTCGATGTAAAGACTTTACATACTACTTTGTCTTACTTCTAGTTACCGACCAACTCAATATAAGTAACTGATTGACCTGTTTACTATCCTTTGATACTAATGACAACCTTAAATACTCAATAGAGATTAAGACCCTAGTTAACCAATCTAGTATCATTGTGTATGGTTATCTTTCTATGGTTGTTGTTTATGTTGATTACATGTTTCAAATATAATAAGGTTAATAAATTTTGTTTTATTCAGATAACTGATTCACCTCCCACCTCTCAGTTATCTTGGTGGACTTTACTTTCTAACACTTTTTTTAATCAAAGAATGTGAATTCATACCAATTGAAAGAAAGCATGTGAACTTGTATAAAAAAGGAACTGTCATAGGATACCCTCAAATAGGAGAAAATTGATTAAATGAACCACTAACTAATATCAAGATAAATGTGATAACAAATTTCAAAAACACTTAATGTTTCAGCTTTTAAAACTATCAAAGAGTTAATATTATTTATTCACAGCATTGAGGCTACTTCAGTTATGTCACTTATGACAACCTCAATTTATTATGATTTTTTTTTTTTGCAAAGTTATCATGATACTAACTATAATTAGATCTTTTTCTTTAAATTTCAATGATTTAAATCAAGGAATTGATAGAAAATTCAAAAATAGATGCTATTAAAAGATTTAGTGATAGGTTTCAAGTTTTCTATTAGAAACTTGTCGATCATTTAACCTTAAGGTTCTAAGATTTAAATATACATACTAGAATGATAATAACACATTTTAGTCACAACATAAAATGAGAGGTCAATCCATTCTTTTAATCAATATTATTTAATCCATTAGGCTACCTATGTTTTCTTCCCCAAACTTTTAAAAATATGCTTTATGTCCAAACTTATGAGCAAGGGAATGGTTGTCTCTTTTACATAATTTTTTTTCATACCTTGTAGGATCTTGTCTTTCATAGACCCAAGAATCTCTCGCTACATGACCATATTTTTGATTTGATAGCCTTATAATTATTTTCATCATTAAACTATCCAAAATTATTTCTTGTATGAATTCTATAATTTCTTTCTTTGTGCCAACAAGTATGACAAGAATAACAATAACCATGAACCTGTGAATAATCATACCTTGTTGAAGTGAATAAAGATTATGTGAACATGACATTTCTCCTTCTACCTTTTTTTGTGTCTTTAGTTATAGGAGCAATAGGGGTAAATACACCAAGTTGGGTGCCAATTCTATGGAAGTGTGTGGCCAAAAATCTTTGGTGCAAGAAACAAGAAAATGTTTTTTTTATAAAATGGGTGCCCGTTTAACTTCGGGTGCCCGATCCATAAATATAAAATGGGAGCCGGTTTTAAAAAGGGGTGCAAATTTAGGTTAAGGATCCTAGAGCTAAAAAAAACACCCCGATTTTAAAAAACAATGGACACGCATTTTGTAAATGTATTTTTTTTTGTTTAAATAACCATTTTGAAAGTCATTTTTCACAACTTGTGAAACAAAATCACAATTTTCACCATATGGGTGCCCATTTCAAGTGCCACCATCGACCTCCTCAACTATTATTTTCCCGATTCTAGGTACGTACCATTTTATATATATGTATGTGTGTGTGTGTGTGTGTGTGTATGTATATATTGTATATATATATATATGTATGTATATGTATGTATATATATATATATGTATATATGTATATATATGTATATATATATATATATATACATACATATATATATATATATATATATATATATATATACTATATATATATATATATATATATATATATATATATATATATATGTATATATATATATATATATGTATATATATATATATATATGTATATATATATATATATGTATATATGTATATATATATATATATGTATATATGTATATATATATATATATGTATATATGTATATATATCTTTATATGTATATATGTATATATATATGTATATATATATATATATATGTATATATATATATATGTATATATATATATATATAATGTATATATATATATATATATATGTATATATATATATATATATATATATATGTATATATATGTATATATATATATGTATGTATATATATATATGTATGTATATATATATATGTATGTATATATATATATATGTATGTATATATATATATATGTATGTATATATATATATGTATGTATATATATATATATGTATGTATATATATATATGTATGTATATATATATATATGTATGTATATATATATATATATGTATATATGTATGTATATATATATATGTATGTATATATATATATGTATGTATATATATATGTATGTATGTATATATATATGTATAATATATATATATATGTATATATATATATATATATACATATGTATATATATATACATATGTATATATATATATATACATATGTATATATATATATATACATATGTATAATATATATATATATACATATGTATATATATATATATATCATGTATATATATATATACATATTAATATATATATATATAATATCTATATATATATTACATATGTATATATATATA
>BSBK01012090.1:0-78667 GCA_027943335.1 Chamaecyparis obtusa
ATAAGATATTCATCTAATTGCTAAAAAAAGAATTATCATGAGTAATGGTCTCCAAGTATCAAATCCATGATACTCACCCAAGTACTCTTTGTAATGGTCTCTGAATATCAAGTCCATGATATTCACCAAGTACTCAATGTGAGTATAGATAATCATTTTATATTTATATCATTTTATAGATATTACGAGTAATGGAAATCAAGTATCAAGTCCATGATACTTACCAAGTACTCAGAGAAATAGTCTCCAAATATCAACTCACAAGCTATCCACCTAAGTGCCCAAAATGATTATCTTTAGTAATGGTCTCCAAGTATCAAATCCATGATACTCACCCAAGTACTTAGAGTAATGGTCTCCAAATATCAAGTCCATGATATTCACCATGTACTCAATGTGACTATAGATAATCATTTTCTATTTATATCATTTTAATGATATTACGAGTAATGGCCCTCAAGTATCAAGTCCATGATACTTACCAAGTACTCAAAGCAATAGTCTCCAAATACCAACTCACAAGATATCCACCTAAGTGCTCACAATAATTATCGTGAGTAATGGTCTCCAAGTATCAAATCCATGATACTCACCCAAGTACTCATAGTAATGGTCTCTGAATATCAAGTTCATGATATTCACCAAGTACTCAACGTGAGTATAGATAATCATTTTATATTTATATCATTTTACTGATATTACGAGTAATGGCCCTCAAGTATCAAGTCCATGATACTTACCAAGTACTCAAAGAAATAGTCTCCAAATATCAACTCACAACATATCCACCTAAGTGCTCAAAATGATTATCATGAGTAATGGTCTCCAAGTATCAAATCCAAGATACTCACCCAAGTACTCAGAGTAACGGTCTCCGAATATCAAGTCCATGATATTCACCAAGTACTCAATGTGAGTATAGATAATCATTTTATATTTATATCATTTTATTGATATTACAAGTAATGGCCCTCAAGTATCAAGTCTATGATACTTACCAAGTACTCAGAGTAATAGTCTCCAAATATCAACTCACAAGATATCCACCTAAGTGCTCAAAATGATTATCGTGAGTAATGGACTTCAAGTATCAAATCCATGATACTCACTCAATTACTCAGAGTAATGGTCTCTGAATATCAAGTCCATGATATTCACCAAGTACTCAATATAAGTATAGATTATCATTTTATATTTATATCATTTTACTGATATTATGAGTAATGGCCCTCAAGTATCAAGTCCATGATACTTACCAAGTACTCAAAGTAATAGTCTACAAATATCAACTCACAAGATATCCACCTAAGTGCTCAAAATGATTATCATGAGTAATGGTCTCCAAGTATCAAATCCATGATACTCACCCAAGTACTCAAAGTAATGGTATCTGAATATCAAGTCCATGATATTCACCAATTACTCAAAATGTCTAATATAGTATGTGCACTTGTATCACATATGTGATACTTACCATATAGACTGATCGTGGCATGTCTATAGATATTATGTCACATAATATCCACCATGAAGATCTCTAAATCATCTATGGTTTATTTAATGATACCATCCTTATGATATCTACCATGATGTCTAAGAGAGCCTAACCATCATGACATATCCATGGATATCAAGTCACATGATATCCATCATGATGGAGATGTTACAAAGTTGTCACCTCACAACATCAATCAAATACAACTGTTCATTGTAAAAAAGTCACCACCTTTCTCCAATGTTCATAGGAGGGCCCATAAGTCCTAGAGTAACACACATGAAATCCACCTTGACTCATCTTAGAGGGTGGATCCATCATGGTTCATCCAAAAGGGTGGAAACAAGGGCTTTCATCTTCGACTTCTCTCTCAAAGAGAAGAATGCAATACAATACAATATAATAGATCACATATATTGAAACTTCTTGTCATCTAAGGCTTCATTCTCCAACATACCAAGTTTATCTTGAAGGTACACAACCTTCCCTCTAGAAAGAAACTTGATGAGAATATCAGCCATATGTTCTGTAGTGATAATATACCTTGAATAGAAAACATATTCACTATATCTCTTATATAGTTTGCATCACTCTAGGTGAACCCCAAGTTATGTAGGGGCTAGCATAAAGCATTTCAACCAGCACACATGAGACTCAATTTATATGATCATAGTCCTTTGGATGCTTCCTTTAAGGGCTTGTAACAACCTCCTCACCTCCTTGTCCAAGGTTATTTTTCATACTCCCCCTAAATCTAATATCAACCTTCTATGAGAAAGTCATGTCTTTTTTCTTTAGTCTGCATTAAGCTCTTTTCTTGAATGTCCAACCATCTATCTAGGAATATCATGACCTAGATATCTGCATAAAAGCCTTCTAGCTCACATACATGGAATTACATCATTTTAATCGTAATTATTTTTCCTTTTATAGTTTCTTGGTCACTAGGGAAACCATCTCGATATGGTTTACTCCCTCCTAATCAATATCACCAAGATCCTTGGAAATCAAATAAGGCAGATCTTCTAGATGTTCTACTGACTAATCCTCCGAAGCTTTGAATACTAACATCAAAATGTAACCTTCTCATCCAAGGTTTCCTCTGATGGTTCGTCAGACTTATTCTGAATGTGATATCAATCTTTTGATCTTCTCATCCAAGGTTTCCTTAGATGGTTCATAAGACTTCTTCTGAATGTGATATCAATCTTCTGACCTTCTCGTCCAAGGTTTCCTCAGATGGTTTGTAAGACTTCTTCTGAATGATATTTTCTTTCTTTGAAGAAATGTTTCATCCATCAACTCAATCTCATGAATGAAAGCATCAATCTCTTTCTCTCTTGAATGCAATCACATATGTCTCTTGATTCGTCCTGAAAGTATTTCAGATAGAGATTACAAATAGTTCATAAAACTAAATTATCCCAAAGAAATATTAATGATAAAAGCATACAACATTTTCTATCCCAATGTTATAGTATGATTTAATAACTACATAAAAAATTTATGAACATTAATCAACATGGAATACTCATCTCTTGATTAATGTAATGATCCTTTTTCTTATTTGCACTATAAAAAGTGTTTGTAGCTTTTAATTAAAGAACTCTCTTTGTTCGGAAATCTACATAGACCTGTACACATTTGGTCATAACTTTTGAACCTGGCGTTTTGTTTACAATCGCTCAAGTAAGATTCTTCTAAAAAAATTTATCACCAACATATCTCAAATTCATATAAATCCAACGGTGAATTTCTGAGATATGGTCATCGTACTGAGATTGTAATTTTCTGAGACAGTCACACATTCACCATTAAAAAACTATTCTCTTACATTTGCAACTTGGCTCTGATACCATGTTAAGGTTTTAGGATCATTGCAAATATAATAGCACTATCTAATTGTATGTGTTTTCCAAATGCAACAATCTCTTGCATTTATATTGAGAATGAGCCAAGAAGAGACATGTCCCTTCATGAGACATGTATATTCATTAATATGTAATTAATATAATGATAATTATGATTATACACACACACACACATATAATATCTCTTGAGTATTATATTAATTTCTCTAATATTTACATAATAATAATAATATTTATTATCAATTTCACTATTTAGTTATTATGAGAATAATTATAATCTAACTTTATAGATACATATATATCAATGTATATAGTAATATCAATATATATATAGTCAATATTATTTATCTGAATGATGCTACATACATCAACACTAGTGATACTATAAACTTAATGGTGAAGTTATTCAATGTGTAATATAAGGATGAAGTGAATGATGCCATTGGAAAATCCATTACATGTGGCTCATTCCCCTTATTATAATGAAAAGCATCTATCTTTACAGGAAACCAGCCACATTAAATAGAGATCAAGTAAATACCAATGATCATACCTTCTACATTTTCACTCCTGATTAACCCATTTTCAAAACACAGTTTAATCAGAGTCACAAATCCCAAGATAGTGAGTAGAATTAGAGGAAGATCTACAAGTTTCCACTAGGAAAAACAATCATGAATCAAAAATAGTGATTCTTGGTGCATAGCAGCAGTAAAAAACCAAAAAAATAGTGACATCCAACGCAATGAGAGCATTGGCAAATAATGGACTGAGAAAATGTTCAGATCAAAGTCCATTAAAATACACTGAATGTAGCCATCGTTTCAAGGAGCTGATCACAAATCATTAATAGACCCTCAGAGGTCATAGATAAAAGAGATTGTCTAGTCTTAAAACACTGAGATTGAAAATAATGTTAAGTTCAATATATATAAGCACATTATCATTGAATGTGGAAACATTATGTCTCTGATATAATATTCTAGTTTAATGGTACATTTGGGTGAAAGTTCCAAGTGAATTTTGACAGAATAAAATAGTAATATCCCTCATGCAAATCTTCTAAGTTGAATGGTGTGAAGCTGAATGGTACATTTGGCACAAGTGCCAAGAGGAATACAACTTCTAAACTCAAAATTACTTTTAGATTGACAATAGTGCAAGAAAATGTAAATTTTGATAGAGTAGCTTCTAAGATGACTAATATTATTAATTTGAACCAACAATTGAGGGTGAATCCAATTTGAATAGATCTCATTCGGCATGCTTGCAAGCCTAGTGCAATGATTATGACAGTGAGGTGCATAGTAGCTCTTAATGGCTTGGGTAGACAAGAGACGCCTAAGTTATCCTAATATAATTAGATGTAGGTGTAGAGCACTATAGAGGAACACATCCTACCATAGAATTTGGCATGCTTGATTCTCTTAGAAGTTAGAAGGCACCCTAGTCCATGTTAAGCCCTAAAGAACACACACACACACACACACACACACACACACTATAGAATAGGGGAAAATCTGCTTAATATAGAAGCCAAATTTTTATAGTCTTCATTGTACTGGGAATTTGGAGAGTTTTTAATCTATGAGCATCTAAATAGAATCTTTATTATATTTGCGCAGATACTCAAGTCACTTTCTTTACTCTTCTAGTTAATGCTTGTGCTTTCTCTAGATCTCAAGAAATTGGGCTCAAGCTCTAAATTTGTCTCACCAAATTGGGCTTTGTTAGCCTATAAATGCAACTATTTTAATTATAGATACCTTTTTAGAACCAAATAATAATAATAATCAGGGATGTACTTTTGGGGAAAATCAAAATCCTGGAAGAAGGAATTTGGGAATATATAATCATCCTCAGGGATTGGTTACTGGAGTAGATGACATTCCTTAAGAATGGGCCATTAGAATGAATGATGATACCCAAGGATGGACTGCTGAGGTGAATGACAATTCTCAAGGATGGGTAGCTATACAATTAGTAATGTCAATGATTATAATTTTTGCAACGTGTGATGCTATGTTCAATTTCTAGCTTGTAAATGGATATACGTATACATGTCAACAATCATACAATTTTTTGCTAATGTTGTTCTTTTGTACCTAATATCTATAGAAGATTGGAACTACCAACCATTTTGTTACAACTCTTATCTTTCCTTTAATGTGGATTGTCTATTTAAGACCTTTGTACACAATGTTACAAGTCCATGCAGTGGCTTTGTTGGGTCATTCCAATTTTAGGATGATTTTATGTCATGCTTAGCTAGCATAATTTTTGATTAAGGATAAAGAATTTTTTGAAGGGAACAATAACCCTTTACATTAAGAAAGAAAGATAGGAAGAATTAACACAAAGCAAAAAAGAGATAGTTGGGGGAAAAACAAAGAGCAAAAGAAACCCCCCCAGCACTAGAAACTAGCAAAACAAGACTGACACACCAAAAAAATAGGGCGAAGACCAATCAGCATAGCTAAGACATCTTATCCATATACTTTGTTGTGTCTTCCTTCAACACCTCAAGTTGTTGGATGGACTCTCGGAGAGCCATGATTTCCTTAGAATTGTCTTCTTCTTTTTTCTTTGTACTTGCTCTAGTACGAGATTCAGGGCCAATAGGGGTAGAGCCTTTAGTATCTTCAAAAATAATGGGAACATTATTCCCTTCCAAAACAACGAGAAGGGCGCTAGGGTTGTCAGTGGTTATTTTCATGCCCTCAAAGTTTTATTTCATTATTATGCTGAGGGTTTCTTCAATGCTCAGGATATGGCTAGAGGGTTTCTTCCATACCTTAGCCCAAAAAGGATCAAAATCCAAATTGGAAGATAAATAGTATGCTGAAGCCACCGAGAATTTTCCACTAGGATTGGGGGACCAAATGAGTTGGTCTTTAAAATTCTCATGTATAAACCAAGGAGATAAGTACAGATCAACAATTTTCAGCTGGGGGTCTATATCACTAAGCTTTATCCACTTATTGTTTCTCCAGTAATCAAAAAAATTTCTCCCAATCCTGCTAGTACATAAGTCATCTAGAGGGGCCATATCATTGAACTGGATTAGAGGTTTGTCCTTGATCCAAGGATCTTCCCAGAAGTTGATCACCTTGCCATTTCCAATACTCCACCTAGCACCTTTGGTAGCAAGAGATTTATCTTTGAGGATACTATTCCAAATGAAGGACCCGCATAAATTGAGAGAGGAGGCCAGGAAAGCATTGATAGATGGGGTGGAAAAGAGATACTTAGATTTGAGAATTTTATTCCATACTTTTTCCTATTCAAAGGTTCTCCAAATTTGTTTAGCCAGCAATGCCAGATTGAAGTCTTTAATTTTTCTAATACCAAGACCACCCTACTTAATAGGTTTGCATACATTATCCTAGGCCACAAGATGGGTCCTACTTTTCTCCTTCATGCCAGACCACAAAAATCTTTTCTGTAAACGCTCAATAGTGTCACTAAACTTAGAAGTGATTCTGAGGAGGCTCAAAGCATAAACATGAAGTTTCTGAAGGGAGGCTTTGAGCAAGATGATCTTTGTAGCTTGGCTGAGGAGGGCCCCTTTCCAACCAGCCAACTTTCGGTTGAATTTATCAACAATGTTGTACCAGAAGGAGTTTGGGGGTTTCATGCCCAGAGGCAGACCTAGGTAGCTAGAAGGGAAAGAGGAGATCTTATAGCCAAGAATATTCACCATTTTTTGTTGTCTATGCAGGGGAGTATTGATAAAAAAAAAAGAGATCTTTTCTCCCAATTGATAAGTTGGCCCATAGCTAAGGAGTAGATATTCAGAGGTTGCTTGATGTTTCTAGCTTCTTTCATTGAGGAAGATCCCATTAAGACTGTATCATCGACAAATTGTTCATGGGAGCAAGGCTGGAAGGAAGAGGAAGGAATCAGACCTTGGATAAGACCTCCATGAACCCATTTAGAGAATAATCTTCCAAGGCTTTCAGCCAAAATGGCAAAGAGGATAGGAGAAATAGGATCCCCCTGGCAGAGATCTCTAGAGGGGAAGAAAAGGTTGGAAGCCAAACCATTCACTAGCACTGAAATTGAAGGTGTAGAGATTAGTTGCTAGATGAGATTCACCACACGCCCTGAGAAGCCAAAAGCTAGAAGAACACTGCAGAGGAAGTCCCAATCAACTCTATCCTAGGCTTTAGAAAGGTTTACCTTCATGAGGAAACCTTGTTTCTGTGACACCTTCAGTGAATGGATATTCTCATGAATAGTAATAATAGAATCTAAGATCTAACACCCCAACACAAAATTATTCTATTGGGGGGAAATAATCACAAGGAGGAAAGCCAGAATTCTCACCATGAGGACTTTAGAGATGATCTTGTAGAAGGTATTACACAGGCTGATCGAACTGAAATTCTCCATAGAATCAACACCAGGTATCTTGGGAATACCAACAAAGAATGTCAAATTAGCTTCCTTAAGAAGAGAGACAACTCCAAAGAACTCTTTAACTGTAGTCGAGACATCTTTTCCAATAATGTGCTAGAAAGATTAGAAAAAGAAAGGGGGGAAGCCATCTGGACCAGGAGATTTTCCCCCTCAAAGAAAAAAGCAGTAGCTTTAATCTCCTCAGAAGAAGGGATTTTACACAAAAAATCATTGGCTTCCTGATCAAGGATACAAGGGATGGAATCCAGTGGCATATTATGATTAACCAAGGAGAGGGAAGGGTCCCTAGAGAGTAGAGAGGAAAAATAAGCAATGGTTTCTTATTTAATGTCCTCTTCCTTAACCAATTTACCAAGAGGGCTGTTGAGACTATCTATCCTTTTAGCAACCTTATGTTTCTGGGCTGCCATATGGAAGAAATGAGTGTCCTTGTCCCTGGCCGTAAGCCAAAGAGCCCTAGATATTTGTCTCCAGAAGGCTTCTTCCTTAGAAATGATGTTATGATAATCATCCTGAATAATATTTTTCTTCAGTTTGTTCTCCTTAGTAAGGCCCTCCTTTTGGATAGTATCTTGTAAATCTTGAAGGTCAGACTGAATAGTGATTTTTTCTTTGAAGATGTCCCCAAAAAATTCTTTATTCCACACTTTGATTTTGTTTTTGACTCTCTTAAGTTTTTGGACAACTTTATACATAGTCATTCCCTCCACATGGACATTCCACCAGTCAACTATGTTTCTTTCTAAGTTTGGATGCTGCATCCATATTTTCTCAAATCTAAAGGGAGGGTGACTTGATCCTGAAAGGGGGTTAACCTAAAGAGAAATGGGAGAATGATGGAAACTATTTATCTTTGTAAATTTTAGGTTAAGAGTAGAAGACAGCCTTTTGAATATTTGCATCTTGTCTCTATTTCTGAGAATAGAATACTCACATACTTGAGTGCATGAAAAATCCAATTGGTAAGTTTATTATCTGACGATTCTCATGTTGTTCTATATTAAATTTCAAACATTATGGTTCTTATTGAATCATTGTTACAAATAGTTATTTTTATTCTCTTCAAAACTAGTAAATTTTCCTATTGCATAAAAATCTTGAAGGCACAAAATAATTCTATGCATAACCATAGTTTTAAAATTGATCTCTCATAGTGACTCCAATTACATGGAATACACCATTTAGAAAAAGGAAGAAAATAGGAGATATTTTGAAATAAAAAATTACCTTCACAGTTTACTAGATTCGTATTAGGTTGATATATCTCACAAATACAGGTTCAACATACTAAATAAACCCAGGACCCAATACCTGCAAAGTTCAAAAAAAATCTTAAAGAACATAAATTAGACAAATAAGAAATACCTTTGAAATAAAAATAATAATCATTAAATAAACACTAAGAATATCTGACAAAATAATATAAGAAAAATATTGACAAAGAATAGAATTGGTAAATCATAGCAAATCACCCATAATAAATTACAAAACGCTGCTGAGAAATGCAGATATGAAAAGACCAATCCTGAGACATGATAGTTGTTTTTGGCTCACTTAAGACTCACTATACACAGGAGTACATATCTTCAATTGTGCCATTCTTCTTAGGAGTTCAAAAGTAGAATGATTTTAATCAACAAAAAAGTTTATTAAAAAAATATAACAAAACATAAGGTTGTAAACCTTTAAAACACAAATTATAATATTTATGGAAAAAAACAACACAAATAAGTCAGAAAAGTCAAACCATCTATGACTAACAGCTAATTGCTACATTTGACATTCATCATAGTGTACAAACAAGTTCTACAAGAGATCCATAATCGCTACAGGTGCTGAGATCTATGGCTATATATAAAATGACACATTAAGTTTCTATAGCTTTGATTACTTCCAAGTTCCAATGAAAGATCTGTTATCACTTCTATCACTATTTGCAGAAATAAATCACTGCTCTCATCATTTGCAAAGCACAAAGGTTTAGGGCGGTTCCATGGAATTTTTAGATTCATAGAATGAAGAGGTTTCATTGTTTTTTTTTTATATCACAAAAGAGAAAATCTATTGTGTAAACACAGAGATGTGCATGGTAAGAAAAAATGCCAAGGCCCAAAATGTTTGAAGGGGTTGTAGAGAAAGTGACAAAGGGATTGTCCATGAAATCCCATTTCCTTTAGTTAATCAAAAGAAGAGACAATGAAACTAGTAGTTGTAGCAATAAAAACTCCAGCAGCTGCAGCACCAAAAAAAACCCACTTCGACCTTCACTGTCTCGAGTAAAGATAGGTGAGCTGATTGTACAGAAATTAAATGAGACTATAGATATGATCACTCTGTTAATGTTATAACTTTCAAAACCTCTTCCCCTAAGTTAGACTTACAATCACTACTCACTCCTAAGACAAGTAATATAACTTTTTTAATGTGTTATTCTCTAGGTACACAGTCAATGACTATAATTTTCTGTAATGATTATGTACTCTAATATTATCATATATGAACACATGCTCTGATTGTGTTGTCTCTATTTTAATATTCAATATTATTTTAAAAAATTAGTCAAGTACTGTGATATTTTTCACTGCAAATTTTCTTCACATATGTTATTTCTATTGTTAGTCATGTACAAGAACCATTATAATTTACAAACTCAAATGATGATGAAGAATACAACTGTTACTAAATAAATATTGGAAAAAGAATCATGTTTGAACTGGGAAAGGGGAGGAGGGCATCTATTCTGGCAAGGAGAATTTAGAAATTAAACATATGCCAGAAGTATACTATAGATCTAGTTTCATCCATAGAATTCGCCCAAGTTTACGTTGGCATTTAAATCATATCTATCTATATATCAGCTTTCTAATACATGTTTTTTTAAATTATAATATGTGATTTATAAGATATTATATAATTGGTTGCATTTGGTACCTGTTTCTGAATTTCCTTCAAGAATAGCCCGATGAAATGTTTTTTGTAATCTATTTTGGTGCAATTGTCTGATTTTGGGCTGACTGTAATGTCCCTTGTTGGGACTTTTAGATTAATTTATCTTAAATTTTTCCATTAAGGTTCGGATTGTAATGTCCATGATCGGATTAGTCATTTATCTTATTAGATTTAGTTATCTTTAACACTCATATCCAATCTTATTACTATTTTAACTTCATGAAAGGAAGCGTAGATGTTATCCAAGGTGCCTAGAGACCAACCATAATGGGCTCCCTCAAAGTTTACAGGTCCAAGCCCAAATTATTGGGACGCTGACCCCCACCTTATTTTGGGACAGATAGCCATTACCTGGATTTAGACAAGCCCCTCCTTGGTTACATTACAATTTCTTTCCTTGAGTCAAATAGTATATAGGATTAAATAAGGTCTCAATATATAATTATAAATACTTCCTTGTATATTTAGTCATAGTTTCAGACTCAGCCTTTCCCCTCTCATAAACCAAAGTAGCAATAAGATTTGAGTCTAAACTATGTAAGAATCTCATTAATAAAATTCAGATTTTATTAATATATGCTTCCATATATATATATATATAGAAAATTCTAATTTTATTATTATTAGCATATTTATATATACAATCATAATCTCTTATATATACTTTATAACATAACTTATCTGATTTAACTGTTATTCATATATTCATATATAATTATATTGTTATTAATATATATTTTTACATATATAAATCTCTGTTATTGATATATATATTTCTACACATATCTCTAATTTCTCTGTTACATATATATGATTATACTGTTACATATATATATATGATTATACTGTTATTTATATATATAATTATTCACCAGTCATCATTTCCATTTTATAATGCCACTTGAAAATACATTACTGACATTGTCTTAAATACCATAAGTCCTATTTGGACCAATTTGCTGATTCCGTCAGTCAGCACTGATTGTAATATTTTTTTAATATCTTCTTTTTCTTCCATTCTCCTCCCCCTATAATGGATTTGATAACCAATATATATCTTCTGAATGGATGGGATGCCTCCAATAGATATGTCTGCTGTTATATTCTAAATTCTGATTAATTTACCGTAAGATATAATTCGTAATTGTTGCTTATAACAACTCTTCTCTATCGGTGGTCATTTATTATTAGTTACGATACCTTAATACTTATTAATGTAACCGGTGCTTACACATACAATTAACTATCAAGTTGCATTATTGGCAATTAATTCTATTTCTTCATTGATATATTCATTATTTACTTATTAATAATTATTTATTTTATAATAACACTGGTGTTTAATCAATATATATATTAAATAATCAGTTAATCAATTCATAAATAATTATTACAGAAGGGGATATTACAGTCCACCCCTTCTAAATTTGCTTGTCCTCAAGCAATAATATATTTTCTACTTATGATTTTATAAAGGAGGTGGGTAACTAACTTAAAACAATATTTTTCATTATTTGATCATAACAGTTGGTAACTTAAGTTTCTCTCATTTCCTAAAGAAATAATCTTAGATCATCTTATGGTGTGTCTACTCTAAACATAAAAATTTGGTGAAACTTTAATAGTTTACTCGAATACAAGTTAGGAACCAACAGACTGATAAGTCTAATAGAAGATTTAGTAGTTTGTTGCTGGTCAAAATATGAATTCTCTACCTACATTGTCTTGCCAAAAGTGTTGTGAGATCTATTATTTAACTTCTCCTCTTTAGCATGATGACTTTGTCAAAGGTTGATCGATTCCATGTACATCATCAAACATAAATAGTAAGAGGTCTCAATTTCAGAATGATGCACAATAGAAATCAAAATGCGATCTGGAAGACGGAGAATTCAGTTAGGCTTTCCACTCCTAACTCAAGTTCATAGAAGGTAAAATAAAATATTGGTGATGGAGTTAATCATCTGATGGTTACATTGATGAACCTATCAATTGAATAGGGAAAGATAAAGATGATAATGTTTGGTTGGGTGCTAAATACCACAATGTCCTTAGAAGTCTTGAGAAGAGAAAAGAAAGTTAAGAAAGAGAATGATATCAATGAAAGGGCCTTCTCCCTAGTAAATCCTCTAACAATCAAGCCTAGGGATAATGATTTTGTCAAACCTGTCTTATCTTCTATGACTGAATTAGATAAGTTCCAAGATCAAAGGATCCAAGATGACTTGAGGAGGAGTGATGCTTTGACATATGGAATCATCTTAGACTGTTTTGCCTAGTATAGAAAGGCTTTGCAGGTGTCAACTTTATTTTCTGCAGGTATCAACTTTGTTTTCTTTGCAGGTGAGGTCTGAGTATGCCTTTGTTTTCTTTACTGGTGTGGACTGAATATCGTGAGTTTAGAAAAACACGGGGGAGTATCATTTGTTAAGAAAAAATGGGAGTATCATGAGTTTTGTGCAGGACCAATTCATACAGCAATCATATTCATATATATAATAATATAATTAGCTATATTTTTCCAATCATCCATTATTCGACTGAGGAATATTATTTCTAGTCGCAGTCAATACTATTTGAAAAAAACTCAGGGACTTTCACTAACGGGAACATTGTAAGGAAGAAGACAATCATCATAAAAGAGTCTATCGGCAAAGAAAACCATAGTTGAGCTGGTTTCCATAGTTGGGAACAAGTTTATTTATCTTTGTAAAACATTGGAGAGTGGGGATCCAGTCGGTGTATGAAGATTTAGATCAATAAAAGTGAGTTTCCTACATATTTTAGTTATGTTTCTCGGTAAGACAGTCTGATTACAAACATTTGTTCATGTTAGAGACTTAATGTTTTGAACCACCATTCATTGGATCTTATGGAGGCTTCAATACATTACAATTTGGTTTTTATTTCATCTGACTTCATTTTGTATCGGACAAGATATTCCAATTTGTGTGCAGACTAGTAACCCTTGTTTTGGTTAACCCGAGAGCTTTTAAAATGTGATTTATTTTAGGTTTCATGATGAATAAGCCTCTCATTTTGGATAGTGATGAGGAGGAAGATGTATATTAATTGTTCCAAAAGTTTTAGGGAAAAATGATACAAATAGCATGAGTTTTCAAATAGAGGAAGACAATAGTTGTTTAAGGAAGAAGGAAAGACTGTCTCAAAAACTAGTCCCAGTGTAGGGGCCATATCTCACAATTCAACTGTTGGATCTTACTAATATTTGGATATGTTGGAGAGAGCCAATTTTCGCCAAATATTACCAGAGCGGTCGAGGAAATTAGATTCGAGTCAAAATTTATGGGTGACTGTGTATGGGTTTATCAAAAAGACCAGTGAGTTATTGTTTTGACAGTGAGGAAGGTTGGTATTATTTTTTGTTAAGGGAACCATGAAGATTGGTGTGTTGAGAGTTGAGAAATGTGGGAAAAGTCCTAAGTGTTGTCATGGCTAGAGTCCAAATATTCTGGGATTGAACAATCAATTAGTTTACGTGTATTGTCCAAGGAAGTGAATAGTCAGGGTTGATATAGACCGGGCAAGAGGATAGCCTTAGTAAGTAGATGTTGTGTGTTGATTGCCACAGTCACAGTCAAGTGAGATGTTCAACGTAATAGTATAGGTTTGGTATTGTTAATAGGCCATTGTGAGTGCCTAGAAGCATGGGAGTCGTTTGGTTGAGTGAGTGTTCAGACATGAAGTTGAAATCAAAGTTTCAGAATCAGACACAGTGAATACAATCAGTAAATTAGTTATGAACAGAGGTTGAGGGATGTTGGTATGTGGAGTCCAGTGGTTGGGGAGAGTAGATCGTTGAAGTGTCTGACCATAAATAGGTCCTGAAGGAATCATTGAGTAGGTGTGTGGGTTGAATGATCCAAGAAGATTGAATCAGTTGGTTACATTGAAGGAAGGTGTTTGATGTGAGAAGGTGTATCTCACAAGCAACTTTAAGAATCAGTTCTTAGTGCATAGGACTTAAAAGGAACCTTATTGTCAAGGTTGGGATAGGAAGTCCTTGTAGGGGTTTGAGTGGTGGATGCTTGCACCAATTACTTGTTATGGTGAGAAATTTAAGAGAAGAATCAGATCAAATGCATGGTCTTGCTTGCATTTATCGCACAACTCTTTGTGTTGATTTTTAGTATTAGGGTCGAATTACGTTATGGTGAATAGTGAATGCAGAATTTTTAGTGTTGTTTTTTGTCTATACTTTTATTGTTCCCCTTTGGTGTTAGTTACAAGAAATGCAATAGAGTTTGAATCTGTTCTTTCATTTCAATGGGATAAAGCTAAAAATTGTCTGTATTAGAGTTGAATTCAAATTTATACTTTGCGAGCAAAAAATTTCAACGTTTTGTCTCAGTTATTTTTAATGACGTGGAAATGGAATAGTATTTGAATCTTTTTTTCTTTTATATTTATTGATAGTTAATTTTATTGCTTTCTTTAAATTTATTGTTAAATTTTGGGTTCTTGAATCTAGTAGCAGGTCAAACAAACTATATAATTTGTTTCAATTTGGTTGTGTTTGACATGGAAATATAATGGAATTTGAATCTGTTATCTTTACTGTGGTAAATTTTGATGCTTGAATCTGGTAGTAGGTCAATTGTGCATTAGAAAATTTGGTACTAGAATAAAATTATAGGAATGCTAGAGGATTGAAAGCTCTGCTGATAAGTAGTTATAAATTAAAGACAAAAATCGTTAGGGACTCATTTCAAGTTTGTTACATTGTGTGGAGAATTGCCACTTATTTTCTTGTAGTAATGGTAAGGAAGTACAACAGAATTGGAATCTAGTTGGTTATTTTATTTTCATCGTTTCACTACCATGCCTGTGAAATCAATATGCAGAGTATGAGTGGTTACATTAACATTTCTTTAGTATTTTCTTAAACAAGTGGCTAAATTTTTGTTTCTAAATGGGTAAGTTTTATGGGCAGTGGCGACAGGTTTCATTTGGCGTGTATCACCACTGTATGGAAATGAAAAGTAGACAATGTAGATTTATAATAACATTTTAGCAGACCCTTACACTTCAATGTTGAAACCACATCCACTTGTAGTATAATAGGTTTTAATCTATAGTCAATACACCAACATAAATGCACATTTCTTTATGAGCTAAATCAGTGTCTTCTACTGCTATGTTAGGTATTATGAGTAGTGGAACCAGGTTTCATTTGGGATATATCAACACTGTATGGAAATGGAAAGTACAAAATGTAGATTTCTAATAACATTATAGAATACCCTTTCTTCAATGTTCAAACTAATGTTCAAACTAACGTCCACTTGTGGAGTGATATGACAGATTTCAATCTATGGTCAATCCACCAACATGGATGTGCATTTCTTTGTGAACTAACCCAATGTTTTCCATAGCTATATGGCTTGCATCCACATTGTACATTCATTGTTCAATTGGATGCATGTACATGCATACTTGCCATCGTCCAATCAACAAGAGAATGGTGTAATAATGTATGCTAGTTCTTCACCTTAAATCATAACTAGACATTTAAGGTCCAATAGTTTTTGGGCCTTTTGGAAAGGTCATACACTCAACTAAATTTAAATTTACATTAAGAAATAGACATTTAAGGTCCAACAGTTTTTGGGCCTTTTGGAAATCCGAAAGGTCATACACTCAACTAAATTTAAATTTACATCAAGAAATAGACAAAAATCTATGTTATGGTATGTGCTAAGGAAGTATTCATCTAACCAACTCATGCCACGGGCAAAAAAACATTTTGGGTTGCACTGGAATTATTGTAGACATAAATTATTCACGCCAAGTTGCCTTGAAGGATCTCAGTGATCCACAAGTGTCATTCTTATCTTCTAGGTTCAAACCCTACCAGGGTGGTAGTGTTGATGTAGTTCCACTTTCTATTTGTTGTATCTATTTGTACTTTAGACTTTTTGTATGCTCAAAGAAATGACAATATAAGTACTAACTAGGATCGTTGGGTGCACAATTATGACTCCTTGACAAAGGAAGAATCCATATCCCTTCTATAGAAAAGACCTATAAAATACATGTAGTAAATAAACTTGCCTTACAAAATACATGCAGTAAAGAAACTCACCTACACTCATCTACACTCATCTAATGACTAGATTACATGCCAGTCCCTAATTGTGGGTTATTCTTGTTCATAGGTTCTATGGTTGAATGATTGGTAAACTTGTTAGAAGTCAGTGTTCCTTATATTAAAACCTCTCTCAAAATATAGGAAAAGAAATCAAACTATGAGGCATTTTGTAAAGTTCCCTTCTCGGACTGCCCCAAAAATTAGAAGGATTGGTTCAATATTTTGTCAAATATTTAATACAAAGGATTAGAATTATGATTGTTTTCCTGCTTTCTTCTATTATATGAGATAGTGTATGATGGTTTGGTTCGGGTTCACAACTAAAGAAGACATTCAATGCATCAAAGAAGAATTTTTTTGAAAATGGCCTATTTGGGTGCTGGAATTGGAGCTCATATTCCAGAATTAGATTTCGGGATAATTCAATTCTATGTTTGTGTCCATCCAAAACATTGGAATTGGAATTTCAAAATTTCAATTTTGCCCACAAAATGGGCATTTCATCTTCCACTTGAAATTGTGGAATTAGAATTTGAGGCTCTAATTCCACTTTTCAAAAGCCAATTATTAAAAGTGTGTCAGGTCCGCGTGCAAAGTATTATAATTTTTGAGGTCCGCATTTTGACTGTTCCTTTCATTTTCACTGTTGTGTTAGGATAATTTTCGGGGTCGCATTTGATTTTCACCGCAGTCTGCAACTCGGCTACACTCTGCAAAGCGGGATAATTTTCGGGGTCGCGTGGGATCTCTGTGAGAAATCTTTGATATTACAAATGTTTGAAGTTGTTCTGCAAAGATATGAAGTTGTTTCTCCTTTTTAGGTTTGAGATCAATCAGATTCTGATTTGTAATGTAATTTTCATGTTTCAGTCATTATATTCAAAGATATGAACTCATGGATTTTCTGTCTTAGAAAGCCTCGGATACCATGAATCCTCTGGCAATAATACTAAAAGATATGCATACAAGGGTTTTCTCAGATGATGTGTTTGGAAGATCTGAAACTCCATGGATTCGAACATGTGATCTTTTTCATTTTTGCTTTCAGACATCTTTCCGGTGAACTAAACAGTTCCAAGCATATTCCGGAAATCATTTTGAAAATATGTATCTTCCAAAATTGACAATATCCAGCATTCAGTGCACCCAAACGGGCCCTAATTTTCCAACTTCCAATACATAGGTATTTTAACAAACAGTTTGCGGGCACCCTTATACATTATCTTTCTATCTTGCGATTATTCAAGAGTATTGCTATATAGTTTGTAGATCTAATTTAATCTTGCATACTGAAATAAGTAGATTAACGAATGTTTCCTAAAAGTTTGAATGTCATTACAATGATGTCTCGATTGAAAATAAAAATAATAATACCCACAAATTATAAATATTGAGTTCTGAACTGAATAACCATAACATGTACAGGAAGACATGTAATCAACTTGAGCTTACCAGCCACAAATAAGAAGACAACAAAAGGCAGATTTGTCTACTACAACCAATGAAAACTCACGCAACCTGCGATACTTTGCAATCTGGATGAAGGAATTTGTCTTCAAACCCTAGCACTGCTAACATGTATGGGCTTCGATAGTATACTTCACGAAAACCACCACATGATATAAGAAACTTGGTGAATATATTACATATTTCGCACCCATCAAAAAAATCTTCACTGTATGAAATCTCTGAATTATCCTGCCAACTAAACATAGAAAAATGAATGCACCTCTCAAACACAAACATGAATTTTCACCACAAAAAATGGTTGTAGATGCTTGGATGAATCTGACCTAGGCATCTCTTTGTAAACCCTCTTCCCCGCAGTGGCGATGCCAAGGACGGAAATGAATAATGTAAAATATTTTTTTCACAGAGTAAAAAGACCATAGGAAGAAAGGGCAGTGACTTTCATAGAATTTACAATATCAACTTTGTTAGCCAGGTAAATTTTTCTAACTCTTCCTGAGCCGCACATTCTCTTATGGGTGAGACATGACAGCTTCCCGTAGAAGTCCAAACTATAATATCCTTATCGGCTAATAATATTTATGGTATATAATATCAAATTTTATCATTTTAATGTTAGTGGGAGACTAAGCCATAGAAAGAACTTTCAAAAAAATGTGATGCCAGCAGAACCGTCAATTTGCATTCGCGTATCACCTCCTATCATCAACTAAGCCCGTACCCGCTGTCATTAACAATCCTCCTCCGATTTTATCACATTCCATTTCTGATGGCAAAATTGATAATGTTGCCATTAATAACCAGGCCTCGGCTTCAAAGGAAGTTAATCCTTCACCTTTGCAGTCTGCAGCCCCTATTAAGCCCAAATCCTTCCTTGAGGTGGTGGTGAACTCCGCTCCTGCCATTAGCACCAGCGCGAGGTTTACTTCCGCGTCAAACAATGAAGCCAGACAAGCAGGTAAGAACCCTGGGAACCTTTCCTCATTCGATGTTTCTCTGAACCTCGAAATGATAGTGGAAATTCTGAAAGAAAAGGATAGGTTGAGGAACTCTGCTATTTTCTTTTCTGCGGTTGAAATTGAAAAGGTTCCTCCTAGGAAATTTTTAGATGATTGGTTCCATAATTACTAGAACCTTAAACTTGGCTATCACATTTCATTCTGTCGCCAGATTCATAAGGGTTTATTTGTTATCTTTTTTAACAATCATGAATCTCAATCTGCTATTCTCAAAAAATAGCACTGGACTATTGGTAACACCACATTTCAAGCCCTTGCATGGACTCCTGAAGCTATCCTTGATGAAGTTGTTGTCCTTTCGGCTCCCAAATGGATTCTTGTTAAACAAATCCCCCCTTTCCTGTGGCGTTTCTTACCTCAACTGCTCGAACCCATCGTTAAATTTGTTAGAATGGATGACTCCGTTCGTCTTGTACCACACATGGATGCTATGGTTTTAATTTCTCTGAATCTGGGCAAAGATCTTCCTAGCGAAATTAATATTGTCATTATGAATGAGGTTTTTTCCTACCCTATTGAGGTTCTTGGTGGTCTTAACGCTTGTTTTCTTTGTAGGAAAGAGGGACATCTTAGAAAAGACTATCCCATTATCAAGCGTAATAAACTTCCTAAATCAGTGAATCCGACTGTCTCCCCTCCTATTAATTCCCCTGAACTTACAGAGAATACCTCACCTGTGAACAATCTGTTGCCCTCTTTAGATATTCCTTCCCAGTCAAGCTTGGCTTCTCAGCTTCCGATTAACCCCCCGAGCTCTGCCTTACCTTGCTTTGAGGAGTCGGCCGATGGTTTCTAGACTGTCTCTAAAAAGAGAAAGAAGCATGGCCACAAACCAAATAATGCCTCTCAACTTGCAGCTTTGTTCCCTGCCATTAACTCCGCGCATAATCCTCAACTGAATACCACTCTCTCCTCTCTTCTCTCGGATAGTAACCCCAGTGATCTCTCCGCCTCGGCTCCTCCTGGGTGGCCTAAACTCCCAGTTAAGAATTTCAAAGAGATTTTTGATGATTTTGTCTTGGAGGTCATTCCTGCGGCTCCGCCCCCTAGCTTGTCTAACTTTCCAAGTATGGATCTGGATCCTGCATCGCCGTCCCTCTCAGATAATGATGATCTCCTTACTTCGAAGAGGAGAGGGAGACCTTTAGGCTCCAAAAATAAAAACTCTATGACTAAAAAACTTGCCAGCTCTACCTCTGTAGGAGTCTCTCCTTTGGAGAAACTTGCGTGTGCTGATGCATCTACTCTAAAATTGGTTTCCTCATGAATTGTGTTTCTTGGAATATTAGGGGACTGGAATGTCTTGATAGGAAATTTGTTATTAAGAATTTTCTCAATAGTATTAATTCTATTGATATCCTGATGTTGCAAGAAATTAAAACTATTGGATTCACTTTTGAATCCAACCTTAATTTTCTTTGGAGCAATGCGATTAAGTTTGTCACTAATCACCCTCATGCCAGAGGGGGTGTCGCCATCTTGATTAACCCTAAATGGGAAGCCTTCATCAAGGACAGTGGTATCTCCCCCTGTAATAGAGCTATCTAGATTAAGTTTAACTATAATAATTGTGATTTTGGTATTTGTTCTGTTTATGCTGCTAGTGATTATAAGGAAAGATCTAATCTCCAGTCTTGGCTGACCTCTCTCCCTAAGATTCCTTGGTTGCTGGGAGGGGACTTTAATATGATCGAGTCTCAAGAAGACAAAATTGGAGGCCTTCTGTTCTCCTGGAAAGATCAGGAAAGGCTTCAATGGAATATGCTTAAGCAAACTAAACTCCTCTTTGACCCTCTGATAGGGAACAAGAATACTAACCCCGAATTATGGCACACTTGGTGCAACTTTCAAAAAGGGTCATCTAGGATATACTCTAGATTGGATCGATTTTATCTCAATAAGAAATTTTTCTCGGTGGCCCCTGATGCCCGGAATAATTTAGTTGTAGTTACCCCCACTACTCTGTCGGATCATCACCCTATCTCTATCTCTATCAGATTTAGTTGTTTCCTTGACAATAGTAGGGTCAGCAGTCCCAAATTCATTCTCAATACTAGCCTCTTGGCTGATGAAGATATCCTTTCCTCCATTAGCATTATCAGACATATTAACAAATATCACTATCCCTCCATTTCCCATGCTAAGAGGTGGAATATGAATGTTCTTGCTTGGCAGAATCTGCTTAGGACTGTTGGTCAAAAGAAAGCTAAGGATTTTAGACACTCTGAGGCTAGGATTTTAGCCAACCTTTATGATGCTAAGGTCTCTATTCAAGACAGACCGGATGATCCTTTACTGATTCCTCAACTTGGGTGCATTAAGGATGCCCTTAGGCATCATCAACAGCATAAAATTCATGGTGCTAGGATCCAGTCTAGAGCCCATTGGCTGCAATATGGTGACAAGGGTAGTAAGTTCTTCTTTAACCTCGTTAAACAAAAACATGCTAATGATTCCATTGAGAAGATTATTATTGATAATCATGAAATATCTGATTTAAATAGCATAAAAATGGAGTTTGCTCACTTTTATGAAAAGTTTTTCTCTTCCGAAGACTCCTTCGAAGCTAGTTCCCTCAAGGAACAATGCAGATCCATTATCCCCAAAAGGATTATGGACAGTGATGTCTCCTTGCTCAATAAAGATATTTCCCTGGATGAAATTGAGAACTCTATTAACTCTCTTAAGAATGACAAGACGCCTGGCCCTGATGGTTTGCCGGTTGAGTTTTATAAAGCGAATAGGAATTGGATTTGCAAAGATCTGCTTAAGATTTATAATGAAGCTCTTAATTCTGGTTCCTTGGGATGCTCCATTAATATAGGAATTATCAAATTAATTCCCAAGGATGGGGATAAAACCCTTATTAAGAATTGGAGACCTATCACTCTTTTGAATGTCTCCTATAAAATCTTTGCTAAAATTTTGTCCCACAAACTGGAAACCATTCTCCCGAAGTTTGTTTGCTCTACCCAAACTGGTTTTATTAAAGGCAGGTACATTCTTGAAAACTTGATTACCAGTTGGGAGGCGTTGGATTGGGCTAAGCACTCCAATCATAACTCCTCTATATTTTTGTTGGATTTTGAAAAGGCTTATGACAAGGTTGAATGGAGTTTTATTTCTATGATGCTTGATGCCTTTGGATTCCCTCCCAATTTTTGTAAGTCTGTTGATATGTTGCTTAGAGATGCTTAAGCCCAAGTTGACATCAATGGCTCCCTTTTGGAACCTTTTCCCTTGGGTCGCTCCATCAAGCAAGGTTGCCCTTTGGCCCCTGCCCTCTTTGTTATTGCCTCTGATGCTCTTTATTACATTCTTAGAGATAACTCTCTTTCCCCAATGGTTAAGGGTATTACCCTCCTTGATGGTAATGAGCTTATCAATTGTCAATTTGCTGATGATACTGCTATCTTCCATGAAGCTAGAGAAGACAATTTTGTTGCACTGAATAAAAAGCTCAATATTTTTTGTGATATTTATGGGGCTCATCTATCTTAGGCCAAATCCATTTGTCTTGGTTGGAAAGACCAGCCACCTGATTGGTTTAATAAGTATGGTTTTCAATGGTGAGGCCCTTGCAAGATTGTTAGGTATCTTGGTATACCGTTCTCCATGGTTCCCTCTCTTAAGGAAATGTGGCTCTAGGTCAAAGATAAAATTTTCAAAAAGCTGAATAAATGGCACAACAAGTCTTTGTCTCTGGTTGGTAGAATTCAAGCCTACCAGAAAATTCTCTCTGCTTACAATATTTATTATGCCTCTGCATGGATGTTCAATGACTACCAGGTGTTTGAAATTCAAAAAGCCATCAGGAATTAACTCTGGTCTGATGGAAAAGGTAACAAGAAGATGCATGTTGTTAAATGGGAGTGGTGTCATGTTGACAAGCTCCTTGGGGGTTTAGGGATAAGGGACCTTAAAATTATTGGCCTTGCTCTCGCCTCCAAATGGATCTTTCCCTCTCTCGATGGAGGTGATCCGTGGAAAGTTCTTATCAGAAGCAACATAGAAAGAGGCTTCCCCAAGAATGCCAAGTTCTGGAAAAATCTTCCCTTTTGTGATCTAATTTGTGGTAACTTCTCTATCGTGGTCCAAGGTTCTTCTATTTTCAAATCCATTTGGAAAGCTTGGAGCCATGTTAGGCCTTACATTAAGAATAAGAACTTCTATGATGACAAACAACTCCATGGTGAAAGATCCATTTGGTGGAACCTGCAGCTAGGTGGTAAACCTTTAGCCCTCTCCCAAGGATGCTCTGTCAAGTAGTGGGCTACCTTGGGGATCACTCAATTTGCAAATATCTTTGAATATGACATAATCATATTGTGGGATGAGCTGAAAAATAAATATAACATTCTTGCTTCTCAGAAGAAGACTTATAACATGATTCTCAGAGCCACCAAGGACATTCCCTCCCTCTGCCACGTTGATTCCAATAGATACATGAACATTAAGTGGCCTGATGGAACCATTATAACCAAGCTTAAAGACAAAAATATTTATGCTGTTATTGATTATAATGATTCCATTATCAGCCATGTTAACAAGATTTGGCATGGTAATCTGGATGTCTCCTCTTGGAAGTTATTTGATAAACTCTGGAAAAGCTCTATTGATCCTAAAATTAAGTGTTTCAAATGGCTCTTAATTATGGATAGGCTTCCCATTAGGAAGGATTTTTCTGATATTACTTACTGCAACATTTGTAGGACCCCAGAAATGGGGAGGCATATTTTCTTTGATTGTAGCTTTGTTAAAGAGGTTTGGCTCATGTTTGGCATTTCTATCCCTTCCAATTTTAACATTTTTGAAATCATTACTGGTTATATTGATGGTACTAAAAAAGACATTAATCTATTTTGGAATATTCTCTCTTTTAACATTTTATGGAAAATTTGGAAATGCAGGAATGAGGAAAGCTTTCAAAATATTCCCAGGGTTCTTATTGAGTCTTTTCGAAGTCTCACGCATTTTAAAATTTTCTCGCAGGTTCATATTACCATGAAAGTTGATAAAGATAAATTCAAAAGGCTTCTCAGAACTGGATACACTACGTTCTTCACCACTGAGCTGAAGGATGGGCACTTTTGGAGGCATCATATGAACAATCTCAAACTCTTTGAGCAAACTATCAAGAAGCTTAACAAGGAGGTCAGGAGGAACAACAAAGACTCTATTGGAAATATGATCCTCATGCTCAATCAAATTAAGAATTAGAAGAACATTGTTTGGATGGAGGGTAGTATGGGGTTGACTACATGGGTGGACACTCATGAAGACCTTCTTCATTAGCCTATGTCTCTTGTGGCTCTTTTTTGGTCTTTCTATTGGTTTTTTCACTTCTTGTTGATGCTCTCGTTTTGAGGTGCTGCCTCTTGTAAATCATTTTTGATACTCTACGGTCTCTTTTTGTATCTTGAACTCCTTATATTTAATACAATTTTTTTTATCATTTTACTCATGTTTTTCATTTTGAATTAACCTCATCGAGTTTCTCTTCTTTTGTTTTTTAATCTACATCTTTTTCTTCATATTTTTTATCTTTTATTCTTTTGATTTTCTTTGTTATTTCAATTTTCTTGGATGCTAAAAAATCATACATACACAATTAGATCGAGAAGCACCCTCCTCTATTATATTAATGGATTATGGAATTCTTCTAGCATTAAATCTTTCGCATATTGTCAATATAACAACATTGTCAATATATTGTCTAGAACGTGGAAGAATAAAACACAAATTTAAATACCAATAAAATTGAACAATATTTTCAAGCCCTGACTAAATTTATATAAGTATTCATTGAATTAATTAGAATAATGCTTGAGACTCAATCTCTCATCTTTTTATATTTTGTTTATGCATATAAAGAGATCTAGCCAATGAAATATAATGAAACATATAAAGATAGATTCAATGAGTGGCATGCACTAAATCATGAAATATAGTGAAACATATATATCTCTAGTCCATGTGAAATGTTCCCAAAATTAAAAGTCCCCAATATAAATACTCATCTTCAATCCATGCAAACCCAGGCAATCTAAATCCCTCTATACAAGGCAAATAAAATTTCAATTAGATTCAAAATCATGAAAAATGATTTAATTCACTTTAATTTATAAAATCACAAAAATTACCATATGAATCTTCACACCTCCACCAACATCAAAGTGCTCTATATTAATTTCATTGATGCATGTATATTTGCATAATACAAATATTATTTTTCTCATACAAAAATAATATCTCATACATTATAAAGATTAAAACAAATGTGAAAAATGAAATCATTTATCAAAATAAAAATTATTTTAACACTTTATTTAATAATGTTATTGTTTACATTTAGTTTTAATTTAAGGATCATGTTTTATTTGCATACGATTGAATGTCAAATGTTAATTAAAGTAATGCTCTTAGAAATCACTTTAACTAATGTTATGTTTAATGCAAATAAAATAGGACATAATTTTGAATCTAGTGGGTAAATGAAGGACAACATTGGTACCCAAAATTAGTAGTTAGATTATATTATTTATTATTTAGAATTTTGAGTTCTTAAAATAATAAATAATGCGTGTGCTTAAATTTTATTGTTTGATATACAAGTTGTCTATCTTATTTATGTTCATAGATTATAACATAATTCTATTTTTACAATTCTCATACCAAAAGTTATCATTGTTATTTCTATTTCACATTATTAAGATGGTTGAGTATATCAACAAGCAAAGATATAGGTGAATCAATCTTCATTTTTAGGGAAAATTTTTTTTTTCTTTAAGGGAAAAAGATTCATTTTCGATAGACTAGACCATTACATTTCTACAATCCATATTGTAAATTGAGTCTAATTGCTTCTAGAAATAACTAATTTGAAATAGTAAACCATGAGTAAACATTTGTTTGATGGTAACCATTCCTTGTGATTGTATCTCTAAATATTATTTATCCATCAATTTTGAAATCACCTGAAAGCCAGATTTCAGGCATGAGATAGGTGTAGATGGATTGGTCACGCAATAAGCCTATTGATAAATAAGCATTACTAGTGAAATGGAACTTCTAAGTATAAAAGTCTATGATATTATCAAATGTTATTATAAAGGAGTAATAATCACTCATTTAGTCATTTTTGTTTGGATGATTAATTATTAGTCATTTATTTAGTCATTTTTATTTGGGTGACTAAATATTAGTGACTAGTTGTTTAGTCATTTATTTGGTCATTTATTTAGTCAGTTTTAGTTGTCTGACCTTGTGAGTTTACCCGATGACCAAATTAGTCATTTATTTAGTCATTTATACTTGTGAATTGCAACTAATTAATAGAATTTGATTATTTTTAGTCATGTGATAAAAGTTTTAATCACATGACAAAAAATTTTAGTCATGTAGTCATTTATTTTCCAGATTATACTAGTGTTCAGGTATATTCCTAGGATATTCATCAAAGAGCAAAGCCTATAAATGTTTGAATAAGGTTACTAACAAAGTTGTGGAAAGTGCAAATGTGAGAATTGATAAATTTGTAGAAATAAATGAAGATAGAAAGAAGGAACCAGAAGACTACCAAAGGTTTGTTTATATACAGGATGAAATTTTAAGAACTGCACCCGAGCTGCAACAAAAAGAAATTGAAGAGCAAGTTGAGCCTCAACCAAGAGATGAAGACATAGATGAATAGTCTATCGATCTTGTCTTAGCAAAGTATGCAAGGAGAAACCACTCACCAAGAAAAATCTTTGTAGACAAGAATGCATGAATCATGAAAAGAAGTTAAGAGATAACATGTCTTATTTCTAAATTTGAGCCAAGACTAGTCAAGGATGCAATATAAAATGAAGATTGGGTTAATGCAATGAAAGAAGTGGGTTAATGCAATGAAAGAAGAAATTGCTCAAGTTGAAAAGAACAATACTTGGTCACTAGTATCGAGACCCAAGGATAAGAATGCAATTGGAACAAAATGGATTTTTAGGAACAAACTCAATGAGAAAGGAAATGTGATCAGAAACAAAGCAATATTATTCTTCAAAGGGTATGCACAAGAAGAAGGTGTTGATTATGGTAAGACATTTGTCCCAGTTGCTAGATTAGACAGAGCAAGAATTTTACCTTCTTATGTTGCCTATAAAAGATTTAAAGTTTATTAGATGGATGTTAAGTCTGCATTTTTAAATGGAATTCTTGAAGAAGAAGGTTACATTGGACAACTTGAAGGATTTGTTAAGAATTCTAACAAGGAAAGGGTATGTAAACTACACAAGGCACTCTATGGTTTTTTAGTGTGGTATGAAAGATTGCACTTATATTTAGTCAAGATTAGATTTTAGAGAACAAGTGACAACATAAATTTGTACTTGAGATATGATAGTAATGTTAAGATTGTTATTGTTGAAATATTTGTTGATGATATCATATTTGGAGGAAATGAAACAATGTCTAAATCATTTGTTGAAGAGATGAGAAAGGAATTTGAGATGTATATGATAAGTGAGATTAAATTTTTTATTGGACTACAAATTCAACAAGTTATACATGGGATCTATATCATACAATCAAAGTATATCAAGGAGATCCTAAAGACATTCAATATGGAATAATTAAAACTGGTTGGAACAATGATGGCCACTGGTTACAAATTTTCAAAGGAAGATGAGACAAAGGAAGTAAATTAGACACTTTACCTAACTATGATTGGTAACTTAAACTACGTTGTACGTAGCAAACCTGATATTGTTAATGTTTTTGGGATTGTTGCAAGGTTTTCTATAAAATCAAAAGAACCGTGTATGCCTGCAGTTAAATGGATATTTAGATATCTGAAAGAAACTGATGACTATGGTTTATGGTACAAGAAGAATTGAGATTTTGATATGAATGTATACATTGATGTTGATTGGGCAGATAATGTGGATGACAAAAAAAGTACAAGTGGCGACGTTTAATTTTTAAGAGAAAGGTTGGTGACATGGTTAAGAATGAAACAAAGTTGTATGTCATTGTCTATTGTTGAAGTTGAGTATGTTGATGCATCTATGAATTGTTCAAACATAGCGTGGATCAAATAATTACTTGAAGGTATGCAAGAAGAGATTATTGATCCCATTACTATTTACTTTGATAACACAAACTCTATTAGCATATCAAAGAATCCAATGATGCATTCAAAGACCAAGAAAATTTATATCAAGTATCACTACTTGAGAGAACAAGTACAAGACAAGCATGTGATATTGGAGTATGTGAATTAAGAGGAACAGATAGCTGATATATTTACCAAACCACTACTGAAGGATTTTTTTGAGTATCTCTGAGGTAAGTTAGGGGTTCTTCCCTTATCCAATACTCACTAAGGAAAGATGTATGCTGCATCAATATAGGAACTCATTAGAATATCTATTTTGTGAGTTGATGCTAGTTTTCATGCTTTAGGTGAAGCCTAACATTTTGAAAGATGTTTATATAATGCAATGGAAAATCTATACATTTCAGGTATAATTTGACAATGATATGTTTCTTTGGCATTGTTGTCAAAGAGGGAGAAGTTTACCAAAATGAGAGAGAATAAATAAAAGGGAGATAAATTTTTGAATACAAAAAGAGAGATGAAGATTTAGTAAAGGAAGAATAAAAGCTATTGAATACACATATGCAGACGTTGAAAAGAGTGAAAGATTTGAAAAATAAGTTGTCAAGGAGAAAAAATAAAAAGATCTATTGATAAAACATTGAAAGAGGGTTAAGACTACAAAGATGGAGAAAGATTACAGTTGAAAGATCAAGCAAAGATGAAGCTCAAACTTAGAGGGAGTAAATAAAAAGAAAGACAAAAAATGTTGCCATTATCAATTGAATAGTAAATGTTTTAGTGTGTTTCCATCAATACCAAATAGGGAGATTGTTAATATAACTGATAATAATGATAAAATATTTTATTAACTGATGGTGATGATGATGAAGACTGACCAAGATCAGAGGAACAAAAAATATTATAATGATCAGATCATTCAGTACCTTGTCATTCATTTCAACCAATTGATATCTGATTTATATTATGTTGCCATACCATTTAGAGTATGATATCAGTTGAGTAAAATTAAGGAGAAGAAGTAGAATGATGAAAAGATGAAGAGATTAATTGGGAAACTAATACAAATCAACCAATGGTAAGGTTATATTCATACAATATGTTTCTACCTAACATTTATTTATATCAAGTCGGTGAGCATGGAAATAATATTAGTCAAGTTTGTAAGAAAAAAACTTTTGGCTACTGAGCAGGAAAGGTCATTCGATAAAAGGGAAAATTAATTTGGTAAAAGAAAAGAAAAGCTTCACTAAAGAGAAAATATTTCAAGACACTAAGTGAGGTTTTAGCCACCAAGTGAAGTTACCCAAAATTTAGTAGAAGGATACTGAGAAAGAAACAAAAATTAAATAACATGATTAGAACGATATTTAATGATTAGCCATGATGAGTTGGAAGATTCTGATGATCAAGAAAGTTATTTAGAGAAATCTACGAACAAGAAAATTTAGAGTGATGATCTATGCCTTAGATCTAAATGGAAAAAAGAGAAGGAACAAGTTTCAAGAAAGTTCAAGTTCCAAGGTGATGAGAAAATGTGTAACCGAGATCCAGATTCAATGAATAAGTTTGTGAAATGAATTGGATCGTTGAGATTGATAAAAGGAAAATGTGATAAAGAAGATTAAGCAGGAAAAAAATGTCTATATAAAGGATGAGTTTGTATAGACAAATAGTTGGAAAAGTGAAAAGTTGATAAGTCATCTATTGATGTAGTGAAGAAGGAAAAGATACATTCAGAGTGGAAATGATCAAGTTTTATGAAGTGTTGAAGCTAGTGGAAAGTGAAGGATTTAAGTGAAGATAAAGAGTGCACAAAGGATCTAATTATGAAAAGGATAGTTGCAAATATATAGGTCAATTTGATTTCTATTTCTTATAACATTTGTAAAAAAAATATCTTAACCAAGTGGACTTAACAATATTATTGTAAATCCTTGAAAAATGTGATGTTCTAGAAAGAGTGTTTGAAGCCCTCTAACCAGGCCACTCCTAATAGGGTTAAGATCCTAAAAGGGCTGAGGTAAATCCCTTGACTGGGTCACACTTGACAATGTGCATTGCAATCTTTAATAGGATTGGATTTTAATCGAGCATAGTTTAGAAGAGTATTTTTTTAGTGGGTGGCAATTCCCATAGTGGTTTTTCCCAAAGCTAGGTTTCTGCATTGAATACTAGTGTGATATGTGGTGAATGATGTATGTGAAGTTTATTGTGATTTATAATTTTTATTTACTATTGTCAGTAAATAATGAACTGTGTTTAACCGAGTAAATCAGAGAAAAATTTTAAGGTACAGAGAATCAGGGATTACTAATTCACCCCCCTCTCCGTAATCCAACATCGCCATGGAATAAAATTATCTACTCCATTATCTCTAGTTGGTTGGATAAATGCTTGTGACAAACCCATCTTTCCCATAGAGTCCCTCAAACATTCGTGAGAACACCAGACCATAGTGTCCCTAAGGGTCACTAAGCAACATTGGGCAATAATCTTTCTTGGGGCATATCTTGGAGCTCATGAAAGATATATCAAGAAATTTTTAGGTTCTGCAAGACCATGTTATGGAGGCTTACAATTACCCATCTGAGTTTTGGGAGATTCCCCTTCATTTTAATTTGGAATCCCTATCTCAGTTTATGTCAAAAGTTGAAATGTTACTCAATTGAAATGAGCAACATTGGCTATCTTTCAATCCATTCATTGTGGGATTGATTCATCTGCTCCATTAGCTCCAGTTGGCTGGGTAAACACTAGTGACAACCTCATCTTGACCACAAAGTCTCTTGAATGTTTGGAAGGACACTGAACCAGAATGTTCCTAAGGTTGACTAAGCAACATTGGGAAATGATCTTTATTAGGGCATATCTCAGAGCTCGTGTGAGGTATCGAAGAATCATCAGGTACTACAAGCCTTTTTTATGGAGGCCTAAAATTACCCATCTTAGTTTTGGGAGATTCCCCTTCATTTTAATTTGGCATCCCTATCTCGATTTATGTTAAAAGTTGCAATGTTTATCAATTCAAATGAGAAACATTGGCTATCTTTCAATCCATTCACCATCAGATTGATTCATCTACTCTACTAGCTCCGGTTGGCTCAATAAACTCTACTGACAAACTTGTCTCCCCCATGAAGTCCCTAGAACATTTGCAAGAATAACACACCAAAGTGTTCCTAAGGGTCACTAACAAACATTGGGAAGATATCTTTCTTGGAGCATATCTCTGAGCTCATACGAGGTATAGGTGAATTGTTTGGTGATATAGGACCATGTTAGGGAGGTCTAAAATTATCCATCTCATTTTTTAGATATTCATCTTTGTTTTAATTTGGCATACCTAGCTTGGTTTATGTCAAAAGTTTCAATGTTGTTAAATGCAAATGAGCAACATTGGTTATCATTCAATCTGTTCACCATGGGATCGATTTGTCTACCTCATTAGCTCCTATTGGATGGGTAAATTATAGTGACAACCATATCTTGCCCAAGGAATCCCTTGAACGTTCATAAGCACACTAGACCAATGTGTTCCCAAGGGTCACTAAGCAATATTGGGTAGCAATATTTCTTGAGGCACATCTCAGAGATCATGCGAGGTATTTATGAATCATTAGGTGCTATAGGACCATGTTGTGGAGGCCTAAAATTACACATCTTAGTTTTGGGAGATTTCCCTTTGTTTTAATTTGGCATCCCTATCTCAGTTTATGTCAAAAGTAATAATGTTGCTCAATTGAAATGAGAAACATTGGCTATATTTCAATTTGTTCATCGTGGGATCGAATTTTCTACTCTGTTAAATCTATTTGGCCAAGTAAATACTAGTGACAACCCTATCTCACCCACGACGTCCCTCAAACATCCATGAGTACACCGGACCAAAGTGTCCCTAAGGGTCACTAAGCAACATTGGTAAAATGGGGTATTTCACACTAATCACCAACTTGATCCAAAATATAATCCACAATAAATAGAAGCCACATAAACCACCCATTAATATTAATCTCCCTATGACCCGTATTTGGTCAATTAGGATAAGTTGACACAATAAATAAAATCATTACATAATTTGGATTTTGATTCCTTATTAGATAAAATTGAGTCACATATGACTTTTATTACATTATCCATGCCACACTAACTTTGATAAACATGTCTCAATTATATTATATTATATAATGAATCTAAACATGTTTGATTAATTGCAAAAAATTAAGTTTTGAAGTACAATGATATGCACACAATGAATAAATTGGATCAACTATGAATTTTCATATATATCAAAATGAACAATAATCCTGTACATATCAAAAAATGGCATAGATGCCCAATCAATAATAGTTACAAAAGTGTGGCATGTGCCATGTCAAGGTCGATATATACAATACAAATGTCTAATATATACTAAAATTGGTCATTCAATGACCACAACTAGATCTATATATCTCAATCAATATCTATGAATGTGTTGGATCATCAAAATTGAGCCTCTTCAAAGTAGTACATGGCTTGTTGGGTGTCTACACAAGAAAAATTCAAATGATAAATCATATATATCTTATCTTCAAATACTATCAAAATAACTATATACTAGACTGTAATTTGTTGGCAATTGAATTGTTGATTACCTCATCTCTTTCTTCTGCACTTGGGATATGTAGTAATGTTTATGGGCTCTTTGATGAGAGAGGAATCATAACAAAATGGAATGCTAAAGGATCTATAGGAAGTAGCAAAAGGAGCTATAATTGGTAAAAGACAACTAACACAAGTTAATAACCCAAATTTGATGACAAACACTACAAAAGTAAAAATGCATGTACTCATATCTAAATCCACATCTTTAACACAGACACACACACACACACACACATAATGCATACTAGATCCTCAGATAGCTCTCATGTACTCTTAGGAGGGATCATCACTAATGAAGTTGCTATGACTATTTCTTGTATGAAAATAATAAAATATAACATAGTCATAGAGGAAGGATTTCTAAGACATTTTGAACAAACAAGAATGCAATCGACAATGAATATAAAAATGTTACCTCTTCCCACTCCTAAACATCAGCAACATCCGATGCATTTATTAATTCTATAAAACTCAATTGTTTCATTATATAGAACAAATAAGACATGTGCATCGATTAGTATACATGCACATGTTTAATCATAATTTACATTTTGATAAATAAACTTAAATTATACTAAATTACCTTTTGTACTTTGGGTGTCCTCAAGGATTTCTTTTTTTTCCCTAGTGTCTTAGAGCCAGGTGGGGTAACCAAGTAGAAAAAAATTAATATAAGAGAAACAAATATGATAACACATAGGTTCAATTAAAATTATAAACAAGAGGTGTGAAAAATATGATGGCACAAAGCTCTCTAGGTTAAATTTAGTCACAGAAAGTGTCACATCATCAACTTTGGACATCTGAACCCCTGAAAATTTCTATAAAATATCAAATAAATATATATATTAAGAAAAGATATCTTGACTGCAAGAAATTATTCTATTTTTATAATTATTTAAAAATTATACCTCAAGTGTCAAAGCTATCCATGCACATCTAGTCAAATGAGCACTTTGTGGTGTGCTCATAGTATCACCCATTGCACCCTACAATGCATATTATTCATATATCAATTTAATTTTTCCTCTGAATAAAAATTTATTTAATTTTATAAGATTTAGGTGATTAAAATGATAACATCTCAAAACATAAATAAACATACTTGTGCCTATCTCATAGAAAATAACATCATCAATATGTCATTTATGAGGGTCAAATTTGTTGGAAACTACAATTGAAACAATTGTTATCTTGTCATTTATGTCAGACCTTAACTGGTAAGATAGATGCTATCTAGGATACTACCATATCTATTGATTGATGAAGAAGATTTGAGATGAGGGAGATAACAAGAGAACCTAAGGAAAGGTTGAGTTATTTGAAATGTCAATGGGTACTTTATTAGTTGACACATTGATAAGATAATGCATTTTTTATCTAAGTAAGAAGAAAGAGTGAAAGGTAGGCTTAATTGAGAAAAGGTGAAGAAGTCTAGTTTAAGTCGAGTGATGTTAGTGTTGATTGAGTGCCAGTATATGTCAAGTAAATTTAGTGTTGACCGAACATCAGCATATACAGAGTGATAGGAAATTATTGAGAAAAGACAGTGTTTTATGAGGAAGACTATTTGTAGAGATGACAAAGATACATAGTGATGACCGAGGAGAAGAACATAGTATTGACTGTGTGTTAGTAATTTACATTTGGAGAAAGAATTGAGATTCCCAATGGATATAGTTGAATTCTCAAGATATGTAAAATGTGTTGACTTTATTAATGAATTGAATGGAGCATTTAATACATGGTAAAACATCTTCTTATGGATTCAAAGAGAAGTTTGGAGTGGTATCTAGAAGGAATGATGAATAACATAATGATGGAAGGATTCAATGAATCTAACCTAAAACTAAGATCTACAAAGGAGATTAAGTGGAAAAAGACGGATCTACCTAATCAAAGAGATATAAAGAAAAACCTAATTGTGAGGTTCTGTGGGAAATGAGGAAGAGGTTGTGTTAGGAATAGTTCCAAGAGATAACTGAGAAGGGGGGGCAGGTGAATCAGTTATCTACAAGATTCAATTCTTTATCCAATTAAGTATACTTAAAGATAAAGCATAAACACAATGAAAGAACACATGAACACAACACTAATATTTTGGTTACGGGGAAACCCAAATAGGTAAAAACCCCGGTGGGAATTGACACCCACTAATATTCTGCACTAGAGTATTATGATCATTGTTAGAAGATCCTTAACCCTATTAGGAGTTTCTTTACAATATATTTAGTACAGTAGACCTGGTCAAGGCTCAGACCCTATTAGGAGTCTTTTATAATTGTCCCTATTAGGGGAGAGGATGCACTATCTAAGAGCACATTGCTCAAAGGGGTGAAGGCTACAACCTTCTGTTTAACAGATACACACTATATCTAGATCTTGGTGAACTACGCTTTGACCTACTGTCTGGATCAGTTCTAATGAATAGCACAAGTACTTTACTTGGTCACATAGACCTTCTTCTGATGGCTCAACACTTCACACACTCTGCTCTGCTCTGCTTAAACAACTATGAACCACAATCAAACAATCACAAATGACTACCTATAAATATCTTTCCTCTAAATGATATAAACAAGTCAGCCTATTAGAACCACCTTGGAATCATATTAGAGAAACCATAGCAAACTCCAATAAACATTTTTTCAGCTCTACTATGCACACAACACATTCTGGGACCTGTCCAATAAGATAATTGTAGATGCACACAACACACTATCGGCTCTAGAAAAACAACTAGATCTTTCTTTGTAAGCTGACTTAACTCATGCGCTCTTAACCGAACATCAATAACTCTTCTCTAAGCTTAAATAGAAGGGCACATACCCTAAAGATAGGTGCAACTCAAGAACCAATAAAATCTCGGTCGGCTCTTTTGAATAAACATAGGAAACTGCTGTTGGTGAATAGCGACTGCATAACTTCACTTCTACTCATCAACAGACTATGTGTCCATGACTGAAACATCACTAACATATCTTCAAAATATATCCAAGTGCACAAGGCTCCATGATAACTATATGAACACCATACATAGAGCACTACCTATTACTATGTTAGGAACATTTCTAACACAAGCTGCTATATAACTATCTATACTAACAGTTAACCTCTGCACCCATGATATCATGCTGATATCATGTCCATGCTTCATATACTAAAATCTTACTACATAAGACTTCCACGCATACTAATTTCCATATGTTGTCATCAATGACAAACATACAGTCAATACTGGCCTGCTGGTAAATCTTCAACAATCTCCCCCTTTGGCATTGATGGCAACATGTGGAATGAAAAACCACCACCAACCCAAATGAACATTTTTTTTATAACATTCTCCATTTCCTCTTCAAAACTCCCCCAAAGATGAATCCTCCATCTACTGCAATATTTTCTAATATTCTCCATTTCCTCAACTATACTAGTATCATAACTGAATACTGCTCCCCCTTAGTATATAATTACTCCTCTTTTTTCTTCTATTTTTCATGACTTTGTATATTACTCCCCCTTTGACATCAAGGGAAAAGGGCACCATTCATTTTAAGCACTAGTACTACTCTTGAGGTAGAGTAGTCAACCTTCCATCAGTGCCTAAGGACTGATGCCTTTCCTCCTTTCTTCTAAGCAGAATCAGGGAAGGGAATGACTCCCAACTTCTCCCTAAGATACTCAAAAGTATCCATAGGGAAGGGCTTTTTGAATATATCTACCAACTGATCTTTAGTACTCACATAGTCAAATTTAGCTTCTTTCTCTACCACTTTCTCTCTTAGGAAGTGATACTTGATCTCAATGTGCTTTGTCTTTGCATACATCACAGGGTTCTTTGACATATTGATAGTGCTAGTGTTGTCACAGTGAATAACAATAGGATAATCAATCTGAATTCCAAAATCCTTTGTCATCTGCTTGATCCAAACAATTGTAGAAAAATTCAAGGCTACTGCAACATACTCCACTTCTACTGTTGATTGAGAAATGTAATTTTGTTTCTTTCTTTTCCAAGTGACAAGTCTATCACCAAGAAACACTGCTCCACCTAATGTACTCTTTCTGTCATCAACACATCCTGCCCAATCTGCATTAGTGTACACATGAAGCTCAACATTTTCTGAATTAGGATACCATAGACCATTATCTATAGTGCCCTGCAAGTATCTAAAAATTCTCTTTACTGCCATGAGGTGACTTTGTTTAGGTTTTGTTGCAAATCTTCCAACTATTCCAACTGCATTAGAAATATCAGGTCCAGTCTGAGTAAGATATATGAGTTTACCAATCATAGACTTATACAATGTTATATCTACTGCTAGTGAGTCATCTTCTTTTGTAAGCTTGCATCTAGTGATCATAGGGGTTCCTACTATCTTGCAATCATCCATCTTGAATTTATTAAGTATCTCTTTCACATATTTTGACTAATTAATAAAAATTCATTTTTCTATATGCTGCACATTCAGTCCTAAAAAGTATTTGATAGGACCAATCATACTCATCTCAAACTCATTATGCATTTCTTTGGCGAATTCAACACTAAGCTTGTCATTACCTCCAAAGATAATGTCATCAATAAATATAGCTACAAGTAGTAAACCTTCAGATGTCTCTCTAATGCATAGATTACAATCTGTTGCTCCTTTTTTGAATCCAATCTTTATTAAGTATCTGTCTAGTCTCTCATACCATGATCTAGGGGCTTGCTTAAGTCCATAGAGGTAATCTGCATACCATATCAGGTCTGTTTGATAAGGTGAATCCTTCTGGCTGCTCAATGTATACTTCTTTCAAATCTCCATTCAAAAATTATGACTTGACATCCATCTGATAAACTTTGAAGTTTTTGACTATAGCATAAGCTATAAATAACTTAATAGCTTCTAATCTACTCATAGGTGCAAATGTGTCTAAATAATCAATGCCTTCTCTTTGCGCATATCCCTTACATACTAATCTTTATTTATTTCTTACTATTGTACCATCTTCATTCATCTTGTTTCTGAATATCCACTTTGTTCCAATCACATTCTTGTCATTAGGTCTTGGGACTAGTTCTCACGTGTCATTCTTAATAATCTGATCAATTTCTTCTTTCATAGCATCATGCCAATCTGAATCATTACAAGCATCTTCAACACTTAAAGGTTTAATATGAGATAGTAAACATACCGCTTCACTGCTAGCTGAGTTCTTTTCTTGTGATCTTGTTAAGACTTTGCCTCTCTGATCTCCAATGATGTCTATCTTGGAATGATTTCTTGATGTAAACTTTGGAACTTTAGGTGATGCTGACTCATCAGCCTTAGGAGTACTTTCTTCACTTGTTTCAGGGTCATTGAATAACACATCAATACTGTCAAACATTTCCTCAATAACTGTCTCACTAGTGGAGGGTCTAGGTTCTTCTTCAATCATGGGTGAGTAATCATGATATCTTTCTTGAACCATAAAATTTTCATCAATCTTAACATGAGAACTTTCTATGATCTTTTTCAATCTTAAATTGAAACATCTATAAGCTTTACTTTTAGTAGAGTAACCAAGAAAAATACCTTCATCACTTCTTGCATCAAACTTGCGTACTGCTTCATCCCTCTTGATGTAGCACTTGCTTCCAAAGATTTTGAAGTATTTTACTATGGGAACATTACCAAACCATAGCTCATATGGTGTTTTGTCAGCACCTGGCCTTAATTGAATTCTATTGATGGTATAGACTGTTGTATTGACCACATCTCTCCAATAGGTGTGTGCAACTTTTCCTTCTATCATAATGGTGTGTGCTATAACAAGAATGATCATATTCCTTCTCTCTACTATTCCATTCCACTGAGGGGTTCTAGGTGCACTCAACTATCTCTTTATGCCATGTTCTTCGCAGTTATCATAGAATCTATCAAAGGTGAATTCTCCTCCTCTATCCGATCTCAAACATTTTAGCTTTAGTCCAGATTCATTCTCAACCTTAGCTTTGAATATTTTAAATTTCTCAAATATTTTTGACTTATCTTTCAATAACGCAACCCACATCATCCTAGTATAATCATCAACAACCAAAATGAAATACCTTTCACCATAGTATGATCTTGTTTTAGTTGGACCACATAGGTCTTTATGAATCAAATCTAACTTGTTCTCTACTAAATTTTTCTTGCTCCTGAATGAATGTCTCACATGCTTTCCCATTACACATATCCTACATATAGTATCAACTATCTTTGCTATGCTAGGTAGATCTCTTACTGCCTTTACATTGCTTATCTTTACTATGTTATCAAAGTTGATATGACATAGTCTTTTATGCCACAACCAACTGTCATCAAGTTTAGCAACAAAACAACTTGCTTCTAAATTGAGTTGAAAAACATTACCTCTTCTCTTTGAGCCTGATGCAATCATAACACCATCTTTGTTGTTAATGATGCATTTGTCATTTTTGAACTCCAACTGATAGCCTTTTCCAAGTAGTTGTCCAACATTGAGAAAGTTATGTTTCAAACCATCAACATAAAGAACATCATTAGTACTATTCTTTCCATACAAGGTGATGGCTCCTCTACCAACTATAGGTTTAGGAGTGTTGTCTCCAAATTTGACCATACCACCATTGTATTTGTCCAAATGAACAAACCCATCTTTATCACCTGTCATGTGATGTCAGCAGCCATTGTCTATAATCCAGTCTGTCCTTATGTCAGCTTGTGAAATCAATTCTAGCTCTTGATTCTCTTTCTTATCTTCATGAACTATCTTATTATTCATTTTGTCTATAATAGCAATGAATCCAATTTCTTCTTCACCAGATTCTTCATCTCCAGCATAGTAGCATTCCTTAGAATACTTAGGCTTGTAATCCTTTTTGAACTTTCTAGCTCTAGTAGGACACTTAGATGTAAAGTGACCAATCTTATTACATGAAAAGCACTTAAATGGTAATTGACCTTCATATTTTCCTTTTCCTTTATTTTCTCTTTTGGAAATCATAGCAATGAAGTCATCTAGAGTTTTCTCTTCATAATCATCATCAAAATTACCAAAAGTGTTTGCAGATTTCTTACCATGAACTATTTCTTTGAAGGCTATCTCACTCTTAGGTTCTATCTTCAATCTTAAGATCTCAAAAGCTGAGAATTTTCTGGTCAAAGTCTCCCTCTCAAAATTAGATGTAAGCTACATGGTCTCATCAAGGATGTTGATCTTGCTTTCATATTCAGGAGTGAGAGTAGTCATTAATTTATCCATAATGTCCTCCTTTGAAATCTCTCCACCATTTTTTCTGATTCTAGCAATTGCTTCATTTATCCTTTGATTGTAAGCTCTGATATTTTCCTTAGGCAGCATCTCTAAGAAATTGTATCTTTTCTTCCATGTCTTTCTTTGTGCATCCTTTGATTTTTTGTCTCCTTCAAATATGTCTTCTAGGTGCTTCCATATTTTGTGGCCTGTATCTACCTTTTTTATTTCTGAAAACTCATCATCAAATAGGGTGTTGATAAGGGATTCTTTAGCAATAGCAATCTAATGAAACAATTCCTTTTTCCTATCAATAGCATCATCTTGTGCAAGGTCTTCTAGGGTAGGTATCTTGGTTTCTTTGATAGTTACATCAAAAACTTCAAAACCAATGCACTACAAATGGGTCACCATTTTGTTTTTCCAATCAAGATAATTCTCTCCATCAAACTTAGGACTTTCTTTCCTAAATTACTCCATTTGATCAACCTCAAGCTGTTAAACTTTCTCTCTGAGGCACTTGGCTCCGATACCAATTGTTAGGAATAGTCCCAAGAGATAACTGAGAGGGGGGGGGGGGGGGTGAATTAGTTATCTACAAGATTCAATTCTTTATCCAATTAAGTATACTTAAATATAAAGCATAAACACAATGAAATAACACATGAACACAACACCAATATTTTGGTTACGGGGAAACCCAAATAGGTAAAAACCCTGATGGGAAATGACACCCACTAATATTTTGCACTAGAGTATTATGATCCTTGTTAGAAGATCCTTAACCCTGTTAGGAGTTGCTTTACAATATATTTAGTATAGTAGACCTGGTCAAGGGTTGGACCCTGTTAGGAGTCTTTTATAATTGTCCCTATTAGGGGAGAGGATGCACTATCTGAGAGCACACTGCTCAAAGGGGTGAAGGCTACAACCTTATGTTTAACAGATACACACTATTTTTGGATCTTGGTGAACTGCGCTTTGACCTGCTGTCTGGATTAGTTCCAATGAATAGCACAAGTACTTTACTTGGTCACATAGACCTTCTTCTAATGGATCAACACTTTGCACACTCTTCTTTGCTCTGCTTAAACAACTATGAACCACACTCAAGAAATCACAAATGACTACCTATAAATATCTTTCCTCTAAATGATATAAACAAGTCGGCCTATTAAAACCACCTTGAAATCATATTAGAGAAACTATAAAAAACTCCAATAAACATTATGTCAGCTCTACTATGCACGCAACACATTCTGGGACCTGTCCAATAAGATAATTGTAGATGGACGCAACACACTGTCAGCTCTACCAAAACAACTAGATCTTTCTTTGTAAGTTGAACTCATGCACTCTTAACCAAACATCAATAAATCTTCTCTAAGCTTAAATCCAAGGTCGCATACCCTAAAGATAGGCACAACTCAAGAACTAATAAAATCTCTGTCAGCTCTTCTGAATAAACACAAGAAACTACTGCTGGCAAATAACGACTGCATAACTTCACTTCTAATCATCAACAGACTATGCGTCCATGACTAAAACATCACTAACATTTCTTCAACATATATCCAAGCACGCAAGGCTCCATGATAACTATACGGACAACCATACACATGACACTGCTTGTTACTCTATCAGGAACACTGCTGACACAAGCTGCTATATAACTATATGTACTAACAGTTAACCTCTACGCCTATTATATCATGTTGATATCATGTCCATGCTTCATATTGAAAGCTTATTGCATAAGACTTCCACGCATGCTACTTTCCATAAGTTGTCATCAATGACAAACATACAGTCAGTACTGGCTTGCTGGGAAATCTCCAATAGGTTGATGTTATTGATTGATAAGTCTAAGCAGAAGGATGAAGGTGAAATTGTGAAGGAGCTGAACAAAGTTGTGATTTCTTGAAGTGAATTCTAAGAAGATCAATGATGGAGATGGAAATGGAGGTCAATCATTAAATCAACATATATGTCTGAAGTGGATCTGTATTTGCAAAGTGAGTTGTATGTATTTTAGATCAAAAACTACTATTATGTTCTAACCATTGTATTAGTCTAAATCCTTTAATCAAGGTTGACCTAACAGTCATTGTATAAATCCTTTAATCGAGGTGGCATTCTAAGAGAATGTTCTTAAATCCTTTAACTAGGTCACTTTTGACAGAGTGTTTTAAATCCTTTAATAGGGTCACACCTAGTAGTATGTTTGTAATCCTTTAACAGGGTTGGCTTTTCATAGAGCTCACTTCAGAAGAGTGAAATATCAGTAGCATGTTACAAAGTGGTTTTTCCCAAGTTGTGTTTCTACTATAAACTTGGTGTTATACTTGTCTAAATGTTTTTATGTGAATATTTTTATATTCTGCAAGTTAATTACTTTTGGATAGTGGACTGCATGTTATATATTTCTGGTATATGCTATAGAGACTGAGCTGAATAGCTAATTAGATCTGAGATTGTTGAAGTGATAGAAAGTTCAATTGGCACATCTGGACTTGAGAACAATTGATTCACCCCCCCCCCCCCTCTCTATTTTTCTAAATAATTCTAACAACATCCTCATCAACAAATGTCTGGCATCTACTCCCACAATGTGGACATGAATGGAATGTCAAGCCATCCTCATTTTCATCAGTATCCACCCCAACACATATACCCTGACAGGTAGGGTACATATGCTCAATGGGATGGGCTGAGATAAATGGAGCATCTGATTATGATGGAGGTGGTGTAGTTGTCGATTCACCCTTTGCATTGACTAACTATATGCCATGCTTAATAATGGTATCAGTCAATGATGTAGTTGCATGAAGATTCTATAAATAAATAGACTCCTTCACTACTACTGGGATCGTGACATGAACTATAGATTTTTTAACTATAATATTCCTACGTTGTGGCTCCACCACCCTATGGGTCCCATATCTATCTTGGATAGAGCCTCTCCCTCTACCCTAGAACTTTTTGATGTCAAAGTAATATGGCTTCTCACCAAGGATAAAGTCACAATATAAATTTATCAAAAAATATAAATGCACCTCTCAGTTATTACAGGGTGGTTGGTCAAAGACCATATACCACTTATCCCAGCATATAGCTCTCATCCTATTATGACCACACCAATGTATGGAAAACTGATTCATAGTTACTTCTAGGGAGTTACTACTAATAGGATCAATGAAAAGAGGACATATGTCATCTTTAAGTATCATCTTTTTGTCACTTGATCATATGACAACCCATTGGCATAAAATGCACAACATCCATCTCTCCATGAGCTCAATGTTGTAACCTCCTTAGACACCTCATTCTCACTATTGGTCATTCTTTCTAAGGAAGTGGCGAGGGATGAGTGGTGCTCAAAACTAGAGGACCTCAACCTATTAACCAATATGGATATTTGGGCAATGTTTTGTTGAAGATGATTGATAAGGTCTTCTTGTGTGGCATCATATGACCTATTGGAGGACACGGGGGGTATGGATTCAAGTTTGGTGGTGGTTTTAGGTTTGGTGGTAGATTTGGGTTTTGCTAAGGTTTTCCTTGTTGTGGGGCTACATTTTGAGGGTTCTCTTGTTTCTCATTTCCAACATTATCAATATTTTCATGTGTTTGAAGAGGTATTTGCTATCTCTTTTATGGTTAGGGATTGTTTTCTAAATCTAACATCAAAATAATTAAAAAACATAAATCAATTCAACAAACCCTACTCAATCAAAATTGAAACAAACAAAATTTAAAAATATATATTCTTACCTTTTTAACAACATGGAATGCTTTCAAAATTATTGATATGGAAACAAAATTCAATAACAACAAGAACCCACTCGGGTTTTGGTATTTTCTATTCCTCTTCTGTCCTTCAAACATGGTTTTGGCGTGAAGAAAAATAGTTAAAACACAGGTTTTTAAAAAAAACTATGATAGTCAAAACACGTATAGGTTTTGTAAAGCATTTTTTTCTTTACAAAATGCATACGCATTTTAAAGAACTTAATTTTTTTATTTTTTTTATATGGCACGAAAAAGGCTCGGGTTTGCCAAGCCTAGTTTTTAAAATTTTGAATAACCCGAGTGAGTTATGAAAAGTTTTGGGTTTTTTTAGAAGGTGACCACATTTTTGCACAACATCTTGGTGCACTTACCACATCCATAAAAATTTCAAAAATCAATAATCGGTCATCCTTCTCAATCTTCAAGTATACATTACTATCCTCACTTGTCCTTAAAAACTGATCTTGATTAGATATAAGTGGAGTCTCTCATACCATGCTCTTGTTGTCTGCTTCAATCCATTAAGTGCCTTCTACAACTTTCACATGAATTCCTCATCTTCTGATAGTGAACAACCATCAATCTGTTCTTTTTGAATTTCCTCTTCAAAAATAACATTCAAGAATGTAAATTTGATTTCCATTTGAAAAAAATTAAAACCTTTATAAGAAGCATATGTTAGCAAAATTCTCACTCCTTCAAGTCTAGCCATTGGCGCAAAAGTTTCTCTATAGTCGAAGCCTTCTTCTTATGCATTATCCCTTAACCACAAGTCTTGCCTTATTCTTGACTACTTCACCATCTTCATTGAATTTATTATTAAAAAACCACTTAGTTCCTAGTCACATCCTTATCAATGGGTCTGGGAACTAGTACCGAAGTATTCTTCTTCTTTATGTGATCCAACTCTTCTTCCATGGCCTTAACCCATTCTTCATTCTTCAATGCCTCACCTATAGACTTAGGTTCATGTTCAAAAATTAGATGGGTACTTTCTCTGATATTTATTCTACTCTAAACACTAGAATTATTATCACCAATAATCTGATCAATAGAATGATTCAACTTAACATACCTTGGTATCACCGGTTTAGGTCTAGGAGCCTCTTCTACCAATTCAACTAGTTCATCCCCATTGTTCTAATTTTCAAGTTCTCACTCGACCGGTTGAACATATATAATCTCATGATCATCTCCTAATTTATCTTTGTTTAAACCATCATTATACTCTATGAATTCATCAATCCTCACATTTTCAATTTCTATCAATTTGTTGGTTCTCTTGTTTAGACACTTGTATGATTTGTTTTTTGTAGAGTATCCTAGGAATATTCCTTCATCACTCTTAGGATAAATTTTCTTGTATATTCATTTCTATTTATGTAGCATCTTGTCCCAAAAACTTTGAAGTATTTCACACTAGGAGTGTGATCATGTCATAACTCTTAATAAGTCTTATCACCCCCCTTCTTCACCTATACCCGGTTTAATGTATAAACAATAGTGCTAAAAAATTATCTAAAAAATATTTGAGGCACATCTCTCTGAATCATCATTGTTCTTGCAACATCAATAATTGATATGTTCCTTTTCTCTCCAATCCCATTTTGTTGAGGATTTCTAGGTGCTGAGAATTGCCTCTTAATTCCATGTTCTTCACAAAACTCGGTGAATCCAAGTATGTGAAGTCACAACCTCTATCATATCTCAAGCACCTTAGACTCTTACATGTTTCCTTTTTAATTGTAGCTTTGAATATTTTAAACAAATAGAATGTATATCATTTATCCTTAAGAAAAGTAACTCACATCATTCTAGATCAGTTATCAACAAAAAATATAACGAACTTATCTCCATGAAAGATTATTGTTCTCATAGGACTGCACAAATTAGTATGAACTAAATCCAAAATACCTCCTGATGATAAATATTTACTGATAAAAATAGAATTAGTTAACTTTACCAACTAACATTCCATGCACATGACATTGTTTGGCTTCACTAGTTGTGGAAAACCTCTAACAATATTCATATTACTTAATTTGACCAACCTATCAAAGTTAACATGACAAAGTCTCCTATGCCACAACCAACTATCATCAACTTTTGTAATCAGAAAACTCTTTACTATAGTATTCAGTCAGAATAAGTTACCTTTAGTCTAAATATCAGTAGCAATCAGATCACTAGATCTCCCAAGTATCTTGCATACACCTCCTTTGAACTCTACAAGATAGCCTTTGTTATTTAATTATGCTACACTCAATAAATTATACCCTAGGTCTTCTCCCCAATAAACATCATCATAGTTTGTTTTTCTATTTAGTGCAATAGATTACATCTTTATAAAAAAAATACAATTTATAATAAATATCATAATACTAATTACTACTAGACTCTCAACTACAAAAAATCACATCTTTATCAACAAAATCAAAATTTACAATTAAATTCTAAAATTAATTTCTATTGAGCTCTTAAATAAAAATACTATATCTTAATCAAAAAATAAAAAATTACAATACATTTGGTAATACCAATGACTAGTAAACTCTCAAGTACAATCTTTATAAAAAATATCAAAATTCACAATATATTTCCGCATATTAATTGTTGCGTAACTCTCAACTACAATATATCCATTCTTATTAACAAAATCAAAATTCTAATACAAATTGTTGTTAAAATTTTAAAATAAAATTTACAATAAATTTCTAATATCAATTGTTGCTAAAATATGTTATATGTTATATTTTTCAAATATTTAAAATTTAATTAAATATATTTAATATACAATATTAAAAATATATATGTAATATAATTAAAATAAACAAGAAGCAGGAAGCTCCAATTTAAATATTTAATTAAGCCTTCTTAAGTCCACGAGACCCACATCAAATAATTTATATAATATTATATGGCGATGAAACTAATTATTTTGGCATGAGTTGTAATATTGCTACCAGCAAGTAGTGGCCATTATGTATTATAACGGCAAATGCCTCTAGCTAAAATGGCTTCAAACCCTCCTATAGGAGGTCATCCAAAAAATGGTGTAAGAAAGAAAAACCTTTCAAATTCCACTTCCAACTCAAAAATTTGCATGTAAAAAAGCCAAAAACCAGGGGCTCAAAAATTCTCATGCAACAAAAGTTGAAAATCATGAGACCACTGCAAATTATAATTGGGCTTAAATACAAATACATTATTCACTTGTCTAGCCTAACACTTACACTGCGAATCTTTCATGCCAGTGTAAAAGTTATTTAAAACATATCTTTCCTACTTTCCGTTAAAAAATGAAGGCAAACGATCTATAAATATCTCTAGAAAATAAACATTAATATAGAAAATGAAGACACTGAGCTCCCAAATTCAATCCCAATCAGCTAAACACAATTTCTACACCAGTTGGGATGGTCAGATGATCAAAAGATGGTACGGCCTCAAAACTCCAATCACCATCAGTAGAGGATGCAAAGCCAATCAGTCTCAGAGAATATCCTGTGTTTGGAAGTCTCCTTCCTCGAGATAGTTTAAGTTGAATTTTGATGAGCATGAAAAGGAAACCCAAGTCCATCAGGTGTAGGTTGTATTATTCATTCTTCAGAAGGGAAGATTTTAGCAAAATTGGCTATTCCCCTAGAACCAGACACTATTAATATGGTAAAATTCAAAGCACTACTTCATGGTTTAGCACTGGCTAACAAATTAGGTTTGAACAAAGTGGAAATAGAGGGAGACTTAATGATTGTGATAAATGCAATTATATCAGGGGTAATTCCTAATTGGTGATTGTAAGCCTTATTGGAAATAATATTAAATCTAACCAAAAAAATTGAATCCACAACGGCTAACCATATCTTCCGAGAGGGAAATTTCAAGGCAGATGAACTAGAAAACTTAGCAGCCAGTGGTACATACTTCAAATCAATTACATCTGATGGACAGTCTGATCAGGGATTTTAGAAGAAGCACATCTTAAAGCAATCACCGACGGTGAGAGCTCGCAGCAGGACTCTACTTCTCCGTCAGACTAGCACTGGTGCAAATTTCCTTTCAAGATCACATAATTTTTTGTAGCATAATAGTTATTAATGGATAATAGTAGTTCAATGTTCTGGTTTAAATTGGATAGGTTTTATCTTTTGAGCTGGTTTTGAAATGGTGCTGAGCATTGTTACTCCATATTTGATGCACCTTCAATTTCTATGGACTTATTTCGAATTATTTTTGAACATTAATCATAAGGTTTAGATTATACATTATCTATATTAATATAAATCCTTTGGCTTTGGCACTTTACTGACCAAAAAAAAAGAACACTGAGCTAGAAACGTCGTGTTTTGTTGAATTTAGGTCACTTATAAAAAAACATGCAAATGGAAGCAGATCATATCCAATTAAGAAGCACAAACACAAGCATGGTAGTGGAATCATATTCAATGACTATTGACTATACGCACTCTATAATGTCTATTTTGTATTTAAATCATTCCTAAATCTGAAGCCCATACACTCCCTCTCAAAAAGGTATAATGATCATCTTTGCAAGATCCAACCTAAGATGAAGATTTGTTGCTTCAAATTTGCACAGAGGTAGGTATGTTTAATGAGAAATATGAAGTTTGATTTTCTTTTTTAGAAGAATCTAGTGGAAGTGTGTGCCAAAAATGAATATTTTAGAGTTTGATTGAAATAGAATCTCTTCCGAAAGCATGCATGTTTTCAATGGTCTCGGGCCTTAAGAGAAAAAATTCCATTTGAATAATCATCGTGAAAGATTTGTAATCATGTTGCAAGTAATTTTCACTTTTTATTTTACACTTTAATGGTCATTTATAGCTCAGTGACTTCATTATGCCCCTTCTAATTTAGTTATGCTGAAAAAATTTAAGATGCTCCACGCCATTGATGTTCATAACTTAAAATGTCAAAAAGATGACCCTTTCATACACAACGCAAATAGAAGTCACATGATAGACTCCAACCATATCACTTCAAACATTTTTAGCCTCTAATAAATGTAAAATGAAAATTGATCAAGGTAATTTTGCATTCATTTGATTTATTCTCCATTTAGAAGCCCATTTTCAAGCATTTATAAGATTTAATTTTTATTTATATGATTTATCTGTGAGGATAGTTTTGGTTTTTTTAATGGAAGGAAAATACCATACTCTAATAATTACAAATCTCTGACATTTATTTGCAGCTTTCATCAATAGATTTCTTTTGAATGTCTACTTCCGTTCTATCATAAACTTCCAGTCTGAAACAATGAATTAGTTTTTACTTAATTTTTTTTTCTCTAGAAATTTATGGTAACACAATTTTGTTAGTCCCCAAATACCCTTTTTTTTTTCCCTCTCTTACATTGATCAACCACATCTTTGCAATATGTTGGCATCAATTTTACTTGTTTTCTTCTCATGGTTTCTTTTTCGTGTTCTTTACATTTTTCCCCTCAATAGAAGTGAATGTTGCCTTCTCAAAAATCTAGGAAAAATTGTGTATGTTGTTAGGCTTGATTTCCCATGAAATTTTAAATTAATGTTTTCATTATTTAACTTGGCAATACAACATGAGAAAGAAAGAAGTTACATGACATTAATTTGCATTTGGTTTGACGTTTATTTTAATGGTACACTTTTTGTTGAAGTTATTTTCATGCTACAATGTTTGTTCCTTCTATTTTATTATTGTTATTAATATGTTGTTCTTTCACTCATGCTTTGATGTTATTTTTTGTATAGTTATTTTATTATTTATCATTAGTTATACTCTATAAAAATGTATTTTTCATGAAATTATATTTTAAACTTTTATATCAGATAAAAGTTACAATTTTAAAACCTTTTTAATTCAAAGACAATTAAATTTTATTACATATATTTTAAGAATTTACTTATATTTTAATGAAAATAGTTTTGCAATATCTATAAATCTTAGTAAATGATAACAAACACAAATATTTATAATAATATCAACCAAGAATTAGATGTTTCTATATTCTTTTTATACTCTTGTAATTAGAAATATCTTTATTCTCAATTAGAAAAGATGAATATTAGAAGAGTATAAAGAGAATATAGAAACAAATTAAAGATGTTTCTAAAGTAATAATAAATATTTTAATTTTCCAATGAGAATATTAGAAAAGTAAAATTAAATAGAAAAATATATTAAAAAGTAAGGTATTTCTAAATTTTTCAATGGCATGGTATTTTTTAAATTTAAAAGTACTTATATAAGTAAGATTGTGAGAAGAGTTTTTTCATCTTTATATAGTAATAAAATTATTTTCAAATATTTATTTTAATTAACAAAATTATTTTAAATAATAATCTTTTATGAATTCTTCAAAAGTGAATCAATATGATTAGTATAGAAAGAGGAAAATATATCTATATTGAATTGCGCAAATATTAAATTATCTAGAGAAATAATTTAATATTAAGGCTTATCATGTGGTGAAGGATGGTAAAGTTTCTTAATTATTCTTTGAATATACATTATGTTGGATGTTGTTGGAATTGGTTACTAATGCTATTTTCATTCGTGTTTTGTCATTGATGTCAACATATGCTTCTATGAAGAGAACAAACTAGTTATTACAGTGTACAGATACTGTACGGTTGATTCAGAATGAGTGAACATAGGTTTATGTAAAAGGAGGTGTTGTGATCATATATCTAAGATGAAATTATGTAATATTTCATATTGGTTGAGTAATAGAAGATTTGGTGAAGACTGGTTTCTGGACTCTGACAGTGGAATTTGACAGAGTTAGTCTCTGTATTTTGAGTGTATCTTACAAGTGATGTGGATTTAGTGTATGCGATCTTAAGGGATGTCAGATAATGTATTGAGGAATGTTCTTTGATCTTAGTAAGTCATGGGAAGCGTGATGATGTCATTTGTGGCGTGTGTTGTAGAGGAGACTTATTTGGGGCCAACTTTAGAGTTGTAGCGTGTATTATGGATAGCAAGCATGGATTACAGATATTGGACCTTGATTGTTGAAGTGTAATTATTGTATACCTTTTATAGATGTCGTGTCTATATTAGCAAGGGGCTATGCAATTATTTTTATATTAGGAAATCCTAACTGGCCGACCGAATCATTTATTGTAATAAGGTATATATGTAAGATCTTTTCTTTTAAAAAGAGAGAAAGTGTGCAAGAAATGTAAAACAGGATTATGGAAGTTGCAAGCTTGTATCTGTTGGATGTAGAGCAGAGGATATCTTATACTTCATTGGAACTGATCAAGAAAAGATAATTTCTATCAGAGATTTCACAAGGATTGTGTATTTCCTTTATATACACTTGTGTTGCGAACAATGAGTTTTGGAGATGGACATAACCTTCTTTGGGAAGTGAGCCTACATTTTATTTGACTCCTAACAAGGTTTGTCCTTTAACAAGGACTATATTCTGTAATATTTTAATAAGCTCCTAACAGGGATAGATCTTTTAACATGGATACTATACTCTCAGTACATCATTTGTGGGTGTTAATTCCCACTGAGGTTTTACCTTTAACAGGGTTTCCTTGACAATAAAATATTGTGTTAATGTTGGCTTTTACTATCTTATCATTTTATTTGTTGTAGCTACTATTCAAAGTTTAAAGTTTAATAATATGTCTCACAACTGATTCACCACCCACCACTCTTAGTTGTATTGGTGGACTATTATTCCTAACTGATGCAGAGGAAATCAAATCACTCATTCTTTTCTATAAATACTTCATTGGCTTCATTAAATCTGCATTGGAGAAATCATTATCTCTGCAAACTATGCCATTACTTCTTTGGCTTTCTTTATTTCTCTTCAAAGATTCTTTGAATCTACATGCCACTTTGTCATTCTCTATGATTATTGACTTGGAGGTCCACAAACTCCTTAGTCGATTCATAAACCATTGTTCTTCACACTCCAACTCTGCAATCTCTTTATTAACTTCTTTCATTTTGCATAGGGCGACTATAACTCACCCACAATCGGTGTATATCCACTGGTCCTTCATGCTTTGTGGGTATGCTATGAGCTGAGGTTGATTAAACCACCTTGTGGGTCCATCATGGCATAGGTAGCTGAGATGGACTCTCCACCACGTAGACAACCAAAACTGCCACCTTTCCTTCTTGAAATTGGCCGAGCACTCAAAACTACTAACTGTCGGTTGTCATGTTACATGGATGGTCTTCAACACCATTCTAAAAACTTAGTGCCAACATGAGAATACATGTCAAAACATTGATTATTAACAATGTTTGATGACTATTCCATGTTGTTACCTCAGTTCCTTCTAATACAAATCACTCTGCAAGTAATTCTGCAACCAAGTCACTCGTGGGATCTTTCAAATCATGACTGTCGTCACATGACTCTCGGGGTCCAATTACATGATTGTCAAACACTCTTCCACATTTCCTTCATGGGTACAACCACCCGATAAATTTTTTATTTCATTGGAGGATTGTAACTTAACAAAGATTTGCATAACGGTTCTTTGAAACTGCTTTCAATCTTTAATGCTTTCAAGTATTTCACCATCCCAATCAATTCTGACATGAAACCCACATATAAACAAGATTGAATCATTACTAATCTTTAATAACAACTCAAAGGAGCTCGATACATAAACCAACCAGAATCTTTAATGCTGGTGCTCAATAATGAACAAAACCTGATTCATTCCATTCGGGACTGTCATAAACAAACTAGTACATAACCAAACTGACCATTTAAATTTATAAAATGTTAGCACAAAAATTTGACTCAAAAGTCTAATCAATCCTTTTATCAAATAAAAGAGAAACAAGAATCATATAGACTCCATTGGCAAGGAACTCTTCACACCTGATTGCATAAGGGAATAACAATGTCAACAAAGAGATGACGTAAATGTAATCCGAAATACTACCATTTGATTCCACTACAAGACTTTACACCAAAAACTGATGAATACATAATATTAATGGCTCTCTAGCTGAAGGCCAGAGAGCCAATCCTTTTCGCAATCTTTTGCTCTCTCTTCTTTCTATCTTGTCACTCTCTTCATTCGGTTACATTCCCTTCTCTTTATAGGGATGAATCCCTTTATCGAGATGCTTGAACAGTTATAAAAACCATTTTACATTACCCTCTTTTGGGGTCATTATAAAATAGACAACTTTAAGAAAAAGTTAAATGATTGAAGTATGCAATGTGGTGAGATGTCGAGGTGCCTCTGCACCATACTCCCAAAATTAAAAGATTTCCAAGTCCCATTGGAAATGTTCTATCGTGATGACGCCTCTGCTGCTTCTTTTATGGCTTTCACCTGCAACTCTTCCAAATGGAGTGTATACTGGGTATTATCCACCATGCTTCTTGTTGCTTCACACAACTTCTATATTGCCATCTTACCCACCCAAGATCTTGGAAGATGCTGACCACCCTTCTCATAGTGGTTTCTCTCGTGCACCTTCTACCCAACCTCATCTTGATGGAGACAATACCAAGACCCCCCTCTAAGATCCTCACACAAGAACACTTTGGTCATCTACAACTTCGATGGATCACTCTTGCAACTAGTGATAACTCTACCGACCAAATCACCAGACCTTTCACTAGCTTTGATACCATTCTAATATAGAGGAAATCAAATCACTCATTCTTTTATGCAAATACTTCATTGGCTTCATTAAATCTGCATTGGAGATTTAATGTTATCTCTGCAAACTATGCCATTACTTCTTTGGCTTTCTTTATTTATCTTTGAAGATTCTTTGAATTTGCATGCCACTTTGTCATTCTCTATGACTATCGACTTGGAGGTCAAACAAACTCCTTAGTTGATTCATAAACCATTGTTCTTTACACTCTTCAAACTCTGCAATCTCTTTATTAACTTCTTTCATTTTGCATAGGGCGACTATAACTCACCCATAATTGGTGTATATCCACTGGTCCTTCATGCTTTGCGGGTATGCTATGAGCCGAGGTTGATTAAACCACCTTTTGGGTCGATCGTGGCATAGGTGACTGAGATGGACTCTCCACAATGAAAATAACCAAAACTGCCACCTTTCCTTCTTGAAATTGGCTGAGAACTCAAAACTACTGACGGTCGGCTATCGTATTACATGGATGGTCTTCAACACCATTCTACAAAATTAGTACCAACACGAGCATACATTTTGAAACATTGATTATTAACAATGTTTGATGACTATTCCATGCTAGTACCTCATTTCCTTCTAATAAAAATCACTATGCAAGTAATTCTGCAACCAAGTCACTTGCGGGCTCTTTTAAATCATGATTATCATCACATGACTCTTGGGCTTCAATTACATGACTGTCAAACACTCTTCCATGTTTCCTTCATGGTTACAACCACCTGATAACTTCCTGATTTCATTGGAGGATTGTAACTTAACAAAGATTTGCATAACGGTTCTTTGAAACTGCTTTCAGTCTTTAATGCTTTTAAGCATTTCAGCATCCCAATCGGGTTGACATGAAACCCGCATATAAACAAGATTGAATCATTACTAATATTTAATAAAAACTCAAAGGATCTCGATACATAAACCAACCAAAATATTTAATGCTGGTGTTCAATGATGAATAAAACCCGATTCATTCCATTCGGGACTGTCATAAAGAAACTAGTACATAACCGAACTGACCATTTAAATTTATAAAATGTTAGCACAAAAATCTGACTTGAAAGACTAATCAATCCTTTCATCAAATAAAAGAGAAACAAGAAACATATAGACTCAATTGGCAAGGAACTCTTCACACCCGATTGCATAAGGGAATAACAATGTCAACAAAGAGACACCGTAAATGTAATCTGAAATACTACCATTCGATTCCATTACCAGACTTTACACCAAAAATTGATGACTACATAATATTAATGGCTCTCTGGCTGAAGGCCAAAGAGCCAATCCTTTTCCCAATCTTTTTCTGTCTCTTCTTTCTATCTCGTCGCTCTCTTCATTCGGTTACATTCCCTTCTCTTTATAGGGATGAATCCCTTTATCGAGATGCTTGAATAGTTATAAAAACTGTTTTACATTACCCTTTTTTGGGGTCATTACAAAATAGACAACTTTAAGAAAAAGTTAAATGACTGAAGTATGCAATGTGGCGATATGTCAAGGTGCCTCTACACCACTAACTATTGGTATCAAAGCTACTGGTCCTTAGAGAGAAGTCTAAACATCTTGAGGTGATCTTGGAGATGGAATTCTATAGGAAGGATATACCAAAATTTGATCTTGAAAACTTTGATAGTTGGAAGAACAAGATGAGAACACATTTTCTATGTTTCGGTATTGACTATTAGATGATCACGAAAAATGAGGTAACCATAAAGGCTGAGGATGAATTAGATAAAGCTACTAACAAAGAAAAGAAGACATTTTTATATAACATGGTTGCAAGAGAAGGAATGATCAACGTACTATCTAAAGGATAATTTACTTAGGTGAAAGATCTGGATTTGGGACACAAAATTTGGGGAAGATTAGAAGCATTATATGAAGGAGACAAGTTTACTAAGTAAGAAAAGTTGCAAAACTAGAAAAAAAAGGATCGAGAATTAAAAAATGAAAGATGATGAAAATATTAGGGCTTATGTACAGAGAGTTACTGAGGTTGTTATTGGAATCATAAATTATAGAGGCTCTTATGAAGAGGAAGAATTCGTTGCAAAGATTCTTAGATCGTTGACACATGTTTACAAGACCAAACTTCAGGATATAAAAGATATTATACCTTTGACTAAAAAAAATTAGTAGAGAGATGTCGATTGAAAAAGTAGCTACCTTTGAGGCTATAGAGATGGGATATTCTTTACCTAGAGTTGAAACAACATTTAAGGCATCTGCACACAAAAAGACATTATCTTGATTTGCAAGCACTAACAGTGGTAATATAAAAGAAGATCTTGGTGAGTATGTTGATGAATGGGAACAGATACAGGAAGAAGAAAGAAACATAGATTAAAAAATTTCCCTGATCGCTAGAAGAGAAAAGAGAGGTAAGGGTAAGTTTGAAGGAAAGTTACATTTGAAATCTTTTTCATGCAGTAAGATAGGTCACTTTACATCTAGATGTCCTATAAGAGTTCTTAAGTATAAATATAAGTTTTACAAACCTAAGTACTCAAAAGAAAAGGAATTTTATTATACTAGTGAAGGTGTTTCTGATGATGATTTTGATAATGAGGAGATTGGATTTATTGCTATCAAAGATGAAAAACCATTACATGAGGAAATAGATTTAGCATCCCATGTTGATAAGAAATCTGAATGGGTTATAAACAGTGGTTGCTCACATCATATGACTGCAGATAAAAATAAGTTTTTAAAAATAAATAAGAATGATGGTGGCGTTGTGAGATTTGGAGACAATTTTCCTAAGCTTATCATTGGAGTAGGATCTATTTCTTTGAATGGAAATAATAATACTGACAATGTACTACTTGTTGATGGACATAAACATAAGTTTTTGAGTGTTGGACATCTGATGGACAATGGTTATCAATTGAAATTCATTGATGGAAAATATTTTATCAGAAATAAGATAGGAAATTTGATTGCAACTGGTACTAAATCTAGGGGTAATGTATTTGAGTTAAATACATTTGAAGCTTCTTGTTTTCTTCCAAAGATAGATGACAGTTGGTTATGGCACAAAAGGTTTTGTCATGTTAATTTTGATAATATTGTAAAGGAAAACTTGGCTAATGTAGTGAGAGACCTACCTAAAATTGTAAAACCATCTAACACTATGTGTAGAGAGTGTGTTATGGGAAAGAAGACAAGAAGCATTTATAAAATAAAATCATATTCAGCTAAAGGAAAGTTGGATCTAGTACATACAAACCTATGTTGACCTAAGAGGACAAGATCATACCATCATGAAAGGTAATTTATACTTTTTTAGGTGGATAGTTTACTTTGGATCTATTTAATTCATATTGCGAAGATAATGGAATACATAGACATAGATCTTCTCCTAGGACTCCACAATAAAATGGGACAACAGAGAGAATAAATAGAACAATATTGGATGATGCTAGGACAATGTTGCTAGAAGGAAATGTATCTCATATAAATTGGAGAGAAGTTCTTGGGACAACTGTATACACATTGAACAAAATTCAAATCAAAGAAAGTATAAGTAAGACTCCTTATGAGTTGTGGTTTAATCATACTCGTACTGTAAAATATTTCAAAATATTTGGAAATAAATGCTATATCAAAAGAGATGATGAAATAGGGAAATTTGATGCTAGAAGTGATGAAGGAATCTTGGTTATTCTACTAAAAGAAAGGCTTACAAATGTTTTAACCTGAGATTGAGAAACACAATTGAAAGTAATAATTAATGTGAAGATAGATGAAAATTTTCAGATATAAGAGAGAATTTATGATTGTTATCAGAATATAGAAATCAAGGAAGTTGCTACTATAGAAGAAGAAGAACATGTTGAGACTAACTGTGAGAATGTGATTTGTGATGATGACACAAATGAAGTTACTGATAATCCTAAGACTCCAGGTTATGTTAAGAAAAACCATCCTAAAAATAAAATTGTTGGTAACACAAGTCAAGGAATAATGACTAGATCAAAGACAAGAGAAGAAATTTGTTTGATTTCTCAAGTTGAACCAAAGATTACTGATGAAGCTTGTAGAGATGAATCTTGGATCAAATATATGTAGGAAGAGTTAGATAAGATAAAGAAAAATAACACTTGGGAATTGGTTCCTAGACCTAAAGACAAAAATGTAATAGGAACTAAGTGAGTTTTCAAAAACAAAATGAATGAAGAAGGAATTGTTGTAAGAAACAAAGAAAGACTAGTTTGCAAAGGATATTCACAACAAGAAGGCATATGTTTTGAAGATAAATTTTCTCATATTGTTAGCTTGGAAGCTATAATACTATTTGTGGCTTATGTTGCACATAAAGACTTTAAGGTATATCAGATGGATGTAAAATCTGCATTTCTAAATGGGGATCTTGAAGAGGAGGTACACATAGAACAACCTGATGGATTTCATCTAACAGAAGATGAAGGCATGGTTTGCAACTTGAAGAAGGCACTATATGGATTGAATCAAGAACCAAGGGCTTGGTATGAAATGTTAGAAAAGTACTTACTTCATCTTGGATTTAGAAAAGGTAATGCTGATAGCAATTTGTACTTCAGAATTAATCAAGATGTAATTTTGATAATAGAAGTTTATGTTGATGATATTATTTTTGGAGGCAATAATAAGATGTGTAAGAAGTTTTCTAAAGAGATCGAGAATGAATTTGAGATGTCCATGATTGGTGAGATGAAATTATTTCTTGGATTGCAAATAAATTAGAGCAAGAATGACATTTTTATTTCTCAGACTAGGTATCTTAAAGAAATATTGAAAAAGTTTGAAATGGAAGATTGTAAACCTATTAGTACACCCATGGTGACTAGCTATAAATTGAAAAATACTGATGAGACCAAGAGTATTTTTTAGACCAAGTATAGGTCAATGATTGGAGGATTATAATATCTTACTCACTCCAGACCAGATATTGGTAATGTTGTTGGAATTATGGCTAGATATTAGGTAGATCCTAAAGAGACACACCTGTCTTTTGTGAAAAGGATATTTAGATACCTGAAAGGAACATTGGAATATGGCTTATGGTATGGTAAAAATGATGACTTTGATCTACATGCTTATACTGATGTTGATTGGGTAGGAAACATTGATGACAAAAAGAGTACTACTGGAGGTACATTTTTGCGGCTATTAATTGCACTCATATTGTTTGGATGAAACAAATGTTGAAAGATATTGGAATAACTTTTGTCTAACCTATGTTTATCCATTGGGATAACACCAGTATAGTGAATATATCAAAGAATCATGTGTTGCATTCTAAAAGTAAGCATATTTCTATTAATTATCACTTTTTGAGAGACAAGGTAGCAGAGGAAGAAATAAAGTTGGAATACATTAGCACAAAGGAACAAATAGCAGACATCTTTACAAATTTGTTTTCAAAAGATGCCTTTGATTATCTCAGAGGTATTTTGGGGGTACAAGCCCCTCCTATTGAGAATTAAATGATGCAGGGATGCATCAGTCCAGAGGTCTTTAGAGCTCTATCATTTTATGGACTTGATGTATGGATCTACTCCTCAGGAGCAGTGATCGTTGGAACCTTACATAATAAATTTGGGTGATTAAAAACATGTTTGATGAAGAATAAAAAGAATATAGTTGATGACTTATGGAACCCTTTTCCATTATTTTCAAAGGGGGAGAGATACTATGAGAAAATACTTACTATATGATGATATTGAGAAAGTTATATTGAGAGAGTATTCTTGGGTTGATAGATTTTCCCATATGTTTCCATCAATGCCAAAGGGGGAGATTGTTGGATGTTGTTGGACTTGGTTACTAATGTTGTTGTCATTACATTGTTTTGTCATTGATGTCAATATATGATTCTATGAAGAGAACGTACTGGTTATTATAGTGTACATATACTATACGATTGATTCAAAATGAGCGAATAAAAATTTGTGTACAAGGAGGTGTTGTGATATTATATATAAGATTGTGTGCTATAATATTTCATATTGGTTGAGTAATAGAAGATTTGGTGAAGACTATTTTCTGGATTGTGACAGTGGAATTTGACAGAGTTAGTCTTTATATTTTGAGTGTATCTTACAAGTGGTGTGGATTCAATGTATACGAGCTTAAGGGATGTCAGATAATATATTAAGGAATGTTCTTTGATCTTATCAAATTGTGGGAAGTATGATGACATCATCTCTAGCGTGTGTTCTAGAGGAGACCTATTTGGGGATTACTTTAGAGTTATAGTGTGTGTAGTGGATAGCGAGCATGGATTACAAATGTTGGACCTTAATTGTTGAAGTGCAATTATTGTATCCTTGTTATAGATACCATGTATATCTTACCAAGGGGTTATGTAATTATTTTTATATTAGGAAAACCTAATTGGCTGACCTGATCATTTATTGTAATAAGGTATATATGTAAGACCTTTTCTTTTAAAAAGAGAGGAAAGTATGCAAGAAATTTAAAAGAGGATTATGGAAGCTGCGAGCTTGTATCTGCTGGATGTAGAGAAGAGGATGGTTTATACTTCATTGGAATTGATCAAGAAAAGACAGTTGCTATTAGACAATTCACAAGGATTTTGTATTTCCTTTGTATAAACTTGTGTTCCAAACAGTGAGTTCTGGAGGTGGACATAATCTTCTTTGAGCAGTGAGCCTACGTAGTGACCCTACATTTTCTTTGACTCCTAATAGTGTATGTCCTTTAATAGGGACTGTGTAGTGTAATGTTTTAATAAGCTCCTAACAGGGCTAGATATTTTAACAAGGATACTATACTCTTAGTGTATCATTTGTGGGTGATAATTCCCATTGGGGTTTTACCTTTAACAGGTTTTCCTTGACAACAAAATATTGTGTTATGGTGTTGGCATTTATTATGTTATCATTTGATTTGGTGTAGCTACTATTCAAAGTTTAAATTTTAATAATCTATCTCACAACTGACTCACCCCCCCTCTCAGCTGTGTTGGTGGATTGTTATTCCTAACACATTAATTCATAAGTTGTTATAAAATTATTTTATAATTCTTTCAAATTTAGTTATGTGATAATTTTTTAAATTAATTCTTTAAAGCACAACATAACCTATAAGGAAAAAATAAAGAAATACCAAGAGATCTCTTGAAATAATACCCTAAACCAAATTGAACCCAACTAAATTTAGACTTGGCTCCAACACTAAGAGACATTTGACCCTAACCCTAAAACAATTTTAATTACAACCCTTACCCTAATCCTAATTAAATATTAAGCTAAATTAAACTTTAGACCTAAAATCTTAGTTCACAAACCTACTTAAGAAATAGAAAAAATAAACATTGAAAACCAAATCAAACATTAAACTAGATTGGACCCTAACCTTAACTATATATCCTACTATTACACATTAAAGGTCAACATGAATCCTAACTTTAAAACCCCAATCAAATTCAACCTTAATTAGGGTTGATGTTTAAATTAATTAAATGTCAACCCTAATTAGTGCCTTATTAAGTATCACATTTCTAATTATTGTGTCCTCAATATCTATGTTTAAACTAATAGAATGTAATCCATCATGGCTCTTAAACTAAATTAAACATTAAAACTAACAAACAAAATTGAACCATATGACCAAACCCAAATCTAAATTTCACTCTTACATTTTAAAAAACTTAAATTAAGTTTAATCTTAACTATAAACCTAATTGAAGTTTAAATTAAATTGTAAACCTAAATATTAAATCCATCATCATCCAACTTATCTTCTCCAATTTTTAGATTATTTGGCTTTCTAAAAATCACTCACATGTTGTATGAATTTTTAGTTATAATTATAGTGATCTATCTTAATTAAAATTAAAACTTTACCCTAACATTAATCTTTATTTAACCATAACCAAAAAAAAGAGCCCTAATCCCAACCACAATTGTGCTTTTACAAGCTTCCAAAATCTATTCCGATCTAAGATTAAAAAAGTAGTGTCACTTGATAAATTAAACCCTAACTATTACACTAAACCAAATCAAACTATAAAACCCTCATTTTAAACCTAGAAAAGCCCTAAATTATATAAAATCAAAACAAGATGAACCTTTACATCTAACCCTTAACTTATCCCTAATCTTAATACAATCTAATCATAACTGTAATTCTAGCCCTAATTGAATTCTAATTCTAATCCCACGTATAGTTAAACCATAGTATAATCGAACCCTTATAGTTATCAATCCCTAACTATAATTAACTTCAACCCTAACTATAACTCAAATATTTTCCTCTAATTGAACCCTAACCTAAGGTCAACTCTAACCCTAATTATACTTCAATCATAACACTAATTGAACTACAACTCTATCCCTATTTAAACCCTAACTATAACCATAGTACTAACCCTAACTCTAATATCTACCCTAACCAAACCATAATTTGAATCCTAAAAATAGATTAATCTAAACCCTTACCAAAGTATAATAATAACCATAATATTAGTCCTAACCTTAATCATAATTCTAACCCTAACCATAATTCTAACTTTCACCCTAATAACACCCTTAACCCAAACCCCAATCCTAACCATGATCTAGACCCTTAACCTAACCATAATCCTAATCCTAACCCTAACTTTAATCTTAAAAATAACCCTAAATTCTCTCCCTAAGTATAATCTTATCCATAATCTTAAATATTAAACTCTAATCCTAAATACTAACCCCTAATCCTAAAAAAATCCTAACCCTAACCATAATACTAATTATGATGTAAACACGTACCCTAACCCTAATCTTAATAAATCCTCAATAATAAACCCTAATCTTAAATAGTAAACCCTAAATCCTAAATCTTAAGATTAACCATAGTCCTAAATGCTAAACCCTCATCCTAAATTCTAAACTCCAATATTCAATTATACACCCTCAATGCTTAACCCCGATCCTAACCATAATTCTAAATGCTAAATCCTAATCCTAACTCTGATATCTAAACCCTAATCATAATTAAAACCCTAGATACAACCCTAAACATGACATTTGTTGGTTCTCAAATCAACATATTAGATTTCCTATGGACTTGCCAATCCAATGATGGGAAACCAAAGTGATTTGGCCAACTGACAAGTTCAACCAAGCATAAGGTTGGAACCTCTGCAATTTTGGCTTTGCGGGACCAACGCTGGTGGGCCTATACCTCAACCTAATCTATTGGTTGAAGGCTTTTTATGGAAGATAACAAATCTATAGAACTTGGGTATTCTCTCAAGTTGGCAAGTGAGTTCTTGAGATGAATGAAATTGTGAACATCAAAATTATAGGGCATTGAATGTTGTAAAAGCTTGAATACTTTGGCTAATTGAAAGAATGTTTGACAAAAGATACATAAAATGAATGAATGTTGAATAGAATATCCCTAAATGTTAAACAATGAACCAAATGACTATATCCAATAATTGATAAGACAAGTGCCTTGTTTCTACTTGGGCAATAGATTCAATTCACTTTCAATCATACATATAACCTTGGAGATAGTTTTAATAACTTGTTATTAGAAACAAGACCATTACCTCAAAGGTATCTATATGAATTATGATTTTAAAACTATATAGTTACAATTAGTCTTACTAGATTTAACTGATGCTTTAATTGTGACTAATTTTGAAATCACAATAACATAAGTGTTTCATAGTGAGGCAATCTTATGAAATAGATTTATCCAATGGACTAATTAAAAATAGTTGAAAACTTATTATCACAAGTGAGATAAAATACTTATCTTGTATTGATTTTGAAAAAATAGTACATAAGAGTTCATGTTGCAGTTGTTGATTTAATTTTATTCTATGAAAGTTATTTTTTTATGAGAGCCCTTGTTGATTTTGGTATCCTCATTTATATACAAATGAAAAGATGCAAACAAGCTTCAAATCAACATGACTCTTCATAAAGAAAAAATAATCCTATGTCAATGCTTGCAACTGCAAAATTACATAATCAAAATTTAGAAAGTGTACGAAAATCCAAATGCAAGTTGTCTTCAATCCATAATTGCTCCATTAGTCTGCAGATGGTCATTGGGTTTTATAACTGTGACCATTGGCATTTAAAAACTTATTTAAAATATCATTCTATACAATTCATCATTCTTCACCACTTTCCAAGTGGCATGCTACTTACTTCTATCTTTAACACCTTATAAAGTTACACACAACACTAGTCGGGACTTTGGAACCCATCACCATCATAACCTTTCGACCATTGAGAAGTTACACAATATCTAGTCATGACTTTTTAACATACCAACGGTTACATGATTTACCTTTTGTGAAGTTCTATAAACTTCCTAGGCTTCACTATCATGAAGTTAAACAGACTGCTAGCATAACCTCAGAACCCCCATATCCTCATTGTGACTTTAACTACCGAAATCGTGTGCCAGCCGTTAGCTTAACCATGTGCGTAACTGTATCATCTTAAAATGGAAGCACTTCAATGTTAAGAGCATTTAGCCCTCTGAGTAAGTGGCTTGGTGTCATGTTAAGTGCCTTGATTAGGTCTTTGCATGTATTTAGCTTTCTCCCCACTTTCCACTTCTTCTTCGCGCTTGATTTCTCCATTCTAGGTGAAATTAGGGTTAAGGTCTTAAGGACTTTCCTAATTTTTCCTCTTCCATGGCTCTATTTTCTAGGTAGGGTTTAGAAATGAGACCTCCTAGTCCTTCATCACATCAAACAGAGGATTTTCTATCTATTCCAGACATCTAGTCTTGTTCAGATATCAATTTCCAAGTTTCTGACATCTCCTGGAACCTCTACTATAGAACCTGGCAAAGTTAGGGTCTGAGGTCAAAGTTGACCTCGACCTTGACCAGGTTAGGGTCAACCTCGACCTTGACCTCTTCCCGCTAGGATTTCAAATTTTCATTTGTCAGCAGTTTGGCTTTCGAGATAATTATTTCTTCACCTCCGGGTCAGCTGTTTCGGGCTTCGAAACGGTAAATCCTTTAATTATATTTAATGAAGGTATATTTTCTAAAGGTGAGGACCTAATTGGGATTTAATTCTCCAAGGTGGCCCATCTAGAGGAGTGTGCCCTAGATCACTATAAAAGGAGGCCTTCCTCTCTCATTTACACATCAAGTTTTTCACATCACATCTCATCTCAAGCAATCAAGCATCTAGAGCTCTCAAGTGCAAGTAAGTCTTCAAGAATTCAAGTGTTCAAGCATTCATCCATCAAGGAGATCCATTGTTATCAATTGAAGGATTCAATCTCTTTGGAGCCCCCTTGAAGATCCACCCTTCTCCATCCATTCAAGTCTTCTCATATGCAAAGATCAAATCAAGATTGGTGTTGAAGATCAAATACCATTGATTAGATACATCTTTCCATCCATTAAATCATTCCTACTTGTTGATTTGAGGATTTGAATCCTCTACAAGGACTTCAACATAAGCGAGGTGATTTGTTTCAATTACTTTGTTTATGCACAATATATTTCAATTCAATTTCAAGGTTAATTCCTAAACTGGGGTTTGACTAAGGCAAACTCCCCATACAACCAAAAACCCCCATTTTCTTACAGGTACAGGTGCAAAATCTCAGATCTGAGAGCGAATTTGGATACCCTTTTCGGTAATCTTTTAGGATCTGTGAACAGAATCAGAATTAGACTTCAAATAAATAATGTGGTCTTTAACCTTTTAAAAGGTCAAAGTTGACCTATGTGAATTTGGAGAGAAGATTTCTTGGTTTTGTCTGCCTCGACATTTCCAGTCCAGAATAGGTGACAGAATCTTTAGAAAGTTCATATAGAAGCCAGAATTCAACATTTTCCAGATCTGCCCTAATTCAAGGTTAGTATTTGCAATTCAATTATTTCAATTTCAAGTATAGCACATTCTACCTAGGGAAACATCAGATTTATTCTTTCTTTCATATTCTTCATCAAATTGATCCGATTCTGCATTAGCCTTTTAGGTTGATCAAATTGGATCTCCTTGTTGGGAATTTGGGTTTGAGAATAGATCTCATATTCCCCCCCCCCTAAAACATTTGAATGAGGTTGAATATATTTTAACATCATTCATTTTGGTGAACCCCACTAGCTTACTCTCTTTTTTTTGGGTGTTAGATTTCCCTTTTTCTTATTGTTTATGTTTGTGTGTGTGTTCACCATCATTCATTTTGGTGAACCCAACATACTTACTCTCCTTTCTTTTGTGGAATTGGATGCTTTATTGTGATTTCCTTTTATCTTGTTAGTATTAGATTTGTCCTTTGTGATTAATCTTGCATGCTAATTAGATTTCATATTCATGCTTTATGTGTTCTTAGTCTAGTTCATTTGCATTATATTGGTTTATGAGCTTTACTACCACTAGTCCTACTTATAACATTCTGGTTAGAAGAAGTCATAGACTCATGGGTGCCTTTGAGCTTGAATCTTCTCCTTTCCTTAAGATCCCCGATGATAACTTGATTCTTCATGATTCTAATCCTACTATGGAGCAAAAAGCTTCTCACTCATCTCATGATGAGGATGATTCTTTAAGGGTTCCTCCTGAACAAATCCAAAAAATTTCCACTGAACTTGATAAAATGGGTAATTGGCTTCTTCAAGAAAACCATAGTCAAGATTCCATTCAAGCTATAGAGGCTCTTAAGAAAATTTTTCATGATAGTGATCAAGGTGTTAACCTCTTTCATGGTATTACTCATCTTGTGCATTCCAATGTTAAACCTTTAACTCAAGAGGCTCAAGATTTAGGTTTCACTACTCGTATCACTAGTGTTGAACCTCCTTCTAATCCTTTACCTAGTATTCCTATCTATACTCCTCCTTTGGTGACTATGACAATTCCATCTGTTCCTATGAGTGTTCCTCCTGTGTCCCTTCCTACACCACAACCTTCATATCATAATGTTCCTTTCACTTATTCCACTTCGCTTCCAACTATAGTTCCTAGTGTTCCTCCAGTTGTATCTTCTATTCCTGTAGCTTCTTACACTTTAGCTAGTGTGTCTAATGTTCCTACTCCTCCTATTTCCTCTAATGATTCAACAATCATTAGTTTGGCTCAAAATGTATCATCCTTACAAAAACAACTTGCTTCCTTAACTCAAAACAAGTTTAGTATTCCTACATGTGACATGGGAAGTCCTTTGTCTTAGGGAATTATCTGAATTCCTGTTCCTCAGCAAGTCAATATGCCTCGTCTTGAGAACTATAATGGAAAAGGAGATCCTGTTCATCATGTTAAAACATTCCAAATCCTTTGTAGTGATTATGCTCATGACCATAGGATTTTAGCCAAACTATTTGCTCAAACCTTTCATGACAAGGCCTTACAATGGTATTGTTCCTTGCCTCCTTATTCAATTGATTCCTTTCCACAGCTTGCTAATGCCTTTATTCAACAAATTCAAAACAATATTGGCTTGCAAGTGTCTTTGAATAATTTAATGCATTGTAAAAAAGGTGCTAAAGAAAATTTGACTAAATTTATTGGTCGATTTAAACATTTGCATGCTCAGATTTCTTATCCTGTTCTTGATATTGATATTCAACGTATGTTTATTTCAAATTTGCAAAAGGATATTAGAGATAAGATTCTGCTTACTGAATTTACCTCTTTTCAACAACTTTGTGCAGTGCTTCATCATTATCAATTACAAGTGAGCTAGTTTGAGAGAAACACTCCAATGGCTCTTGTTCCAGTTGATAAGGGTGATGCTGCTCCTAATCCAAACAAGTTTAAAAAATTCAACAACTATGTCAAGATAAACAAACAAGTGAATGCAGTTGCTGATCAAGTTGTTGTTGCATCTCATAATGCCACTTCTGCATCCACTGCTTTTCGATTAAATCATACATTTACTCCTCTTTCTAAAACTTTACATGCTATTATGAATAGGTTGTTAGTTGCTAATATGATTACTTTACCTCCTATTCGACCTCTTTTACCTACTACAATTGCATCTAAATCTTTTGATCAAAATGTTTTTTGTCAATATCATCACTAGAATGGTCATGATACTAAGAGATGTTATTCTTTAAAACATAAGGTCCAAGATCTCATTGATGCTAAAGATTTATTTGTTGATAATGTGGATAGTAGTGGGAATCAATCTATCTCTCCTCCTAATCAGAACCTTCAAATCTATACAAACCCTTTACCTACGCATGATACTAATACTATTGCTCAACCATCTAGTACAAAAATTGTATACGATTCAAAGATGGATGATCTTAATCATGTCGTTAATCAAGTGGAGCATGTTGCTAAGCCTATATCTCCACCTCAACCTTCACTTCAAGCTCTACCTCAACCTCAAGTTAAACCTAAACCTAAAGTGAAACCTCAACCTAAACCTCAACAACCATTCAAGAATAAAAGACCTCAGGAACTTTTGATTACCTTTGATGACTTTGAGATTATTAAGGCTCCTGATGGTCCCCTTTACATTGGTGCTAGGATTGCTAAGATACCTACTTATGGTTGTCTTATTGATTCTACCTCCTTAGTCAATGTTATCACTGAAGAAAATCTTTTTATGAAAAGTTTACAATGCGACTTCTATGATACATCAGATGTGTGGATTCAAACTTGTAATGGTTTTCTTTATCCCTCATTTGGTTCTATTACTTTACTGGTTGAACTTTTTGGAAAACTTGTGAGCACTACCTTCATTGTGGTTCCTACTTCTGATCAATTTAAAGTTAAGTTAGGTTTGCCTTGGTTGACTACTATGCATGTTGTTGCTTCCCCTATCCATAAGTGTCTTAAGTTAATTCATGATGGTGAAGTGAAGATGATTAATCATAGTCTATATCAACCTTCTAGGCCTAGAGATTGTGTTTTTCTGGATTTCTTTTGGCCTTCATTACCTAATTCATGTCCTCCTCGCCCTGATAATATTTTTCAATCATATCAATCTTATAAGCATCATAAGATTATTCAATTAAGCATACCTCCTATGGATCTTAATCATGGTCTTTTACCTACACCTTTGATACCTCCTTTAACTATGGCTTCTTGTTCTATTAATCAAGTTCCTCCTACCAAATCTATCAAAGATCCTGTGATTGCTCCTCCTTATATGGTTTATAATCCTATTGATCTTCCTAAAGAACCTGTGAAGGATCCTGCGATTGTTCCTCCTAGTTCTCAACCTATTTCAAATAAATCAAAACATAACTGATCTACTAATGAACGTTGTAAAAAGTCTCATGCTCATGCTAAAGCTAAAAGATCTCTACTTTCTATGGATACACCTATGCATAATGTATTAGAAGATGTTGTTACTAATAATGATGTTCACATGCATGATTATGATGATTATATTCATATCTTAGATCCTATTTTGATTAATTTGGATGAAGAATATACTCTTGATGATACTGATAATGTTAATGATGACTATGAGACTATTGACATTGACATTGATTTTCCAAATATGCTTTCATCTCAATTAACTTTTACACCTAGTATCAAACATTGTGATTCTCAAGAGGATCCTTGTTTGGAACTGGCTATCATTACTACTATATTGGATATAGTCCCTCTTGCGAGTTACCCACCTACCCTAAATGATATACAACGAGATGGGGAAAGTAGGTGGCACACTTGATCAACTTGTCCTTCGTGGTAGCTTTGTTGTGTGTTTTCCTGCTGTACTATGCTTCTCCCATAATGTGATTGCTAAATGTTGTTAGATTATTTTATACGATCCTTGTTACTCAGTTGGTACAATGTGATGAAGGAATCGAGACTGTTGTTCAAATTCCTCTATATGTATCTCTATTCTTCTATGTGTTGTTCAATGTTATGTTGTAAATGTGCTATTTTTTGTAAATTTTTCCTTGTTTAATCTACTTGGATTTGAGATATGGTAGCACTAATTCTTTTTGGTCTCCATGTCATGGTTCGAAAAGATTATCCTTCGTATATCTTATGTGATCTTTCCTCCTTTGTGATTGTAGTTCTACTTTCTTTGGGGAATGATATCAATTCATTTGCAGTAATATCATATATATATTATCTTATCATCATACTGACCCCATGGTAGGTAGATCCCTTCCATGTTCTCCGTATGTTTCTATGATATTTCCCTTGATTTGTCTTCATCTGGGGTCATCTCAACGTGGAAACGTAATCAGTGGAGTTGTTTATGTTTCCATTAAAGCCATTGCTCCTGTTAAAGTGTCAGCAATGACTTTAACGTGGGGGCATACGCTCTACTCATCTATTACACACATGCACTTATGAAAAATTCAAAACATGCTAAATCTTCTAAAGGTAATGCACATAAGTTGCTAAATCCTGAGGAAGATACACACTTTAAATTTACTTTTCAACCTTTCTTTTTGGATTAAGAACTAATCCTTAAAGTATGGATTTATATTAGGATCTCTTGATCCCTCCAGTTACAAGCACACATATATTTTTGATCCCTTAAGGTCGAAAGTGTCCTTAAGATTGGATCCCCTTTTTTTTTTATTATTCTTATGGAATAGAATATTCCTAGGAATAAATTTTTGATGGGTTGACTAGTGAGTAGCCACATTCACTAGGTGGTTCAATTCCATCTTTCTAGGTGCACCTTTTTTTTCCTGTGTGGTTCACAATGGGACATAAGTTCTCATTGGGCAAGGTAATCAAGCTTTTTCTTTCTCTCTTTAGAGATGTCTCTCTTATCTGTGATCTAAGAGTCGATGAAGACTTGAGTCCCTAGGAGCTTGGGATTTCTCTTTTACCCTTAGATTATGATAAGATTATCTTGTTATTTTTATCTCCTTTACCAAGAGTTTGCATCGAGTCCATACTCTTGCTAAAGTGGGGGCTTAATGTATCATCTTAAAATGGAAGCACTTCCATGTTAAGAGCATTTAGCCCTCTGAGTAAGTGGTTTGGGGTCATGTTAAGCACCTTGATTAGGTCTTTTCATGTATTTGTCTTTCTCCCCACTTTCCACTTCTTCTCTGGGCTTGATTTCTCCATTCTAGGTGAAATTAGGGTTACGGTCTTAAGGAATTTCCTAATTTTCCCTCTTCCATGGCTCTATTTTCTAGGTAGTGTTAAAAAATGAGACTTCCTAGTCCTTCATAACATCAAACAAAGGATTTTCTATCTATTCCAGACATCTAGTCCTGTTCAGATATCAATTTCCAAGTTTCCTACATCTCCTGGAACCTCTGCTGCAGAACCTGGCAAAGTTAGGGTCTGAGGTCAAAGTTGACCTCAACCCTGACTAGGTTAGGGTCAACCTTGACCTTGACTATGTTAGGGTTGACCTTGACCTTGACCTCATCCCACCAGGATTTCAAATTTTCATTTGTCAGCAGTTTGGCTTTCAGGATAATTATTTCTCTGCCTCCGGGTCGGCTGTTACGGGCTCCAAAATGGTAAGTCCTTTAATTGTATTTAATCAAGGTATATTTTCTAAAGGTGAGGACCTAATTGGGATTTAATTCTCCAAGGTGGCCCATCTAGAGGAGTGTGCCCTAGATCACTATAAAAGGAGGCATTCCTCTCTCATTTACACATCAAGTTTTTCACATCACATCTCATCTCAAGTAATCAAGCATTTAGAGCTCTCAAGTGCAAGCAAGTCTTCAAGCATTCAAGTGTTCAAGCATTCATCCATCAAGGAGATCCATTGTTAGCCATTGAAGGATTCAATCTCTTTGGAGCCCCCTTGAAGATCCACCCTTCTCCATCCATTCAAGCCTTCTCATATGCAAAGATCAAGTCAAGATTGGTGTTGAAGATCAAATACCATTGATTAGAGAAATATTTCCATTCATTAAATCATTCCTACTTGTGGATTTGAGGATTTGAATCCTCTACAAGGACTTCAACATAAGCGAGGTGATTTGTTTCCATTACTTTGTTTATGCACAATATATTTCAATTCAATTTCAAGGTTAATTCCTAAATTGGGATTTGACTAAGGCAAACCCCCCATACAACCAAAAACCCCCATTTTCTTGTAGGTATAGGTGCAAAATCTCCTATTTGAGAGAAAATTTGGATACCCTTTTCGACAATCTTTCAAGATCTGCAAACAGAATCAGAATCGGACTTCAAATAAATAATGTGGTCTTTGACCTTTTAAAAGGTCAAAGTCGACCTGTGTGAATTTGGAGAGAAGATTTCTCAGTTTTGTCCACCTCGAGATTTCCAGTCCAGAACAGGTGACAAAATCTTCAGAAAGTTCATATAGAAGCTAGAATTCAGCGTTTTCCAGATCTATCCTAATTCAAGGTTAGTATTTGCACTTCAATTATTTCAATTTCAATTATAACACATTCTACCTAGGGAAACATCAGATTTATTCTTTCTATCATATTCTCCATCAAATTGATTTGATTCTGCATTAGCCTTTTAGGTTGATCAAATTGGATCTCCTTGTTGGGAATTTGGGTTTGAGAATAGATCTCATATTTCCCACCCCTAAAACATTTGAATGAGGTTGAATACATTTTAACATCATTCAGTAACTTAGCGACCTTTCTCTTTAAACATGGGCCTAACCTTGCGAAGTCATGCTAACTGTCATCCAATCCATTTTGTATGTTTGTAACCTTCATCTTAGACAACCAACATAGTCGTTGAAGTCACACTAACTGCGTGTGTAACCTCTTAGTATCTTTGTAACTTTCATCTTATACTGCCAATATAACCACAAAAGTCATGCTAACTACATACGTGACCTCTTCGTATCTTCGTAATATTCATTTCAGAACACCAACATAGCTACCAAATTCATGCTAACTACGTGTGTAACCTCATTGTATCTTCATAACCTTCATCTAAAACCACCAACATAACCATCGAAGTCATGCTAACTATGTGCGTAACCTCATCATATCTTCATGACCTTCATCTTACACTACCAACATAGTTGCTAAAGTCAAGCTAATTTTCAACGTGACCACTTCATAACTTTGTGACCTACATCTAAGATCACCAACATAGCCACCAAAGTCATGCTAACTTTCAACCTCACCACTTTGTATCTTTGTAACTGTCAGCATTGACCCTCCTTTTAGCCTATCGAAGCTATGCAAACTATCACCCCAAACTAGTCATCAGTCAACTTATCAGCAAATTCCATGTGGCACCCTCTGATTTCCCCTCTCATACCACATTGATAGTCCACTTCATCTTTATCTTTCCAAAAAATTTCTTTGTCTTCTTTTGGGTGCACCAAAGTCAATAATCATTTCCACATCGGCTAAGCCCCATGCACATGTGCCCTCTTCCAAAAGGCGTTGTGCCTTTGGCAAGTGAATAAGTGAGTGCTAACATATAAAATCACAAGTGTAGTACTGTGCATCACAATTGTGGGATATGTTGTATGTATTATTTGCATCAAGATGTTGTAGACCAGCCTATGGAAACTATTTTCCCATACACATGATAACACCATTTTCATAACTCAATGTTACCTCAATGTTTCCAAATGGACAATTGGATTCTAGGGTTCTTGAGTGTACATGAATGTGATGGCATTGTTACAAATGACACATACAACCAACATTAACTATTCTTATGATAAAATTAAAAAAATATTCCTCGAGACTTGATTGTGTCAATAGTGGCTCTTTCTAGGGATGTATACTCTTAACCAGTATAGCGTGATTCCATATTTATCTTGGAAAGAAGACCATGACAAAAAATACAAAAAGGAAAAAGAAAAAACTAATACATAATGTACATTGGGTAAGAGATTTCTTTAACATCCTTAGGAGAAAAATGTTTTCATATACTAACCATGCACTGGGAGCTCCTGAAAGTAGCCTTATGTATCATGCAAAAAAAGAGAGTTCTCACCTCATTTTCCAATGATGATAAAAGGACCTAACCATAAGGCATCAAATTTTCCATGATTTCCCTTGTTTGAATCCTTTGCATTCCATTTGGGTGGCCCCAGGCTCCCAAAAGTGAAACTTATTCCTTTCCTTTGTCAAAGATATGATTTTGATCATGTGACAATATGAGGCTTCTAAAAGTACTATCATATTATTTATCAATAATATAGCTTGTTACACTCCTTTCATCCACTTTATAACATTCACAGATGCATCCCATTGATACCAATTGATTATTATATTCACTTCCTTTTTCACATTTGTCTCTTTCTAGATTTTTAATATTGTAATCATTTTTCCAATGAGTTATGTATTCTTTTGAAAACCCTAACATTTCATTATGCCTCCCTTCTTCAAAAAACCTTTGAAATCAATTTACCTATGTAGATTTCCTATAAATTTAATTGTGCTCAACATTTCCTTGTGAATTATTTTCTGAATTGGAATCATTCTTGAGAGGAAAAATTCATGGTAACTCTCCCTTATAGTTCTCCTTTTTTTTAAATATTTATCTCTTGAACGATAGTATGCAAAATGGGCCCAACCATTTTTTTACAATACTCATAATTAATATTTTTTGAACCATATTGTATTGATATTTAATCCTCATGTTCACAAGACATTTTATTTTTTTCTCATGTCAACTTTACACATATATTATTCTCAAGAGTACTTTGCAAAAATATTACATCACCACATTTTATTTTTATGTTTTCTTTTATTTCTAAAAAATTATTTTCAAGCATAATTTCCTCTCTAGTTTCACCATTTAGTGTCTTGAAAAATTTAGGGTTTTTCCAAACATACTTTCTTTGTTAATATCTTCAAATAATAAATTTGAGAACATAGGGAATTCCTGCATACCTCTTTTGAAATCTTCATGTGGCTTAACATGTAGGAGATTACCTGGTGTACCATAGTGCATGCTTTTGTTGAATTCATCATTATGAGAATCACTACCTGCTTCATCAACGGGACCCATATTTTCATTAATGTTATCTATTAAAAATGTTTCATGTATATGTAGTGTATACATTTCATCTTCACATTATAGATGTAGTTCCATTTTTTCTTCACATACTGGATGGTTGCCATTTATTTCACAAGGTTGAAAACATAATTGATACCTAGGAATCATTTCTTCACGTTCCTATGGAGCTTCATTATACTGAAGATAAAAGAATTTTTCAAAATTACCTCCAGGTGCACCTTCTCAATTATACTCATCCCAATGTATGTATTCCTTTGATGTATCATTTTCTAGGGGGTCTTCATCCACTTCATCAAATCTATCCTGAATATGCAATAATCTATTATTTTGTTTATTTTGGAAAATTGAGAAAAATTTGGGACCACTTTTCTAAAGATGTCTTTTATATTCAATGTCTAATAAATATGAGAGTTCTTCTACACTGAGAAGGTTGTCTTCCTCATCACTGATATCTATTTCGGCACAAGTATCTCGATGAATGGATTCTCCCTTAATCCGATCCAAAATTCTTTCTTCTTCTGAATCTAAAACATCATTATGTATTTGTTACACTTCTGTGTATTCTTCCTAGTACTCACCATCTTCTTTTAATATGTGCACAAGGAGATTTACAAAGGTATCATCTGGTGATATTCTTAACTCAAGCATTTTATTTATTACTTCCTTGTGTAGAGGTATAATGTTTGAAGGTATTTATCGATAAATGTTCACCATCCTTATCAACAAATGTGCTAAAGATTCACCTTCATATCTTTCCAAATTGAGAAATTCATCTAAGGGAGAAATATAAGGTTCTTCTTCCATAATGAAATTTTGATTTTCATCCTATTCACAATACATGTTATCTCCTTGAGTTGCATCATGAAATTCATATAGGAACCATTGTTCAAATTCTCTCCATGATGAGATGCTTTGTTTAGCTAGTGATTCATATGCCTCTCTTTCATTGTCTTTCAATGTGATGAAAAATAACCTCATACATTGATCCTCTTGATACATTTCATGATCTTCTATGAATGTATAGAATGCATCTAAATGTTCAACTGCTAACTCACTATATTCACCATGAAACTTAGGTATAACTTATGAAAGCTTCAAGAAGGACTCATTAGCATTGCATTTAAATCCTCTGAGATCCAATGGCCTAATTCTATCTAAAATTAAGAATATCTTAAACAATATTTGAAACATTTTTTAATAAAATTTATACTTATATCTAAAGGAGGAATTTTCATCTCCCTCTAGATCTTCTCCCTCAGTAGAGTCACTAACTAAAATTATTATTGAATAGAGTCACCACCTCTCTTTGAGGAAAAATTTATGATAATTATGAATTATTTTCTACTAGTAGAGTCTTTAATGTAACACCAAAGATTATGAATGCTATTTTTAAAAATAAATCCTTAGGGTATGTGTAGGATCATGGTATGCCAAAAAGTGGCGATGTGAAAAATAAGTCCTCATTGATAGACTCTTTGAAAAACAACTATAAATTTCAAATAATATAACATTTTTTAAATTTTAAATATACATGACATTCTATGCTTCACCTAATACAATAATAATAAACAATTCTTTCAATTTGATGAAGTTTAGACTAAGTTAAGGTGGTCAGACATGAGAGTTTTTATATTTAGGAAAATTTATAGCAGAAAAATCATAATTAATTATTTACTTGAAAAAAAATACAAAAAAATATATATCACATCTGGACATGAGTCTACTACTTTTATCTATAATCTTATAAAAAAATATTATCATTTGATTTTGTTTAATGTGGTCAGACATACACCTACTTGTTATCTTTCTAGTCCTGATTGATAGACTTATTGAAAAATAGCTATAACTTTTAAAATGTATAACATTTTTGAAATCCAAAATATGTGTCATATTCTATGCTTTTCTACTACAAGAAAAATAAAAAAGTTTCAATTTGATAAATTTTAGACTAAGTTAATGTGGTCAGACACGAGAGTTTTTGTAATCTGAAAAAGTTGTAGAAGAAAAATCATAATTAATTATTTACTTGGAAAAAAAATTAGAAAAAAAATATTTGTCACATCCGGACATGAGTGTACTACTTGTATCTAGAATCTTGAAAAAAATTATCATTTGATTGTGTTTAAGGTGGTCAGACATACACCTACTTCTTATTTTTTTCCTGAAATTTTCATACTACTACATTGAAATTAAAAAATTTCAACATATAGAATAATTATTTTTAAAAAAGGCCTAATATCTTAGAAAATAAATTCAATTTTATACAGATTTTATTCTTACATATTTTTGATATAATATTTATAGCTTGTTCAAATTTTTATGTCAACTTGCCTAAACCTGATTTTCTAAATTTTCATTGCCACTTAAGGGCCTAGTTTGGCATACCATGATCCTGCACATACCCCTTAGCAGAGTCGCCAATCCATTGGTATTGTGTGACTTGGATGGGGCAAGAAAAGTGATTAGAATCTCTCCAAAATTAAAAATTCAGATAACTATAAGATGCTTCAACAAATCAAATAAATACTCTCTGCTCTACACTAGTCTAATATGAAGAACTCTTAAGGGGTTCTTTACAATCTCTATACCTAGTAGAGTGTACTTCTTATGTCACCAAAGATGAAGAAAATATTCTTATAAAAAACTCTCTAGTAGAGTTGCCAATCTGTTGGTTTTGTGATTTAGATGGGGAAATTTGAAATATCAAATCTTCATCAAAATAATGCTAGAGACTCTGGGTATCCTTCAACAATATTTTTTTTTAACAAATCCCCAGTAGAGTCGCCAATTTATTGGTGCTTAAATAAAAAGATTGGATTTCCTATGGACTTTCCAATCCAATGATGGGAAATAAAAGTGATTTGACCAACTAACAGGTTAAACCAAGCATAAGGTTGGAACCTCTGAAATTATGGATCTATAGGACCAAGGCTAGTGGGCCTATACCTCAACCAAATCCATTGGTTGAAGATCTTTTATAACAGATAGAAAATCTATAGAACTTTGGTATTCTCTCAAGTTGGAAAGTGAATTCTTGAGATGAATGCAATTGTGAATATCACAACTATAGGGTATTGAACTCTGCAAAAGCTTGAATACTTTGGTTAATTGCAAGAATGTCTGATAAAAGATGTATAAAATAAACAAATGTTGAATAAAATATCCCAAAAATTTAAAAAATGATCGAAATAACTGTATCCAATAATTGATAAGACCATTGCCTTGCTTGTACTTTGGCAATAGAGTTAATTCACTTTCAATCCTAGGTACAACCTTGAAGATAGTTTTAATAACCTGTTATTAGAAACAAAACCATCACCACAAAGGCGTCTGTATGAATTGTGATTTTAAAACTATATAGTTACAATTAGTCTTACTGAATTTAACTCTAACTATGAGAGACCAATAAGACAAAGAGAAGTTTGAAAACCAATCCTTCTAATTGATGCTCCGATTGCAACTAATTTTGAAATCACAATAACATAAGAGTAGCACAATGAGGCAATATAATGAAATAGATTTATCCAAGGGACTAATTAAAAATAATTGAAAGCTTATTACCACAAGTGAGAGAAAACACTTATCTTTTATTGATTTTGAAAAATAGTACATAAGGATTCATGTTGCAGTCATTGATCTAGTTCTATTCTATGAAAGTTCTTATTTTTTATGAGAGCCTTTCTTGATTTTGGTATCCTCATTTATATGCAAATGAAAGGATGAAAATAAGCTTCAAATCAACATGACTTTTCATAAAGAAAAGATAATCACATGTCAACGGTTGCAACTCTGAATTACATAATAAAAATATAGAAAACATAAGAAAATCCAAATGCATTTTGTCCTCAATCCATAATTGCTCCATTAGTCTGTAGATATTCATTGGTTTTTATAACTGTGACCATTAGCATTTAGGAAATCATTGAAAATCTCATTGTGTACACTTCATCATTCATCAGTTCTTTCCACGTTGCATGCTACTTATTTCTATCTTCAACACCTTTCGAAGTTACCCACCACATTAGTCGAGA